>CM026203.1:3002347-3524847 GCA_014839995.1 Xenentodon cancila
TTTGTGGATGTATTTATCTCATTTTCAGACCCTCTTTTGTACTTTTAAAACAAATCTTTAGTGTTGCATAAGCCAGTTTCCATGCAAATGTGAATTACAACATAAAGACTTTAGGGTTCTGTTTGTGCACCTCTATGGACGTTCTGACCTCTGCTTGCGCATGTTGTGGAGAAAAAGCCCGTTTGCAGCACAGATGGTGAGCTGATGAACTGACAGCACATGAAGACAAATTCACATATTTACCTCGCGTGTGATTTCATGGTCATACTGCATTTATGGTGCTTCATTAGAAATTCTGACCAGTGCCATCTCCAACAGAAAAAATAGAAGAAAATAAGATCAAATGATGCTGTGGTGGTGTGTTGCTGTGATCCACAATTTAGGCCAAGGTGGAAGGAAATGGAGGAGGCAGAATCTACAGGACCACTACTACAAGTCAAAATAGCAGATAAACTGACAGACAACCTTCATGATGATAACCCTTGGATAAAAGTATCTCTAAAAAAAATAAAATAAACGATAACCTGGAGGGGGTAGAGAAGATGTTGCAGTGGGGTACGTATGACACAGGTTTTAAGACAGATGCTAGATTTACAATATGTAGTACAGGACTTACTGGACGCTGCTGTTTAATACAGGAAGGAGTTGTAAAAGGTTTCCAAATAAGCAAGAGGGAATACGAATTGGAGAAAAAGACTTCTCTAGGTATTTACAGACGTGCCATCGGTTGAATGAGATCATGGCTGAGGGATCAGGAAAATTGGGCAGTGACATACTAAACACACCCCACATATCCAGGAGTGAACGTGTAATAATATTCAGACAACACAAGAGTTTACAGCACTGCACGAGCCCAAACACTCAGCATGTTAAAAGCAAATGGGAAAGAGAAGGAGGACTGCTAATATCTGAAGAGGAGTGGGAGAATATTTGTAAATCATAATGGAAAACTACTCGTTCACAAAGCTGGAGAGGATTTGATGCTCCTTGATTCTCAATAGAGACATCGAGGTGTGGGTACAAGTTGTTGGAGATCATGTGGTTCAACATTACTTCATATTCTGGGGTTGCCCAACACTCACAGAGAAGTTCATAAATGTTTGGAAACTGTATTTCAATAATGATTCCATTTGATGTTTTTGCATTGTAAGTGGGCGCGGTGGTACAACAGAATCAATCTGTAGCAGACCAACATTTCATGAGAATATTACCGGTGGGGGGGGGGGGGGGGGGTCCCTGACTAAGACGTGGTTACAACCAGATGCTCCAACATTGGATGATTGGTACAAAATAAAACATGACTTTGACATCATGGAAAGACTAACGTTTTCAATCAACGTGCAGTCAGAGAAATTTCAGAGATGGTTGACAACATGGGTCTTTTTTTTTTTTTTCTGTTCAGAAATGTTTACAGCGCAGGTTCAAATCCCAACCGGTCACTCTTTCCTGTCGCCACACACACACACACACACACACACGCACACACGCACACGCACATGCACACGCACACACACACACACACACACACACACACACACACACACACACACACACACACACACACACACACATTTTCTGTCCACCTACTTTGAATTAAGCCCTCTAATGCCGGGAAAACAAAACTGCATATATTATGAATTCCCAACTGATCTTCTGCATCTTGATGAGATGGAAAATAACAACTAAAAAAGTCGAGTCGTGATGGGTGCGCTGCCTGGCACGGATTGAAGGTTATGCCTGGCTAAAAGTCCTGCTCAGACTACCTACAGAGGGGCTTTTAGGTATTTTTGCTGATCTGGGCCCAACATTGCAACCACACAAAACCACACAAAACCACACTGTCCCATTACTGAACGACGAAGAATAGCTCCTTTGGTTATTCAACAATTCTCTTCATTTTGATCATAGGTCTGAGATCTCACAGTCATTCCTCAGTTCCCTAATGGCTGCTGTTGTGAACAGAGTAGCCGATCTATCATATTTCCATGTGCTGTTGGAGAACAAGCAAACAATATCGAGTTTCCAACTGTAATCAGTGCCATTGAGAGCACTCACATTGCTATAAATGTTTAATTTCATAGCAAATGTATTTACATGACCGTCTCCATCACCTGTCTCGTGTCGTGCAATGCCTGCGCCTGTGCAGAACGCTCCTGCTGCATCGTTGTGCCAATCAGCCAAGGATGTCTTAGTATTTATGACTTATCCAGCTTTTGCATTTTATATGCTATAAAATATTAATTTTTAAAGTGCAATTATTATTCTAACCAGCTTGACCGAAAAATATCATCATGCATATTTTGTCTGACTCGTCACCTGTGGCGACCACTCAGTTTGGATCAGCCTGGGCATTACTGCAGCGTACTGCTCCAAAGTACGCAGATTTATATGAGCTATAAAGGTGAAATTGACTGCAGGTGGGAGTATACAAAGCTATTTTTAAGTTATTTGTTGACATGCACAGTATTCTGCTTTGCGTTCACTTTTAATAGATTTTTCTTCCTGATATGCAAAACCTTGTCACAAAAGAGGGAGTGTTTACTTTGGTTATCTAAAGTGACTACCAAACTCAAAGATTCTGACATAAAACAACCCTGTCACTTTACTTGCAGCACATTAGGTTGAAAATAAATCAGTAAACATCTTATCCACATTGATACCAGCAGCTATAAACAAAGGTATAAAGACATGATTAGATTTCCAAATGTATTTCTGAGGGACTTTTACCAAACCTGTCAAAGATTTATAATTCTTACTACAGGAAATTGTGTCATTTATGAAGAAAAGGACTTAATATGTACAATTTTTTCATGATCTAAAACAGCGTCCTTCACACTAGGAGCTGCTCTGAGAGAGATTATCCTTACATCTACATATAAAGTATTGTTTATGAATAGCCTCCACCATGATTCACACCTCCTTGCTTTTAGATTTCTCTGTTGGAGAAGCTGCACATACACACTGGAATGTTTGGCGTTTCCTTGGTGTTTAAAGAAGCTTTTTAGGCAGAATTATCGTTAGGTTCCTGTATATTTTCACTGTTAATTACTCCCTTTGCAGTCTATTTTCAGACTGAACTTTTAAGATATAAATATTTATGATACCAGTAGTTACAGAGGTAAATTGATATGATAACCTGGTTAATTTATCTACTTATATCATAATCTTGAATAATCATGCACTTTAAAGGTGTTATCTAAAGGGACAAATCTTAATTCATTTATCCATTCTTTCATTCAATCATTCATCTTCTATACCTGGTGAATCCTATACTGTACATGAGTCAGACTCCAGTCCTCGAGGGCCACTGTCCTGCAAGTTTTAATATTTCTCTGCATCAGCACATCTGGTTCTAATTAATAGTCATCATCAACATGTCATCAAGGTCTGGACAAGACTGTTAATGGCATGGTCATTTGTATCCGGGTGTGTTAAAGCAGGGAAACATTTAAAACATGCAGGACACCGGCCCTCGAGGAATTAAGTTTGACAGCCCTGCTACACTATACACAATAACACTTTTTGTATACTTATTGTATGACAGGAATTGTCCAATAAAGAAATACAATAAAATAAATAAATATTAAGACACACCATGGATCACAAAGGGAATGCAAAATGCCCGTAAAACAAAGAGCACACTATGTAAAATAAAAAAAAAAAATATTAAAATAAACTGACAACTATTTTATAGATATCAAAACAGGAATACTTTAGTCAATTATTGGACAGGAATAAAAATAAAATAAAGGGATTTTAACATTAATAAATAGAAATCCAAACTCAATGTTTCTCTCAGCAGTGGAAGAGAGATAAATCATAGATAACGTAAATAAATGTAAAAACAAGGTGTCGACTGACTGTGATGGTAAAGACATGACAATATTCAAAATGGTTATTGAGGCAATTGTTCAACCACTGACAAACATCAAACGTCATTCAAAACTAGGACATTTCCAAAAGAAATGAAAACTGCAAAAGTCATTCCACTTTACAAAAGTGGAGACAGACACCAATTCACTAATTACAGGACTGTTTCTTTACTTAAAAATATATAGTATATACTGTAGTATATGTAATATATAGTGTAATATATGTAATATATAGTGTAATATATAGTGTAGTATATGTAATATATAGTGTAGTATATGTAATATATAGTGTAATATATAGTGTAGTATATGTAATATATAGTGTAATATATGTAATATATAGTGTAATATATAGTGTAGTATATGTAATATATAGTGTAGTATATGTAATATATAGTGTAATATATAGTGTAGTATATATAGGTTTGTGCACGTTGGGTATAGATTTATTTTATAGATAGGTGTACATACATTTATAACAGATCCATATATTTAAATAGATTTATTTTCAAGAGGTTCCATATGTTCAGATGTGTGTATATGTACATTTATTTATAGATTCATACTAGTGTTAACGTTGTTATCCTTTACACAATGGTTTTGACGTGTCTGGAATGAATCAATAAAATGAAAACGAAACAAAACGAAACAAAACAAAACAATACGAAACAAAACGAAACAAAACGAAACAAAACGAAACAAAACGAAACAAAACGAAACGAAACGAAACGAAACGAAAAGAAACGAAACGAAACGAAACGAAACGAAACGAAACAATGGTTATGGTGACAGTTGTTGCTCTATCTGACTATTCTTTTGTTTTTTTTTTGACAGTTTAATTAATGTCAACAGAAGCTTCCAGGCAGAGATCATCAAAATGAAAATACCTGAGAAAAGTTTATTCAGATCTCCTCCTCACCCCTCCTCCACTCACCTTCAGTTAATGAGCTTGTGGATAAATTCTGTAGTAAAATTATTAGTATTATTAATACCATTGCTTCCACCAAGGAGGAGAGTATCACTGCTAAAGAGAAACCTCCATGGAGAGATGCTGCACGGGTCAGAGCAGAAAAAAGAGAGTCGAAAAGCTGAACACAGGTGGAAAACTAAATTACAGGTTAACATGACATTTACAAAGCAAACAGAGAATATATAATATGGAGCTGAGGAATGTAAGACAATCACATTTTTCTGATATCACTGCCGAAACAACAACAATACACACACTTTGCTCACTACTGTTGACAGACTAACAAACCCCCCTGAGTAAGTATATATATATATATATATATATATATATATGAAGTATATAGTGTAGGATATGTAGTATATAGTGTGGCATGTTATATTTATAGTAGGTAAAGGGTTAGAAACAGTGTCTGTGATGATTTTAGAAAAAAAAAGGCTAGAGATCTTTAGAGAGCTGACATCTGTTATTACAGAGAGACTTTTGCACACTTGATTATATGGAAAACAAACTACCTTTGCTTGTTTTGTGTAACATTGTGATTATCCAACATACTTATTTGAGTCTTGTTTTTTTTTTAAATTTGCACCAGCATTTTAGAGGTCCAATGAACGCAATCAACACTATCTGATAAAATCTGCACATTTTTCAGTCAGTAATGTTACCGGAGCATGACCTGTATTGTTATTTGGAGGGGCAGGCCATGACATTTAGGGAAGTTTTAATTGTATTCTTCTGTTGGGTGGAGATGTTGTTTATGCGACTGTCAGTTATTGTTTTGATAACCAAATGTGGAAAGCTATTTTAAGTGTCAGAATTTAACGGTAGGCTTCCTGTGCAGCTGCAAATGAGCTGTGCTGTTGCTGCATTCACTCAAAACTGTCCAGACACTCGTTTATTATACCAGAGAATGACAAGCAGCTTGTCCTGTGACCTGTGATGCAAAACACTTACATGCAGGGTGACGCTACAATTTGCAAATGAATAAAACTGATGGCAGTTTTCCACCCAAAGTTACAAGCATTTCCACATACCAAAGCTTTCTATTAAACTCAGCTTCACCAATATTCAAAATGACCTGTAGCACACACTAGTGGACTTTTAATTGATGGAAAGAATTTGGCTGAATTTGGCTGTAGTTCCGGATTTAGTTGGTTCCTTGCAGTACATAGTCACACATGGAAACGGTCATGTGGTGGTGGAAAATGAAACAGCCATGTCCTGGACATCAGATACCAGGGGAGGATGGCAAGGAAAAGGGATCAGACAGGGAAGAGACAGGATGCTGTAGGCCTCCTCTGAATCTTTTCAAAAACACTGCATATCACTTTGGTCCACTTTATCTCATCACACCAGACTTTGTCACATACAGGCAACATTTTTTTTGGGGGGGGGGGGGGGGGGGGGTGAAACAGAAAGGGAAAACTGCTAAACAATGTGTAATAGAAATTTTATTCTTAGCCATCCTACGACCTTCCTTATGAGTCCAGTTGGTGCAAACTCACATTTTGTCTTTAAGGGTTTTGGTTCTGCTGTCACACACAGATGCAATGGCCTGTTGTGATAATCATTTAGTGTTTAGTCCTAATCATTCTTGTGTTGTTCAAATGCTTTCTATTTATCTGTGTCACAGAGGATCCTGATGTAAGAACTATATAATAGACAAATCTGGCCATAACAACTAGTTAGAATGGGTTAAATATAAGATTAACAAGAACTAATTGCACATTAGTTTCATAATTTACTGTATATAACAAAACTTAATCAAAATGCAGATGCAATGTGTGAAGAATTAAGTACAATCTTACCATTGCCATAAAAATTAACAGCACAATCCCCTGAAGTAATAACGAGACAATGGTGTTAGTTTTCAACTTTTGCACATAGTTTAGAGCCAAATGTTTACAAAAGTGTCTTTTAGTGTAAATATTACATGTCTAGAATGCATTTCTAACATAGCATACATGGTGTTCAAAATGTGGGACAAAAAGAATAAAAAAGGTTTAAAGGATCACAGATCCAATCACAGCGTGGCCATGTTTGTAGTCTTATCAAAGGGGAGAAGCCCTGAGTGAAATGATACCAAACATTATAAAGACTACAAGACCCAGCTGAGGTTACGCAGTGAGGTAGAAGTCCACTGCAGCTTATCAAATGTACTTAATTGGTCACAAATACATGAGCACTATAAAACCAGAGGCAAAAAACCCAAACCCATAAGCTTTGGACTGTGCAAAGCACAAAGAAAATGCAAAGGCTCAAGACTCACATGGAAAACTCTGCAGGTATCAGTTGGGTTGTCAAATGTGAACTTCATTACAGTAAAATTACAATAAGACTGCACTTGTATGGCTTTCTTGGGAAGAGTTGCAGGACAGAGCCAAATCACTCTAAAATTACCTTGGTAGCACAGTTTATATTTGCAAAACTGTCTCTGGTGTTTTCTCAACGTCGTCTTCTGTCTGTGATGGAAATTTCCAGTTACTCTGTAAGGTCATTATGAGTCCACTCAGTTCAGACCAGTGTGTCTGTGCAGTTTGGGTTTAGTTTTCTTACACTGCTGCAAACATGTTGATTTGAAAACTGTATGTTATTTTGTCTAAAACCAGCTGGCAGAAGGTCTCTAATGTAAGGTGGCTCCTGATCATTTCAAGCTCGACCTGTTAAAACCAGAATTTTAAAATGCACTCTGAGGTGACTGGGGACAGTGCAGCATGATTAATAAAGGGGGGGGGGGGGGCAGCAGAGTTCTGGACAACCTGAAGACGTTCTAGTGATGTTTTGCTTAAAGATGTGAAACTCGAGTTACAGTAATCGCGAGGTGAAGAAATGAAGACATGAACGATCACCTCCATCTCAGATCGTG
This sequence comes from Xenentodon cancila, assembly GCA_014839995.1. NCBI lineage: Eukaryota > Metazoa > Chordata > Actinopteri > Beloniformes > Belonidae > Xenentodon > Xenentodon cancila. The sequence continues at coordinate 3,010,053 of CM026203.1, forward strand.
ACACAACTGGAGTCAGCTTGGCGATATCTTTTAACTGATAAAAACATGAACAAAGAAGTGATTTAATGTGAGATTCCAGAGACAAAACAGGGTCAAGAGTTACCCCGAGGTTCCTCACTGAGGGCTTCATAATGAGACAAGTGGGCCAGAGTCTCTGCTTCCTTAGGGAGAAACCTGTCACGGGCACAAACAAGGGCTTCACTGACGACTCTGTGTCACTCCTGCACTGGAAGTTGACATGTGGGTTTTGACCCTTTAGCATGCAAAAGATAATTTAATAATTCACTACTTTTCAAGTCCTCTTTTGTATCTGAGGAGGTATTTACTTCGTTTTGAAAAAGTGATCAACCACATGTCTGATAGGTAAAAGCTTAGACATGAAAGAGGTCGTATTTTGTAGGTATTTTCTCGTGACTGTAGCTCAAATGTGACTTTTGAAGCAGAATTTCTCGTTAGTTTATGTTGATCTTGTGAGTAATGAAGTAACAGTTCCAGAGACTGAGATTTCTTTTCTAGTTTTGACCTCCGATAAAAGCTTAATGAAATTTGCAGGAAGTTTTTAGGGACTTTGTAAAAGCTAAAACAAATTTGAGTGGTTGAGTGATTATTATTATAATTGTTTTATTATTTTAAGTGTTTGTTTGATGGCCGACATGGTGGCTTGCTGTTAGCACGGCTCCCTCACAGCTGGAAGGTCTGGATTACAGTCTTGACATCTCTCTGAAATCTGCTTGTTCTCCCTGAGCTTACAAAGGTTCTCGCTGACTTCCTCCAAATCCAAAACACATAATTGTTGGTGGTAATTCTGAACAGACATAAAAGGAGGATGGGTTAGTAAAGCTTCAAAAAACCCTCCATCAGATAATGGCTTTTAAAAAAACAAAACAATCTATGGCATTACTGTATCTCTGAGCTTATAGACAATATAACATTCAGGAATTTTCACCACTGGTTGAAAATCGCTTCAAAAAACTATAGAAGTGCAGTGTTATATAAATGATAACTTCTGTAGATATTATTCTTCATGGGACATTGTAGCATAGATAGAGGGTAAATTTATATGAGAAATGTCTGCTGGGTTTCTGGTCTCGATGAGAAAGTACATTAGTTCCTTTATTGACCAGAAGCTGATCGGTTGCATTGGAAAGAAGAGAACTTATTAAGACCCGGGTGGGATCAAAGTGTCATCAAAGGGCTTTGGGTGGGAGGATTATAAAACTCTTCCCCATAAAAACAAATTAAAGACTCAAATTTAAGTACCGAGCTACCCTAAATTGCTCCTTCAACATCAAACTGCTCAAAGTTCAGCAACATTGCCATTCTCATCCCAGCACTACACAGTGGCTGTCAAAGTTGAAGTCACAACATTTTTTAAAGTAAGCGTTTGATTTTGTTGATAAAATATTGAAATTTGTTTTGCAAGTAGCATTATTGGTAAAAAAGGAATAACTGGAGCGAAGCATGTGTGTTCAGGTCCAATTTTGTACACGTCTAAAAACACCAGAGAAAGTGGAATTATTGCAAATCTTCAAAAATATATATATATATATATAAAAAAACCACACAAGTAAACAGACTGAAAATCTGCATGTAACTAAATTTGTATTTGAATAATTCTTCTAAGAGTCAGAATCATATTCTGACAACTTTCTGACAACACGCCAAGTCCTTCAATACACAGAGGTTGATAAAAGACTGCAAAATAAATACGATACAATTAATAACAATAGTCATCTTAAAATGACTGCTGATTTCAGCTCCACAGATCTGAAACCTGTGCTGGTCTGCCCCCTCTTGAGAACTGAGAGTTGTTGTTGAAAACTTTCTGCTGCTGACGGATAGTTATACTGATGTATCTTGTCTTTTGTACCTTTGACCTTCCAACTGTTTCAGATGAATATTGCAGTGAGTCACTGTGTGGATGTCATATTAATAGCTGGATAACAAAATAACAAATATCATACTGGAAATCCTAAATCAAACTATTTCTGTCATTGTCAGCAAATTATGCAAAAACTGACACTATTTTCTGCCCTAACACAGTATTTGATTAGTCTGAAAGATAGATGGAACTGAATTTTGGCCAACGTCACATGCCGAGCCAGCCGAAACCCCTGCTAGTGTATGTAATGTTTTGTTTGACAGCTCTTTGAGGTTTCTTTCAACTTTAATCGCTGTTTCAGTGCCCCTGTCTCTCTTTATTATCATCATCATGGACTACACACACCTCTGTTTCATTACCTTGAAGGAATTTTTTGCCCCTGGATTGAAAAGAATTACTGCTATTAAGTGAATTAAATAATGAGGATGCTCCGTTTAAAAAATATAACTCAACTTTTGATTAGCACTGAGTAGTCAGTTTGTCTTGGATCAAGAACCTGGATTTTCATTCGAAGAAACTCCCTGAAGTTATCCTTGAGGTCTAGTTTTGGGAAAAGTCCAAGGTGACCAGTGATTAAAGTTGTTGTGTGATCATGATCTATATGGTTTCATCTGTTTTGCAATTCAAATAAGAAAAACAATTAAAAAAAAAGATCATTTCTAATACAGAATAGTTTAGATGAAATTATAAATATCTAAAAGTTTACCTTCTTGGGGTTACAGTGTTGTTTTAATTTTATTGTCTTAAAGAGTTTGAATGTAAATAAAAGCGGTGTGCCCTTCTCCTCTCTTGCGACAGGTAAAGTAAATATCGGATCATCTGTTTAAGAAAGTTAGTGTTGAAAGCAACACAAACCCTCCCTTTCTGCACAACATTTTGTTGTCAGAAAGGGTTCCAGATGTTTTCTGACATATTATCAGCCAAGGAGAAGCATAATTAAAGATTTTATTTATCAAAAATGTTTACCAAAACATAGTAAAGTTACTTTGATACCTACAATGACAACGAATGAACTTCATGTTCACACACATCTGTTATTTTAGGGTATTTGCTACGAAGCTGAACATCTTAGAAGCAACTGAAAAGTCAGTTTTCAGAGGTAAAGATGTGGTATTGCGCTTAGTCTGAGTCACTATATATCAAACTGATTCCCATGGGCCTGGGCCTACACCGCCCCCCTGTGTTAATAAGGAACTACTGTTTGTTTACTTAATATAATTAAGTATTCAAATTGTGCCGTTTGAGCCTTCCTTAAAATACGACTACGTTAAAGCAGCTATTTTGCGTGTTTGATAGTTGCCATTTATCACCCTCATGTTGAGTTCGCCAGGGAAAAGGGACTTTTATTTGATAAGTGGAGTGCAGCTTGTGAAGTTCTGATTTTGATTTCCTTCGTGAGCTGATTTTATTACAGTTTAAGAGGTTGTTTTTTTTAAACTCAATTGCATAGCTGTTTGTTTGAATGAACAAACATGCTCTCGTCAGTTTCTGTATTGGCCGATGAGTATGTGCTTACTCAAAAAAGTACTTTTCCGGTGAGTTCTGAGAAGGCATGACAGACTCCAACACTGCAAACCCAACCATCCAATGTATCCAGTTCCATAAAGGAGGAGCGCATTGTTGTTACTGCCATAAGCCTGGATGTGTAATGGCCAACTGCCTCACCCTTAAAAGAAAAGAACAGAAGACTCAAAAACAGCATCAACCTAAAGATGTCGGGTTTATCAAAGCTGATGCTAAGATGGACATGAAAGATGTAGTTGATGACTGTTTTCACCCATGTTTTTGAGGGCAGGGTGTCATAAACCACTGACCATTGACTTAATATAACAATGGACGTGACCCGTTGGTTTTGAAGACCAGCGTTGAAGCCCGTTTTCCTTCATACAGGACGCAGCCATGTTGCAACCCACCGGGAACACACCGACCACAAGTCAGTCAAAGTCAGCTTTGCTCCCAGCTTCTTCAGCTAAACCCTGAAGAAATGGCTGCAAACCTGCTGGGGCGCTTCCAGAGGGATATACTGTATACTGACAGCAATATCAAAACTGACCGTCGCATTTAGCTGACGCTGGATTATTACAAACGGACGGTAGCTTCCCGCAGGCCGGTAGCATGGTGGTTGCAAGTAAGGAAGTAATAACGGCTAGCGATTGGCTGGGCTGACTGCCAATCAATTATATTAGAAAAAAATGTCTTGCTTGATATAAACTCTCCTGGTGTAGTACACAAAAATTCACCCCCCCAGAGTTGTCTTGGATGTGACATCAAACAATTAAAACCAATATGGTTTTTTGAACCAGGCTTTAAATATGTTTAATTCTGCTCTAAAGTCTGACATTGTAACATGGGAGTCAATGGAGATTGACTCGCTTTTGGAGCCAGCCTCTAGTGGTCAATTGAAGAACTGCAAGTGTTTGGTCAGTGTTTGGTGCATATTCTGAGGGACATGGCTTGTTCACAATCTATAATTTTGGCTTCTCAAAGTAAAAGTCAAAGTGACGTTTATTATCAATTCTACCACATGTGAGATACATACAGAGAATCAAAATTACGTTGCTCTAAAACCCTCGGTGCTATACAATAAATGCATTTCTCTCTACAAACAAAGAGCGAATCTAAAAGAAACCAATAATAAAATGACACAAAAAAATATTGAGATCAGACTTAGTGGGGGGTTGGGGCAGGTTGGGAAAAAGAGGAAGAGCTGTGAGAGTGTTCAAAAAAAAAAAAAGAGTGTTCAGCTTCCTGACGGCTTGGTGGATGAAGCTGTCCTTCAGTCAGCTGGTCTGGAGGGTCCGCAGCCTCCTCCCTGATGGCAGCAGACGGAAGAGGCTGTGTGACGGGTGGGTGGGGTCACAATGCTGAGGGCTTTGCGAGTCAGACGTCTGCTGTAGATGTCCTGAAGTGAGGGGAGAGAGACTCCAGCGATCTTCTCAGCTGCTCTCACGACACGTTGGAGAGACTTGCAGCAGGTTGCGGTGCAGGATCCGTACCACACCGTGATGCAGCTGGTCAGGATGCTCTCGATGGTGCCTCTGTAGAAGGTGTACATGATGGGGGCCGGGGCTCTGGCTCTTCGCAGTTTGCGGAGGAAGTAGAGACGCTGCTGTGCCTTCTTGGCGAGTGATGCGGTGTTAACAGTCCAGGAGAGGTCCTCTGAGATGTGGACACCCAGGAACTTGGTGCTGCTCACCCTCTCCACAGCAGCACCGTTGATGGTCAGAGGAGCATGCTGGGTGTGTTGTCTCCTGAAGTCGGCAACAATCTCCTTGGTCTTCTCCACGTTCAGGGAGAGATTGTTGTCGCTGCACCACTCAGCCAGGCGGCTCACTTCGCTCCTGTAGTTTGACTCATCGTTGTTGTTGATGAGACCCACCACAGTCGTGTCGTCCGCAAACTTTACGAAGAGGTTGGAGCTGTGCATCGGTGTGCAGTCATGGGTCAGCAGGGTGAAGAGGAGGGGGCTCAGCACACATCCCTGGGGGGCCCCTGTGCTCAGTGTGATGGTGCTGGATGTGTTGCTGCCGACCCGTACTGCCTGTGGTGTCCCAGTCAGGAAGTCCAACAGCCAGTTGCACAGCGAGGTGCTGATCCCCAGCTGGTCCAGTTTGTGAATGAGCTGCTGGGGGATGATGGTGTTGAATGCTGAACTGAAGTCGATGAAGAGCATTCTTACATAAGCGTTTCTGGTGTCCATATGTGTGAGGGCTGTATGGAGGGCAGTGGAGATGGCATCGTCAGTGGACTGGTTGGGGCGATATGCAAACTGGTAGGGGTCCAGAGTGGGGGGATCAGCCTTGATATGATGCATGACTAGCCGTTCAAAGCACTTCATGATGATGGGAGTCAGTGCAAGTGGACGGTAGTCATTGAAGCAGGAGGGAGATGACTGATGTCTTCCAGTAAATCTGCATGTGAGTATAACACGGTCCTATGAGATGTCAAACTGGGTTACGTTCTGTGACCTGTACACAGAATTCATGTACAGTCCAAATTAATCATTGGGATTTTTCCAGTAGCGATCTGTCCTGAAATTCCTGAGGTTGCATTCCTGATGGGAAATGACATTGCCGGGGGACAAGTTACTCCTGCGCTGGAGGTGACAGATGTGCCTCAAAGCACTCCAGCACTGATGATGTCCTTGAACCTCCCCGTATCTTTCCTAGCTGTGCAATCACATGTGCCTAGGCATGAAAAAATGACCATGTTTCATTATCTGACACCATGTTTATGTCTGCCTGTTTAGACAATGGCAAAGCTGAAAACGTTGCACTTGAGGAAAGTGCTGCACCGATGCATCATGATGGCATGGCACAGGCAGAGGATATCTTTCTGCCGGTGGATCACAAAATCTATGTGCCAAGCAAAGGGCTGACCCAACATTGACCTGGTGTTTCAGTAAGATGGTGAATACTGACCACGTCGAAAAGAAACACATGGCTTATTTCATTGATGATGATCTAAAGGCGCATAAATGCTCTTCTCCTTTATCATCTGATTCTGAACTCATGAACGTTTATCAGATTGTAGTTCCCTCCATCTATAGACTTTATAATTTAGCGATGCCTTATGATGTGTGGTCAGGACGTCTTGGAATAACAAAGACCTACCAGCTTATTCTGTGGCATTTCCTCTGGCCAGGTATCAACAATGACGTTATACTGATGACAGATACTGCCGAAACTGCCACATTTGCAAAGTTGCAAGGAAACCAAATAAAAGGATTTCCCCTGCTCCTACATCCGATTCCTGTAGTGGGCGAGCCCTTTGAAGTAATCGTAATTGACTGCATTGGTCTATTACCTCGAACAAATAACGTTAACCAATATTTACTTACCATAATGTGAGCAGCCACACGTTTTCCTGAAGTGGTGCCACTGCGTAAAATCTCAGCCCGTTCCCTAGTCAGGGCCTAAACCAAGTTCTTTTCCACCATTGGCTTGCCTAGAATAATTCAGAGTTTCAAAAGTTTTTCAGCAATCCTAAAAACTATGAACATCCAACATGTGGTATCCCGCGCGTACCTTCCCAAGCCTCAAGGCACACTTGAACTGTGGCATCAGACTTTAAAAGCTATGCTTCGAAAATACTGTGTACATAGCCTGGGATGAAGGAATTCCATTCATGCTGTTTGCTGTTCGTGAAGCAACTCAGGAATCCCTGCAGAAATTGTCTATGGTCATACTCCATGGGGACCACTTAAGATGTTAAAGGAGAAGTTTTTCCTCAGCGAGGAAAATGTATTGGACTTTGTCAGTCAGTTTTGTGAATGCTTGCATGGAGCAAATGCTCCAGAATTGGAGTCTCTGTCTGCTTGCCAGTCCCTGATGAAAAAAGTATGAGTGTTCTACTGAACTGCGACATTTCCAAGCCGGTGATCAGGTATTGGATTTACTGCCCACACCTGGATCGGCCCTCTCGACAAAATACGATGGTCCATACTCTGTTCTTAAACGACTCAGTGATACAGATTATGTCATAGCTACCTCAGAAAGATGCAGAAAAACACACATTTGTCATATTAACATGTTGAAAAAAGTTCTTCTCCCGAGAAGCTGAGCCTAGACAATTGCACGCTGAAGGATCTGCTGTGGTGTAATAGTGACAGAGAACGCTGTCATTGAGGATGATTGGCTCCGCCTACCGCAATCGACCCATCAAACCACACGTTAAATAAACTCAGAAATGTTACAAGTATATCTTCCCAGTTAAGTCATCTGTCAAATGAGCAACAGCATGATGTGATCACCTTAATAAATCAATATTCCTGCCTGTTTCACGTCGTACCAACCTGAACTACTGTCATTGAACATGACATAGATGTTGGACACGCACGGCCCATAAACATCCATAAAACGGCATCCGTACTGCAAACCTATGGAAAATGAGGCTAATTATCTTCTCCAGCATGCCCTAGCTGTACCCAGCTCCAGCCACTGGAGTTCTCTATGCCTCCTGGAGATAAAATCAGATGGAACGCCCAGATTTAAAACAGATTTCCGTAAAGTAAACAGTGTTAAAACTCCTGCTTCATATCCATTGCCGTGCATGGAAGATTGTGTGGATAATCTAGGCTCTGACATATATGTCACCAAATTAGACATGCGTAAAGGCTGTTGGCAGGGGGCTGGCAGACCACGGCCCACAAGGAGAGCAGGGTGGACAAAAACCTGGGATGAAAACATCCTAATATATGATTAGACGAAATGTATGAGCATGTTACCAATAAGGACAACAGCAACTGCAAAGGTCTCTGTCCCCCCAAGCTTCAGTATGTAGATGTAGATCAGCAGATTATCAAGCTAAAGAAAATATACTAATTGTAGTCAAGGACAACAGGAGTAGAGCTGAAAGTTTATCCAGATTTATTATTTTTATTATTATTATTATTGACTTTTTTGGTGGAAATGACAAAATCCAATTTTGTTATCACAGATCATTGTGAGGTGGCATCCGTATCATGAATTCAGGGATGTGGTGCATTTGTTTCAGATTCTGTCAAAATTTGAAGGCTTTTATTTAAGGGAGATAGTTTTTTAAATTGATATGAAATCAATTAATACGTTTTTTCAGAAGGTAATAATAATAGTTATTGGTTTTCCAGTTCATGAGGATTGGTTTCTTGGCGATGATATGATTTGGGTTAAGGAGGCTGACACCTCCTCCACTTACTTAAAACTTCAAACGTTTCTGTTTAATAAAACACATAGTTAGTGTAAACTTTAGCGTGTTAGAACAGCTGGTCTTCAACACAGCTTCATCCTGGATCTGCTGCAGGGGGACCAACATGATCCACTGACTGGTGTCCTTCACCTCCTCTGTTTCTCTTTACCTTCTTCAGCTCAATCCTCAGTTATTAATTAGCAGTATCTCAGTATAAGTATGATTGTAGTTCATTGTTCTTGTAGTTTGTTCTGCTGGTCTGTCTCCTCTTTTTCTCTTCTGTACATGTTTGCAGACCAAAACCTCAGGAGCTGCATGCTGATCTGCAGTCCCACCTCTGACCATCCCAGTGTTACCTCCACCTGTCTGTGTAAACGTCTCTGTTGGAGACCTGCTGACATCCTGACCTGCAGTCCTCGTCTATGTGGATCACCAACTATCCATATATCATCCATATATACACAGAAGTCTTAGTTCTGCTGCTAATGGATAATTATACTAATGTATCCTGTCTTGTACCGTTGACGGTGTGTCTGTGTCTCTATTCTCTCTTTACTTCCTGTTCTACCCGGCTGGCCTTCAGCAGGAGGGTCCCCCCGTTGTGATCCAGGTCCTGATCCAGGTTTCTTCCCTCTTAAAGGGAGTTTTTCTTGCCACTGTTTGACTTAAGGTTTTTCTCCCACTAGGGGAGTTTTTACCTGCCGTTGTTTATGTAATAATTGCTCGGGGGTCATGTTCTGGATGTCTGATAAGTGCCTAGAGACAACTTGTGTTGTAATAGACGCTATATAAATAAAATTAAAAAATTGAAATTGAATTAAGCGTGACGGTGGGATGTGATAATCCAGAAGTTAGGAGAGAATGTCTGTGATGCTGTGTCAGAACGTTTTGACTGGTGTGTCGTCCCATATAGCAGCAAGTAGGTGTAGATTTTGTTTGCACTATACAAATGTTTGTGTCTATAAATTCCATTTAAACCTTTTTTCCTCAGTGAAGTGAACTCTGTGAATGACTTTGTATTGTATAAGCTGTACATTTGCATTAGAGGTAGACATGAACTTATTTTTACAAATTTGGGGCCAGAAGTCAGTTTGGGATTTAAACTCTAGATCCTGTTCCCATTTAGTTGATGGGACAGATATTGTTTGGCTTTTCATAAAATGAGTTAATTCTGAAATCAAAGGTTGGAAGGTTGAGATTAAATGTTTTGCTGTTTATTTTTGCCTGAACAAAAGATTTAATTTGAAGGTATTCTAGAAATTGACTTCCTCCAATGCGGACGACACGACGGTGGTCGAATTCCTCTCGGGCAAGAAGGGGGAGCTGGCCTGTAGGGGCAAGGTGGTGCATCTATCAGAGTGGTGCAAAGTCAACAACCTGCTCCGCAACACCCCAATAACAAATTAAATTCAATTCAATTCAATTTTATTTATATAGCGTCTATTACAACACAAGTTGTCTCTAGGCGCTTTCCAGAGACCCAGAACATGACCCCCGAGCAATTATTACATAAACAGCGACAGGTAAAAACTCCCCTAGTGGAAGAAAAACCTTAAGCCAAACAGTGGCAAGAAAAACTCCCCTTTAAGAGGGAAGAAACCTTGAGCAGGACCTGGCTCATGAGGGGGGACCCTCCTGCCAAAGGCCAGCCGGGTAGAGCAAGAAAAAAGAAAGAATAGAGACATAGAGACACCGTCAAAGGTACAAGATAGGATACAATAGTAACTGTCCTTGGTAGTCCAATTAGACTTCTGTGTATATGGGTGATATATGGATAGACGGTGATACAAGGGGATGAGGACTGCAGGTCGGGATGTCAGCAAGCATCCAACAGACATCCACACAGACAGGTGGAGGCAGACACTGGGATGGTCAGAGGTGGAACTGCAGGTCAGCAAGCAGCTCCTGAGGTTCTGGTCTGCAAACATGTACAGAAGAGGAAAAGAAGGGCCAGACAAGCACAAAAAACTACCAGAACAATGGACCACAATTAAGTTTATGGGATATTGTTAATAAATGAGGGTTGAGGTGAAGAAGAGACAGAGAAGGCAAAGAGAAACAGAGAAGGTGAAAGGCACCACTCAGTGGATCATGTTGGTGCCCCCCTGCAGCAGAGGCCTATAGCAGCATATCTACACCGAAGCTGTTTAAGATGAGCTGCTCTAATCTGGTCCTGCAGCTGCAGCTTTGACTACTGGTCCTGACACATTAAGGTACTAAATATACACTAACTATATGCTTTATTAAACAGAAATGTTTTAAGTTTAGTTTTAAAGGTGGAGGTGGTATCAGCCTCCTTAACCCAAACTGGAAGTTGGTTCCATAGTGATGGTGCCTGATAACAGAAAGCCCGTCCTCCAAATCTACATCTGGATCTTCTAGGAACTACGAGTAAACCTGCACTCTGAGAACGGAGAGCTCTATTAGGAACGTACGGTACTATCAGGTCTTGCAAATATCGTGGCGCTAGGCCATTTTGGACTTTATATGCCAGTAATAAAATTTTGAATTGGATTCTAAATTTTACAGGGAGCCAATGGAGGGAAGCTAAAACTGGAGAGACGTGGTCTCTCTTGTTGGTTCCTGTCAGCACTCGCGCTGCTGCATTTTGGATCAGCTGGAGGCTGTTCAGAGAATTACTTGGACATCCAGCCAACAACACGTTACAGTAATCTAGTCTAGAAGATACGAACGCATGAATTAGTTTTTCGGCATCACTCTGCGAGAGGATGCTCCTGATCTTTGAGATATTACGGAGGTGGAAAAACGCAGTTTTACAAACCTGATTAATATGCTGTTTAAATGACAAATCCTGATCGAATATAACGCCAAGGTTTCGCACAGTTTTACTGGACGCCATCGCAAGACCATCTAATCCCTTCAAAACAAAACAAGGTTGTTGACTTCAGAAGAACTAAAACTGATGTCCAGCCACTCATCATTGGCGGGGTCTGTGTGGAGAGGGTCCCAGTGTTCAGGTTCCTCGGGGATTGAACTGGAGGAGGACCTGACCTGAAGTGCCAGCACCAAGGAGCTGCTGAAGAAGGCGCAATAGGGGATGTATTTTCTTTTCCCACAAAATCTGCTTCTTGCCTTCTGCCACTGTGCCATGGAGAGTGTGCTGACATATGGACTGTGTGGGGTATGGACGTTGTTCTACAGAGTCATTTGGGCAGCAGAGAAAACAGTTGCCTTCTGTACAAGGTGAGAGAAAGGAACCAGTGTTGTTTTCATAGATATCTTTAAGGTATGTGATGCCCCGCGGTTAGAAAACTTAACACAGAACCAAATACTAATTTTTCATGTTAAAATGATCACATTCAATTTTATTTTAAGAGATATTTGCTTACTTTCACAAAGATTCGTTAAAAAAACAGAGCTGAAACAAAATGCTGGCAAACACTTTCCAACACTCCAAGGTAAATGTATATAAATATTGTGTAATGTCAAACAAGTACCTTAATTCAATGGTAGACAAGATACAATGATCACCTGCTGTTGACCTGTTCATGAATTCCATTGCTTTCTAAAATAAAAATCTTTTATCTCTGTGACGTGCATAAAGACAATCTACTTCAGACCCCTGATATACTGTTGGCTTCAAGTGCTCAGGATAATAACATGGGTAATAAACACTCCCTGAATTAATAAAACCACATACATGCAGCAGTGGACTCTAACGAAACGGGAAATTATGTAATTTATCTTTGTATAACAATATGCAAATATTATACTGTATTCCAGAAATGTTTTGCTGGCTTTTGCTAATAGTATCTCATACGGTTTGTACACTTTCATGTAAGGCAAGGCAAGGCAAGGCAAGGCAAGGCAAGGCAAGGCAAGGCAAGGCGAGGCGAGGCAAGGCAAGGCAAGGCAAGGCAAGGCAAGGCAAGGCAAGGCAAGTTTATTTGCATACCAGATTTCAACAAGTTCAAGGTGCTTTACATAATAAAAAATATAAAATGTAGAGGACATAATTTACATCCTGATGTAGAGAACATCAGGATGTAAATTATGTAAAAGAACGACCATAGCTCATAAAAATTTGAAGAGCATCTGGAATACTTTCTGTTAGAAGGGAATATCTGTCTCTGGTTCCACACAAACCTGCAGCGCGGCGTCATGTCGCTGTGCTTCCTCAGCTGGTTTGATAATTATGTAGTGAAACTTAAATTCATTTATATCTAGACACCTGATTACCAGTTAAATGACACTGCTGCTGTGGTTCTTGCAGTTGAACGTGTTTGGTTTTCCTTCTAGTCCTAGTTATTATCTTGACTCACTCTCAGCACCTCAGTCGTGAAGTGTCTGAAGAGCAACTGTTCCTCCTGCTTTGAGAGCTGCGTCATTATTAAACAGACTGGCTTTGAAGAGGATCTCATTGATTTGTCCACCCACAATAAAAAAAAGAAAAGAAAAAGATATCCTGCATGTTTAAGAAGCGGTTCAAAGCATAGACCAAAAACTAAATACTTTTTTCCGTTTTGTTGGCTTGTACCACGGTGCAACGTGGACACAGTTCTGATTAACGTAAACTAACCTCAGCCTCTGATGTTTCCCCCATAAATGTTTGTTTCCAAAAGCACAACAACACTTTTATGTCTTATGTGCTAATAGACTGACACGGTTGCGATCGCTTCACCATTTTCTCTGTGAAACTGTTTTAATGATGTAACCCTGAGAAATAACTCGAATACACAGATGGGTAAGAAATGACAGGTCACACTTGAACAGGAACATGAAAAGCAGCGGAGACAGTAACGAGTCTGTGAGATTAAATGTGAAAATGTGAATCAAATGATCTGAGTGTTGTGGTACGAGCCACTAACATATTTATGAAGGTGTTTGATTCTGCAGGATTACAGTAACTGAGAAGCAGTTGGTGCCAATTATTGTTAAGTGTTTCAAGAACACGTAACAATAACGGACACGTTTGAAACTAGTCCTAGTAAAACATCAGTTCATGAGTCTTTTTTTTGTTTAGTGTGTTTTTTTTTTAATTATTGACTAATCCAACTAACTGATTTATCAATAACCACTGAAGAACAACTGTATGGTTGAGGAATTGTTAAAAAATGCCTCCTGTATGTTCGTAAAGGATTGTCGCCGCCCAGGGTGGCTCAAACACTTACCAGATTTAGGGGGATAGTTATTTTTTCACACAGGGCCAGGTTGATTTGGATATCTTTAAAAAAAAACTGCATTTCATATGTACTCAGCTTATCTTTGTCTGATATTAAAATTTGTTTGCTGATATGAAACATGTAAGTGTGACAAAATATAAAAGACATAAAAAAAACCTGTAAGAGGGCAAATACTTTTTCCCAGCACTGTATATGGCTGCTTGTACATACCAGTAAAGAGATTTGATCCCCTTCCACCTCTAATGTGAATGTGTGGATGTATTCAAAGGTCCGAATAAACAATTATATCTTGTATAGCCTTAAAACTTGTTGTTTACTCTCAGTCCAACTGTTTTAATACACATAATTAATAGCACCGTGAGTAAAATGTGTTGTAAATGAGCACAAACATATCAATAACACTGGGATGTGGAGCTGGTACCCCAGATTGCTTTGGGTTCGTACTCCATCCTTGGCACAGGATCATTCAATAAGTGTGTAGGTTATTGTATCTGGCAAACATATACATATGCAGCAGAATCTCAGGGCAATCTTTAGTTGTCTATCATAAAAAACTCTGTCTTGTTTTACATGTGGAAGCAGGAACCTGCTTTTCTGAGAAATAAAATACTTAATCGAATTATGACGAGCAGACTCTCAGTGATTTATGATATCAAACTCAGTGTGCCTCTCAAGCACAACACCGCGTCATTTAGCAGGCACCATAGAGGACAGATACCTCAGCCGCGATCTCCAATTACTTTTGTTTAGAGCAGTTGGTGCCCTTTGTGCATGTAAATCCCATCATCTCTGTATGCAAAGGTGAGGTTGAACTGAGGCTGCATGTTGCTTCTGGAGCAGTTGATGAAATCAAAAGGACTGAGCTTTCCTGATGATACAGTGCGCAACAACACGTCTTCAGACACAGGGTCTTTAAATATTTCATCAAGATAAAGGAATCTTCCTAAAAAGGAGACGCAACTAAGAATCCTGACAGGCTGCAATCATGGTGTTTATCCCACAGTGTGGCCTCAGACTCCATGAATGCAGCTGCTGGAGAAGCAGACTTAAAATGAAACAGTACTATTTAGATTTGAGTATTACTTGTTGACAGAGTGGGACATTTCTGCAGGAAACACAGCCTCCAACCCGCACCCCCCTACCCCTTCGCCTCCCAGCATCTGACTGTGTCCCTCCCTCTTGCTCTCTCCTCCTCCTCCCTCCCTCATTTGACGTTTACACCGGGCAAAACACCGACACGCTCCCTCTCCTTCAAACCGGGGAATAAACACGGAAAGCAGCGGGCGAAGGATCCACCTCCCCCGGCGCGCAACATCTATGGTCCTCCCTCGGATGTGGGTCTGACAGGCAGGTATGTTGACATATTCATATTTCTCTCCCACGCCACTTTTCTCGTCGCGTTTTAAAATGAGTATTGGGTTTGCTGAATGACAGGCTATCTTGCTCCTTTCCTTGGATCTGCCATTTGATCAAGGCTCGCCGTGCTGCAGTGAAACGACATTTGTTCAGGCTGCAGCTGCTCCACTGACCACATCATTTTCTAAAGCGCGTGGACTTTGGCCGCGTGCTTGCGTCTCCGTGCAGAGGGGGGGTGAATATAACTGTGGGGATGAAGCTGAAACCAGGGGCAAGTTGTTGCGTCGTTTCGTGCCCACTGGCCCTGTCCGTGTGTAGTCTACATGTGAGCAGCAAACATGCAGTTACATTAATGTTCCCAAGTCCAGCCCATTCGGGATTTTCAGTTTGTCATGTCCTTCTACAAAAATGCTGCTTCAGAGATCAGCTGCTCAGCTTGTGGCCCACCCTGTGAGGACAAACTGGATCTACTATTGGCTTATGCAGTATATTCTCAAACACGCCCATGCCTAATAATGCAGCAGCCACACTGTGCACAAACACACAGGACTTGCACAATGTTGCTCATATCACGCCCTCTTTAACACTTACACAATGCGGCTATTTTTGCTTCTAAAATAGAGTGGATGACAGTTTAATTTGATGAATTTAGTGTAGTTTTCACTAGCAGTAAAGTAACAAAGGTAAACTTTAGTGGAGGAAGCTGGGTGCAGGGACGTAGTTGCTGCCTGCATGCTGAGACAAATCGGTGCATGTAAATAACCTCACCTTTGATCCCCTGGCTTTCACTTCTATGTGGAGTTAATATAAAGGTTCAAGTGCCTTCGGGATTCTGGCTGAGCTTGACCTGGCTTTCCAAAGATGTTTCTAACTGTAACGTCTAAGTCTGTCCTGTTGATTGATTCATCAGCAGCTGGGGCGAAGGTATGCGGTGGCAGACTGCTAATTTAGCCGTCCAATTTTCTTTGAGACTGGTGTCTTTCAGTTCATACCAACTGCAGACTGTTTTTTTCTGGGGTGTTTCAACCTACTTCCTTCAAACAGGTGATAGACATAATCATAAACATAATAAAGAGTAGACGCCGCATTGACTGCTGCCACCTATAGGAGCTGATGAGCCGTGTGGCCTACATCTTGGACTGGGCGTCAGCTGCGTTCAATCACCCGTGAAAATGAATAAAAATGACCAGAAGTCACCGGATACTCAATCGATTTTCCAGCGGTCAGACAAAAGTCAGTTGCTATAATACAGGATGCTCAGTTACACTTAAAAACGCATATTTTCATAGTTTGCGCGCAGATAGTAGGCTTAAGAATAATATAATATTTTGTGTCTCCGTCCAGGTACAAGACGTCTGCAGTGTATCACAACACACACATGCAAGTTTAGTTTCTTCCTTCAAGTGTATTAAAGCTTTTCTTTAATCTACGGCTCATCAGGACATCATCCTAGTAGAAGCATGTTTATTCTGAAGCAACAAAAACAAGTTGTATGAAAGTAGATGGCATGAAACAGGAGGAATATTTAGCTTTAGTTAGATGTGGGTACAATGGTGTTGCCTGTGACGCGTCATGTGTAAAAAACTCAGACAGTGTTATACCAGTCACACTGGGCTTATTTTTAAAATCGCAGTTTCAGCTGTCATCTCCATCTGGGTTATAGAATTGATCATTTATAAAGTTTCATAGTTTCACTTTCTTAACATAACTTTCATAATTAGGACTAAACGTGAGTGAGTCTGACTAGCTGGGCAGGATTTCACTGGTGGTCAGATTATTACAGGACAATAACTATTGTAACAACTCAATAATTCCTTGTTTCCTGCTGTCGATGGTCCGATGATAAGAGCAAGAAAGCGCTGTCATCTCGAGTAGCTGCCGTGTAGGTTGGCTGAGTTGATGCTTCAGTAGTCAATGCGGGGTCTATACTTTATTATGACTGTGGGGGGGACTTTTGTTCTTAGTCACCGTCCTCAAGCAGGCGCTGCTCATATTGTCATCCTCAGCTGGAAGGCCTGCTGTTACATCACATCCATGTCTGCTGGGAAGCATGACTTCATCCAAGCTTTTATTTATCTATTTTATTTTCCTCAGATCAGTTTAAGTTTGATTCTTTCAAAGTATCTGAAGTTCATGTATGAACAAAGATTTCATGTGGTGCCATTTCTTTTTCCTGTTATATGTATATTTGCACACAGACTGGTGCGACTGGTGTGTGGCTGTCAGTGTTTGTGTTTTGAGTTCAGATGCCAGAGGGTTCTGCTGGGATTTTACAGCCCAGCATGCTGCCTAACAACATTTGCAATTCAAATGAACACGTATGAGGCATTTGAAGCAGTCTTCCTCTTCTCTTGTGTCTCTTTGGAGGCAGTCATTCTCTGCATTTGCAAGTTAACTCGACCATTTTATATTTCATTGTTACAGTTCTGTTGGAGAAGCAGCACTGTTGTATTTCAGAGTTTCAGAGGAGGAATATTTTCAAGCAGCCTTCTTTCTTGGCCTGTACTCTTATTTTTATGTTCTGTAGCAGTTGGTGTGTGCATGGAGGGCTGCATAATTGTGTGGAGCTGCACTGATGTGACCTTCACTGATGACAAGGCATGCAACAGGTTGTGTGTGAGGCTTGGCTTGGCTGTCATCGCGTTTGGCCCAGCTGGACACTATTTGACCTTTAATGTATGGCTGCTTGGCCAGTGTGGTCATGTCTCTTCCTGCCTGCTGAAGTTCAGTAAATAGTCAAACAATAAAACTCACACATTTGAATTTTTTTCTATTTCTGTGAGGATGTGCTGAAACAATTTTTTTCCTTTACAATTACATCTCTCAAACAGCCTTTTTCATCTAAAACTCATTTTATTGTATAAACATGTCTGACCAATAACAATGCATTATTTTCTTTGATAATGCAGGTACATTTAAATGTCATAGCTAACCGCAAGGCTCAGTGTGTCATGCAGAAGATATGATGCAATGTTGCACAGGTGTATCAACCAAGACAGCCCCACAACATCCAGTGTCTTAGGGAACTCAGGCTGGATCTCATCCACCCCTGATGCCTTGCCACTCAGGGGCTTCTTAACCACCTAACTGACCTGAGCCCCAGAGATAGGAGAGTCCAGCTCAAAGCTCAAAAACTTTGCTTCCTCATTGGAAGATGTGTTGGTGGGATATAGGAGGTCTGACTCACAAGTTGAGGTCAGCAGTGCACCATCCCCACTGTACAAGGCATTGGTGGTGCATCGCTTTCCCCTTCTGAGCCAGTGGATAGTGGATCAGAATCTTTTTGAAGCCATCCGAAAGTCGTTTTCCATGGTCTTTACAAACAAAGTTTTTTTTTTTCTCAGTAAATGCAGAAGCAGCGGTCCGCTTGGTCTGCTTGCACCTATCTGCTGCCTCTGGAGTCCCACAAGCCAAAAAGGCCCTATAAAACTCCTCATTCAGCTTGACAGCATTTCTAACCAATGGTGTCCACCAGTACAATCAGGGATTACTGCCACGACTGGCACTGGTGACCTTACAGCCACAGCTCCAGTCAGCTGCCTTGACAATAGAGGCACGGTACACGGTCCACGCAGACTCTGTCTCCCATCTACCTCGGAACATGGTCGAAGCTCTGCTGGACATGGGAGTTGAAGCTCTGACAGAAGACTTTGCAAGACATTCCCAGCAGACCCTCACAATACATTTGGGCCTACCAGGTCTGACTGACATCTTCCCCCACCACCGGAGCCAACTCACCACCAGGTGGTGATCAGTTGACAGCTCCGTTCTTCTCTTCACCAGTGTCCAAGACATGTGGCCGGAAGTCCGATGATACAACTACAAAGTAAATCATCGATCAGCAAAGTAGCATGTCCTGGTGCCAAGTGCGCATGTTGACGTCCATATGCTTGAACATGGTGTTTGTAATAGACAATCTGTGACAAGCACAAAGTGCAATAACAAAACACCACTCAAGTTCAGATCGGAGGGGCCATTCCTCCCAATCATGCTCTTCCAGGTCTCATTGTCATTGCCCACGTGAGCATTGAAGTCCCCCAGAAGAATAAGGGAGTCCCCAGCAGAGGCACTCCACAGTACCCCACCCAATGACTCCAAAAAGGGTGGGTATTCTGAACTGCTGTTGGGAGCATAAGCACAAACATCAGTCAGGACCCATTTCCCCACCCGAAGGCAAAGCTAGGCTAAGCTCTCGTTCACCGGTGTGAACCCCAAATGTACAGGCACTGAGCTGGGGGGCAATAAATATGTCCATCCCTACACAGCGCCTCTCACCTTGGACAACTCCAGAGTGGAACAGAGCTCAACCTTTCTCGAAGAGACTGGTTCTGGACCCCGAGTCCTGTGTCAAGGTTAGTCCGACTATATCTAGCAGGAACTTCTCAACCTCATGTACCAGTCCAGGCTCCTTTTCCACCAGAGAGGTGACATTCCATGTCCCTAGAACCAGAACATCTGAGGATTGGACTGCCAGGGTCCCTGCCTTCAGCCAATACCTAGCTCACACTGCACTTGACCCCTATGGCCCCTCTCACAGGTGGTGAGCCCATGGGAATCCCACATTGCCTTTTTTAGGCTGTGGGTGGCCAGGGCCCAGGGGTGCAGGCTTGACCACCACCATCGAGCCTTACCCCCTGGGCAAATAGTTATCCTTGTTCTAATTTTTTATATGGGGTCTTTTGAACTGTGCTTTTTCTAGGGTCCTGCCCTAGGTCCATTTTGTCTTGACCCAACCATGGACATAAAGCCCCCAGACAGCTGAGCTCCTAGGATCACTGGAACACACAAACCCCTCCACCGTGATAAGGTAGCAGCCCAATGAGGCTAAAGTATGGATTTATCTGGATCCATCTCTGGATTTTTGTGCAGAAATGTTCAGCATATGCAGACTAGAAAACATGATGGCAACCTGCTGAAGACATAAATAGCAGTAACTTTGTTCATGGCGACTGTACAGCTTTTAAAAGTAAACTAAAGAGAAAATGTATTTGAGCACTCAACCACAACAAGTATGGTACAAATGCAGTAGTGCTTGAAAAGTTTACCTTGGCTACAAATAGGCAGTAGAAGTAACTTTGAGAGGTGTTATGAAGCTGCATCTATCTTCAGTACTGAGGAGTGGTTTCACTCAATATTTCTGGTATAGACAGAAAATGTTGTATGAGTTGTTTTTATTTCTTCTAAGGAATAATTGTGTTGGATGGGATTTAGAAGCAGAAGCAGCATGTTTGTGGAACTTGTTGTGGTGGAACTGGTAGGGAGACATGCAGGAAGCCTCTGTTAGTCAGCTGATGATATAGACGTTCCCTTTAGTTATTGATGTCTCCAGGCATTCACAGAAAGACCCAAACAGGTGTGCCTTACAGCATGGTCCAAACCTTTGTTAAAACTTGACATTTTGGACAGGTGTTATTTTCTCCCCAGAAGATGGACAGACAGAAGACAGACAGAAGATGGTAACATGCAGACTGTAGAATGACAGTGGAATACACGCTGAAATACTTTGACAAACCACAGACCTATACCTACAGTCCAAATACTCTGAACTTACCTACTGTACCCAGCTAGATAAAACGATGAAAACATATTAAACAGTAATTGCTATAAGTAGGTACAACTTTATCTCCTTATATTGATTATGTGCATATGTTTCTTGGTACAGAATTATTTGTAACATGGAAATTATTACCCATTAGTTAATATTAAATATAGTAAGATTAACCCTTCAGAATGTTATTGAGGATGCTTTACTAGAGAGCATCTAAGTCGAATTAGAAAAAGGACCATTAGTGTTAATTTATAGAAAAAAGTACTGTATACTGTATATAAAGTGCATATATTTATGCCCTAGATTAGTCTTTATGTGAAAGGAGCAAATAGAATCACATTGTATAGCACTTTGTAGTGCTGAGATGAGGTTAAAAGGTGCTTCATAATTATGGACCTATTTTAGATTATTCTACTTTTAGTCAGTTTGGCTCATTTGCTTATATGCAGGGTGCAGGGTTTAGGACCTATTCTGCAACCAGATGCACTGGGATAATTGAGAATGTTTGTCTTTGTGCCAGACATTTTACACTCAAGTGTTGTTTAAACAAAGATCCAAAAATACAGATATCTGATTTCAGAGGAGTAGCTCTGTGCCCATGATTCCTGGATGACGCAGCTATAATCTCACTACTACTGACATGTAGTGAGTGCACTGAGGTGTGTTTGTTTGCCTAATATGCAGATATGTTTTACATCCGCTTTTGCAGACTTTAAAATAACCAAAAGAAAATAACTTAGCCTATATTGTCTGCCCTTTAGTCTGACAATATAATCAATTGGATGCATTTGTTATTTGCATCTGAATTAAGTTTCAACATAACTCTCTATCCAATGCACTTCTGTCAAATTCTTGTTACATGGGAGCCTTCAGCATCCTTTTTGTTTACTAGTGTGACCCGTTATTGTCTGTCTGATTAGGATATATATATATATATATATATATATATACCTCCCTTGCATCACTCTGTTTGTGCCTGAGTGTAAGAAAGGAGAGCTCTTTTATGCCGCGAGATGGTTTTATTTTATCATTGTATTTCCAACCATCACTCATGTGGCTTCTGAGTGCTGATAAAAAGCATGACTGTCCTTCTGAAGGAGAGGCAAGGAGCTTTACCGTGAGCAGCTGTGGCTCAGCATGCTTCAGCCTCATGATTACAGTGAGTCAGCAGGTTCTTCTTCTTCTCCTTCTTTCTTTCTTGCTTGCGAACCTACACTTGTCTCTTCTCCGCTGCCTTCTCTGAACAAATCCCCTGACTTTCAAGGATGAGACTCATCATGCAGTTGTCTGGCTTTGATTTAGGGCACCGATACCCGAAATGCTACTCATTTTCTGCCTCCCCATAAATCTGAATCTTTATTCTAAAAATAGTATGTACATGAAGGGAAGCCAAATACTTGCTTCTTTTCAGGCTCCTTGGTCTGCCTTCACTGGGGTCTGTTGTGGAAATGATTTTCTCCAGCGGCTTTACTTTTGGTCTTCAGCAGACATTGTTTTTCTTCAGCTACTTTGCACTTGGCAATCATTAATTCGTTCTTTGGCATTCGATGGTTGTAGAGGAAGACTAATTCCATTTTTTGTCTGTGTTTATTTTCCTGATTATTAGGTTACGCCGGACTGGCTGAGTCTTACACACTATGGAAAAGTGTTGAATTCAGGACAATTAGTCTGTACTCGGGTCCAAACAGTTCATAAACAGATAATGGAATAGCATGGAAGAGAATTAATGGTGGTTAGATCTTCAAAAGAGGGAATTTCAACAATAATACATTGCTTCTTGCAAATCTAGTTGCATTGATTAGCAGAAAAAAAGGTTTCCTTGCCATGACTCAAATTGGCCAGTGGTAGCTGTTCTGCTCTTGCTGGTGCTTTATGCTTAACGAGATATGTAGCTCAGCTAAAAATGTTGAGTACACTCTGACTTTCAGATGCTATTTAATTGGCAATTAGACATATGATTGTGTGCCAAATGTCCAGTGAATCAGGTGGGTGTAGTCTGCATGCAGGCTGTGGCTGGCTGCTGGCTGGCTGCTGGCTGGCTCTGTGATGAGCTGGGCTCTCATTGAGGGTCATGTTACCAGTGTTAGAGTAGGAGATACACAAACCACTTGAGCTTGTCAGTTGGTTGTGTGGTTTCTAAACTGGTCCAGCAGGTTGGGAGGAAGATCCAGACGTAGGTGCAGTTGTCGCTTCATACTCTGAGCACACATGATTAGAGTGTCTGTTTACACTTCTCAGTTCTAATCTGTGAGTTGACTTGACTCACACACTGTGTGTCTTTTGTGTGGTTGTGCTTTCATTGTGCCACCACACCCGTTGCTGTGTTTGCCACCTCTTGGAGGATCAACTGTCTTGTATGCACAGACCTGCAATCTGGACCATGTTTCACATTTTCCATTAATGATGTTCTCCATTCTTTCTTTCTGATCTCCCTTTTCCTGCTCTACCCGGCTGATCTTCAGCAGGAGGGTCCCCCCTTATGATCCAGGTCCTGATCCAGGTTTCTTTCCTCTTAAAAAGGGAGTTTTTCCTGCCACTGTTTGTCTAAAGGTTTTTTTCCCCATTAGGGGTGTTTATATTTGCCATTGTTTATGTAATACTTGCTCTGTGGTCAAGTTCTGGCTCTCTGGAAAATGCTTAGAGGCCACTTGTATTGTAATAAATGCTATACAAATAAAATAAAGTGGAATCAAAATTGAATTGAATGACATTCCTCTAAGACATGATTCAAAGATCGCATGCAGAAAGTCCTGACATATCTTCTCTTTTCTTTTAGAAATCAATTTCATAATCATCCTTCCCCAATCATCTTTCCCACGTTGTCTATTTAGTAGCAGCCCAATGAGGTCTTTTTGCACATGGTGATGATGAGATAGACTTTTTAACTTTTAGAGCTTTGGACTTTTAAACATCATGTAATCCAAAGCTCCCACTTGAGCATCTGACAGTCTTCAACATCCACATTTTCAAGGAAATTGTGAGCTATTATTTAAAAATATTTGCTTCAAGGTTGCTTTTCCTGTTTGCCTGTTTAGTCATTCAAAACAACATTGGTGGCAACGATAGGAGCACTGTGAGGCAGTGGAAGATTCGGAGCGAGATGAGTAAGGGGAAGGCAGATAATCAAGAGAAGAGGCAGGTGACCGGGTCTAGATATGTTTGCAGCACACAAACACATTGCGTAATTACTGAAGATTTTATTTTAATTTCATAGGTTTTTAACAGAGTAAATGAGTCCAGTCCTAAACACTTTTGGTAACTGCAGCCAGTCTTGCCACAATCTACTAGCTGTGTGTACAAGCAAGCAAGCAAGCAAGCAAGCAAACAAACAAACAAACAAACAAACAAACAAACAAACAAACAAACAAGAAAGCAAACAAACAAACAAACAAACAAACAAGCAAACAAACAAACAAGTAAACAAACAAACAAACAAACACATTAACGTGGAATAACTTGTGATGGCTGTGGCGTGTTTGCCTTGAAGTGGAGACATAAGTGAGAAGAAAATGTGATATAAAGAGGTCGGAACAGTGTCATCTCCTGCTTACATCCAATCAGCAATGGGTCAGCACCGCCCCCACCCAGCAGTGTTTGGAGGCCTTGGTGAAGCACCTAAACCAAGACAGGTTTAACCAAGACTGTTCTTTGTAATGGATCTGAACAGTCAGAACCGTGTCCATCTTCGGTTCTGCCTGTTCAGAACCTGCTCATAAAATCCACATATTAAAACATTTTAATCATTTTGATTAGGGCCTTTTCAAACTTTTAATATTATTCAGAGTGATGGATTGGTGTAGTTGTTCAGAGCTGAGAGTAAACAAACAAAAAAAAAAAACTAAGAAAAAAGCTCAGTCAGTTACTTAGAAATGTCTGTCTGTTTGACATGCTTCTTAGATATATTAATAAAATTCATGCAAATTTATGTCTTGAATTTGCATAAAACTCTTTAGCATCATCCACTTAATTAACTGAGTAAAAACCCACAAAATATGTATTTTAAGTATTTTTAAAATACAGTATAGTTGGTTCATGTAGGTGTGAGTCACTCCATCACATGGCCAGATTGTGCTTTGAGCCCTGTCCTTCACTCATGTCTGCATGCACGTGCGCACGCACATCATCTATCCAGCTTCTCCCCTTTTTTGTGTTTTGTTTGTTTGTTTTTCGATGTTACGAAAACTATGTAACTTCTGTCACTTTGGAACTGGGTGGAATGAGGAAATAAATGTCACCTGCGCTGAAAGATGGACTTGTGTGATGGACTCGACTGATGGACTTGTCTGATGGACTCGTCTGATGGACTCGTCTGATGGACTCGACTGATGGACTCGTCTGATGGACTCGACTGATGGACTCGACTGATGGACTCGACTGATGGACTCGTCTGATGGACTCGTCTGATGGACTCGTCTGATGGACTTGTCTGCCGTCCTATGAAAAGCTTGAGACCGGATCGGGTACGAATTCCTCTGGGAATACGAGAACCCTGCTACAGTAGAGATGCCTGTTTTTTTAGTTTGTATTTTATAGTAGGGCATTTTGAATGTGATTGGATACATTTTTGCTCATACCTCCTTTAAGATAACGCAAGGCTATCTGTCTCAAAGCTCGATTTGTAGTGGATTTTTGACAGGATAATGATCCCTATTTTCTTTTTGTTCCCTTTTGTTTGCATATATATATTGCATTTTAATCTTGCAGAGGTTTGTTTTTGTTATTCTTATGTGCACATAGGTGTGTGAGAGTGTTCCCTTCAACAGACCTCATGACAGTCTAACCATATTTTATTAATCCCTAGAGAAAACAAACAAAAAAAAAGAGAATAAAAAATTCTGCCGAAGAGGACTAAGATCACTGTATGTGGGACGTCAAAGACTAGGAAAGAGTGGCACATGAAAGAGCAGGACCGTAAAGAAAAGACAGTGATGGGTGCAGTCCGGTGTCTGTGTGATGTGTTGTAGTGTGTGTGAATCAGTGTATAAGTGTTGTTTTGGATTAAAAGTATAGACATAGGATAACAAGGTATTTACAAACAGAAGAGGACAGAGAAAAGGAGGCGGAGCATCCTGTTTACCTGTTTACCATTGTTTTAAGGCATGTGCACGCTGTGTATGTAGCACGTGTGTATTGTTTTTGAGGTGCATGTAGGACTGTGAGCATATCTGAGTGTTGTTGTTAATTTCTTCTAGGTTTTTTTTAAACAAATGTGATGGCCAAAGCTAAGTTGGCTGTACAGAGGTGATATATATAGAAACATTTAAAGTGGTATATTTGTATATGTGAATGTAAGGAAATGCAAAATGGAAATTGAAAATTACCTGTGGGAGGGGCAAAGGGTTTAAAAAGGAAATTGTTTGCAACGTTGGGGGGACTGAGTGAGAGTCTGATCCAGAGGAACAGACTGAGAAAGACTGCGTGAGAGGAGCAGCTAAGTGTCGTGCCCGGATGTTTCAGAGTTACTGACGAACTCTTGTATACAGATGGTTAGATTTCGTTTTTTGTTTTGTTTTTTTTAAATATTTAACTTCTGCCACTTTGGAACTGGGTGGAATGAGGAAATAAATGTCACCTGCACTGAAAGATGGACTCGTCTGCCTTCTTATGAAAAGCTTGAGACCGGATCGGGAACAGATTCCTCTGGGAATACTAGAACCCTGCTACAGTAGAGATGCATGTTGTTGTTTTTTTCTTTAGTTTGTATTTTATAGTAGGGCATTTTGAATGTGATTCGATTTATTTTTGCTCATACCTCCTTTAAGATAATGCAAGGCTATCTGTCTCAAAGCTGAATTTGTAGTGGATTTTTGACAGGATAATGATCCTTGGATCACTAGCAGAGACATCAAATGCATGATGCAATGGTGTGGAAGAAATGTGCTATGAAATGTCTGAGTTAAAGCCCAGATACCATTAAAATTTTCCGGGGGGTGGGGGGGTATGAAAGCACAAATAGATGTAAGAAAATCTCCAGAGTGTTCTGATTGATATCAATTTTCAATTTTCCATTCCATCATGGTTGAAGGTGGTCAACAATTTGAGCAAAAGTAGATTGAGACAGCTCACCACGTCATCTGTGTGCTTGCCAGACCACTTTGCACCTGATCTTTATGGCCCTTCCTGGAAGTGGTGAACACAAACATGGTTTTTATCATAAAACATCAACATTCTCTGCACTGCCATCACTGCCACATTCAATGCGGTCATCATTTTTTGTACAACAATGCTTTATCAAGGTAAGAGTTTTCCACTTATGTTTTGTACAGCCAAGAGAAGAACACATGTTGAGGCAGAAAAGCACTTCCTGTTGTCAATTAGCCACGTAGTGCCAGCGGCGCCCCTAAACCTACGCTCTTCATTATTTCTGTGAGACATCATTAACTTTGTAAATATTTTCTCACTATATTTGGCATGTCTGTGATAACTCTGAGAAGTGCAGTACTGCCAAATCTAAAACAAGGCACTTCCTTTCCCCTCAAGGTGGCTCTATTGGCATTAGCACCCGTGAGCATATGGAGGTCTTCAGAGCAGGACTCTGACCACACACAGGAAACCTGAGGTCTCTCCTCTTAAACTAAACTGCCATAACCATTTTTAAGCTTAAAAATGGAAATATAAATTGTAAATGTAAATAGTAAATGTCCGCTAAATAAGAGCCATTTAATAATAATGAGATTCATAATCTGATTAGTCAACTAGTTGTTTCAACAGTCAAATAATCGTCTATCAAAATAGTTGTTAGTTGCATCCCTAGATTGAAGTAAATATATATTTTAGTATATTATCATTGCAATAAATAATCCTTTAAAAAAATTCAAAATGTCAGTAGACATGTGCTTTACCATAAATTAGTAATTTTCACAGCACTGATATGATTTTTAGTAGTGCTATTCTTTTCATCTCTAGACAAAATATTTTAATTAAATTACATGGCTATTTCTCCTAAAGGTCTTCTATCACCGTGTTTCAATGTTGTGTTGTCAATTTATGATCAGCGAGCATCAACATCTGCAGCAGACTTGGCTCAAAGAATATTCAAGATTTTTATGAAGAATTACCAGACTTAATTATTACTAAACCCACGGTATGGATTATAAGAAATCTTACACTCACTTTCCTCAGCAAGCACTTGTGAATTGTTGCCGAAATGCTTTGTTTTTGTATTTATGGGTGGTCCACGCCATTGTGTTTTGATCACTCATGCATTTGTGTTATCTCCCTCCCTAAACAACATTCTCACTTCTTTCCACCACCTGCACTTTAAAGATGTTAACCGCTTCTCTATAATGGAAACCACAGACTCTTGGCATCAGCACCTCACTTTGTGATAAGTTTTATTTTTTTGTTGTTTTTTTGACTTTTGACTACATGCATTCTCTGATTGCTCCATGGGTTTTAGCCCATTTTTTCACTGGCCTACATAAAGTGCCTCACTCTGCACATCCTTCCCATTCATGGATTCTCTGCCATGCATCAATTTTACTTTTTCTTTTATGTTTTTATGCTGGCAATGATAATGAGACACTTTATAATTCATGGCATGATTGAAATCTCTCTGGTAGCAGTTTTCAAGCTGCACTCTCATCAGGCACTCGTCTGCCAACTACACAAACAGCACTGCCAGGAACTCCAGTCTGCAGATTAAGATGATTGGTGTTTGCTTTCAGTTGCCATTAAGAAAACCACACGTGTTTTTTTTCCGCACACAGTGGCAGCAATGCTCGGCAAATGGATGACTGGGCTTACAACAGTTGAAGAGACAAGTCAAAAATGTTCTTGAGTGCTATTGACATCCTGTTTTAGACTCAGTTTCCATGTGTGTCCCCATCTATTCTTAAACAAACAGCACTGAGCTCCTTGTTCAGCATCTTTACAAATCCTCTGACACAGACACCAGCAACACAGAGAGCTCCTGTAGCGTCCATTCAGCCTCAGCACTGATCCAAATAAGGGCATGAATAGCTCTATACAAACAGCAGAGTCAGGTTGGACTTGTGCCCACTGCCTCTCTCTTTGTGCACTCAGGATGAAATGCCTGTTTCAGTCTCCTCTGATCTGCTTGATGTCCTTTGCTGAACTGGTCAGTTCAAAGGTGGACAGAGGGGACAGCTTCCACCGCTCTTTTACTGGACAAAGCTGATAGTGTTCTTAAATTAAAAGGGTTCAGTGAGCCTAACGCCTAAATAAAAATGAAATGACATTACTGTAAGTGAAAAGATGCCCCCCAGAGATAAACTGTTTAGTGAATGTTTCCGGCAGCAGTAACTCCATCAGAAAGACGAAAAAAAAGAAGAATCCGCACTGAAGGATGCGATACACCAAGAAAAGGCAAGTGTGAAAGACGGCACTGAGGCAATAATCATGATATATATATATATATATATATATATATATATATATATATATATATATATGGGGGTCTTTCTGTGTGGAGTTTGCATGTTCTCCCTGTGCTTGCGTGGGTTCCCTCCGGGTACTCCAGCTTCCTCCCACAGTCCAAAAACGTGGAGGGCAGGTTAATTGATCATACTAAATTGCCCGTAGGTGTGAATGTGAATGTGATTGGTTGTTTGTATTGTATGTGGCCCTGCGATGGACTGGCAACCTGTCCAGGGTGTACCCCTGTCTTTCGACTACTACACGTCGGGATAGGCTCCTACAGACCCCCGTGACCCGGAGACGGATTAAGCGGGTATAGGTGATGGATGGATGGATATATATATATATATCTCACATCCCAGCCCCCTCCACCCCCAACTACAATAAAGACATTTATGCATGTACACCACACACCTATGCAGGTTCATGCACGTATGCACACACACACGTATATACACACTAATTTGAGTGTATGAACCCAGAGCTCCTTCTTTTCCTTTTTTTTTATCAAATTTCATTTATATGTAACTGCCTTTTTTTGTTGCATTTCTTCCCTTTCTGTAATAATCCACCTCACATTCACTTACATCACAACACATCACACTGCACAAACTGCACTCATCACTGTCTTGTCTTGTTCTTTGTGCTGTCGTTTCTTGTTTCACATCAGTGGTTTTAGTTATCTCTGGCAAAATCAGGTTTCATCTGTTAATAAAGTATGTCTTACAAGAGGACTGGTATAGGACACATTCACTCTCTCCCACTTATGCACAAAAATTGGCAATTGCTGAAAGATTAAGGTGCATATAATGCGTATATACTGGCAAAAATCCTTGGTTCTTTCTGGGTCCAGGTCACAGCAGCAGGAGCCTAAGTGGAGAGGCCTAGATTTCTTTTCCCCCTCCAGCTTTCATTAGATTGTTTGGGCAAACCTCCATGCACCCTCCAGGACCCAAGCAAGGCTATAGATTGTTCCTCCTGAATGTGAGGTTCGACTGGACCCAGCACCTCCACACTGACTTTACCAAGGAGGCTGAGGAGTTTGGCCCCTGTATTTTCGACCACACCTGCTGGTCTTGGAGTTGACTGAAAGTCACTTTTCATGGCCTGACTGGACTTCTTCCACACCTGAGTTTTTTCCTCAGTAATGACTCAAGCTACCAATTCTTTTCAGCTTCTTCTGAAGTCCCACCAGCTGGCCTAGCTTGGTAGGACTCCCTCCTCAGCTTGACAACCTATTTCACCTGTGGGGTCCATCATCAGGTTTGAGGATTGCAGCCCCGCTAGGCACCTTGTGTACTTCCTTTGGTGAGGTGGACAACCAGAGCTGTGGCCACAACACGTTCTATTCAGATTGAGTGTGCACCACCTCCCTCAGGGTTCAAAGAGGAAGTAAAAAAAAAGAGTGGAGGGTAAAGCCAGCGATGGCAAGAGTACTCATCAGATACTGCGAAGAGCCCACAAGCTGCCAGGCCCATGAAGAGAGAACGCGGTTTCATCCCTGGTTCCAGCAGCGTAGGGGAGTCATGAAGAGGAACCACCAAAAGTTGTTTATCCCGGAAGGAAAATCCACATGGTTAAAATTTAAGTAACATTTACACGTGTACTGTAATTGTTTTTAAAGAAGAGGGCCATCGTTTACTTTGTTGTTGTTGTCTCAGTTGTGTCATGATTCGACTGGGTCTCGATTCCTCAACAGTCTGCCTGGAGACCATTTTCAAAATTATTCATTACATTCACATTTTTAATATTGCATAGTTGGAAAGACATTTCTCATTCATGGAGGAAATCATTCTTATTTTGCAATGTTCAAATTTAGTTTCACTTTGTCCTGGAGCAACAAGAAATGAAGCAGTTTTAAACTGGATAAAACATTTTCATTAGGGAATGTTCTTTTAAATATCTGGGCTTACGAAACCCTGATACATGTTCGCACTTGATCATGAAACTGCTCTGTCATTTATTCCCAAAACCAGTGTTATAGTATATACTAATATCTTCGTCCATGGCCAACATTTCCATTTCATCCATCCATTATCTATACACGCTTTATCTGTTTCCAGGTCACGGGGGTCTGTCGGAGCCTATCCCGACGCATATCAGGCGAAAGGCAGGGGTACACCCTTGACAGGTCGCCAGTCTATCCAGGGCCACATACAAGACAAACAACCAATCACACTCACAGTCACACCTAGGGAGAATTTAGAAAGATCAATTAACCTACACTGCATGTTTTTGGACTGTGGGAGGAAGCCGGAGTACCCGGAGGAAACCCACGCAAGCACGGGGAGAACATGCAAACTCCACACAGAAAGGGAATCGAACCGGGAACCTTCTTGCTGTGAGGCAACAGTGCTAACCGCTAAGCCACCGTGCTGCCCATTTCCATTTCATATTTAATTTAAATATTTAACTTTCATTTGTGTGCCTGTATCTCTCACTTCTCTCACAGCAGATAATAAAACAATAATTGCCAGACTGTTTCAAAGCCCGTCTCTGTGGGATTGACTGAGTTGTGTGATTGGACAGAGATGTCTTAGTTCACACATAGGATTTAACGTTTCACACTTAATCAGATAACCATCCTGGTATCCAGGAATGTGTAACCATGGGAGGGGTGGGGGCACCAGTATTTTGTGTCATACTTCCTGCTAGTAATTTGATGCTTTTGTGTATTGTTTTTCAGATTACATGAGTAGCAACAGAATGCCTTCAGTGCTTTGTTTATTTTGTGTTACTTCTTGTTTCAGTCACTCACTGAGCACTTATGCAGGAACGCTGTGGCAACGGTTGACAGTGAGCGTCATCATACCAATAAACAATCACATTTTTCTCGCAAGGTACACAAGAAAAATGGATGCTTTGAAGCAGTCTTGGCTCCATGTAAAATATCACTGGCTGGCATCAGGTGTGTAGCTGTAATTTGACCAGCCGATACTTGCGTCAAAGCCTGAAAAGTTGACCTTTCCTCAACATCTGGCGACAGCAGCAAAGCTTGATGTCACCTGGTTCAAAGTCGGTGAAGGATCAGAAACAAAACTCACACCCAGCTTTTGGCATAAAGTTACAAATCATGCCCTCTTCACTGTGTATAAGCCAGCTATCTACAGTATCAACCACTGAAAGTCAAAGCTTCTTGTTCTGTGTTTTGTGATATCTGAAAAGATGTCACGATTCGGGTAAACAAACCCCAGAATAGAGAGCCAATGAAGGTAGAAACTGGTTTATTCTCCCAATATGGGACACATAAAAAAGCAGGAACCAGGCTAGGCAGACGTAGCATCCCCAAAGCGGAACGTGGCTTGGCTCGACTCGACTTGACTCGAATAATCCACAAGGCGAAAACTTGACTTGGCTTGACTTGTCTTGGCTAGGCTTACCTCGAACAATCCCCAAGGCAAAACTTGACTTGACTTGACTAGACTTGACCTGACGTAGCTATGCATGACTCGAATAATCCACAAGGCAAAACTTGACTTGAACTTGACTTGGCTTGACTTGACTTGACTTTAAAACTTGACTTGACATAGCTATGCAGGACTCGAATAATCCACAAGGCAAAACTTGGCTTGGTTAGGCTTGGGTAGGCTTGGGTAGGCTTGGGTAGGCTTGGGTAGGCTTGGGTAGGCTTGGGTAGGCTTGGTTCTGGCTCCTCGGACGGGAATCTCCTGGCAACTCAAGTGGTGAGTGTCTGCAGTATATATCCAGGAGAAACCAGGTGCGGGTGATTATAAATCAAGTGATGCATTTGATGATGGCTGGGACCTTGGAGTTCCGACCTGTGACAGAACCCCCCCCACAAGGGTCGGCTCCTGACGACCCCTCAGGTTAAACCGAGACCAAAGACGAACAGGGAGGGTGGAGGGGGTATGGTCGGAGGGCTAAGCGTCCTCTGCGGGGTTCCCTAGTGGCCAGGAGATTCTGTCACGTTTGGGTAAACAAACCCCAGAATAGAGAGCCAATGAAGGTAGAAACTGGTTTATTCTCCCAATATGGGACACATAAAAAAAGCAGGAACCAGGCTAGGCAGACGTAGCATCCCCAAAGCGGAACATGGCTTGGCTTGACTCGACTTGACTTGACTCGAATAATCCACAAGGCGAAAACTTGACTTGGCTTGACTTGTCTTGGCTAGGCTTACCTCGAACAATCCCCAAGGCAAAACTTGACTTGACTTGACTAGACTTGACCTGACGTAGCTATGCATGACTCGAATAATCCACAAGGCAAAACTTGACTTGACTTGAACTTGACTTGGCTTGACCTGACTTTAAAACTTGACTTGACTTGACTAGACTTGACTTGACATAGCTATGCAGGACTCGAATAATCCACAAGGCAAAACTTGACTTGGCTTGGATTGGCTTGACTTGGCTTGGTTAGGCTTGGTTAGGCTTGGTTAGGCTTGGTTAGGCTTGGTTAGGCTTGGTTAGGCTTGGTTAGGCTTGGTTAGGCTTGGTTAGGCTTGGTTAGGCTTGGTTAGGCTTGGTTAGGCTTGGTTCTGGCTCCTCGGACGGGAATCTCCTGGCCACTCAAGTGGTGAGTGTCTGCAGTATATATCCAGGAGAAACCAGGTGCGGGTGATTATAAATCAAGTGATGCATTTGATGATGGCTGGGACCTTGGAGTTCCGACCTGTGACAAAAGATGAATAAAATGCTAAAATCATGTAGCCTAAACTTCAGCTTTAATGCACTAATATTCTTCGCAGGCTTTTTAATTTGATTTTAGACGTATTTGTAAAAAGAACATTGATGGGATGTACCGTTAATTGAGGGAAACATCGGGAAGCTGTGTGTGCATGTTTGTAAATGGATTAAATCATATTTCCTTTCAAAGGGGCTCAGAGTCAAGAGCCACAGTCAGGACACCAAGAAGACGATCTCTCATTCGCCTTCTTCCGGCTTCAGGTGGCTTCGCCTGTTGCACTTATTGTGATATAGAGCCACTACAATTTTAGTTTTAAAAGTCAAACTTTATACTTGTTTGGACATATTGTTTTCTGTGCATGGAAAAAAAGGGAACAAAATGCAGGAAAACCCCCACATGTCAATATCTTCATCATGGTAATGTCCCAATATGACGCTCATCTGCTTGAGACTTCAAGTACAGACCAAGTAATTATAAATTATGTTTGAAAGGCTCCTTCATTTTTGTTAGATATATTTGTTTGATGTTTAAAATGTATAAATATATAATTTCCCTCTGGGGAATAATAAAGTATTGTTGAATTAAGCTGAAATAAAAGTTGTTCAAACATTCCAGGGAAAAAAGTCCAACCTCAGATGAGCAGCAACAAATAATGCTTTTACATGTTAAACAGAATCCAATTAAACACTAAGCCAAAATGTAGAAGCAGTTTGGGACAAGCTAAGGATGCTTAATGATTTCACAGCTTGTAGGACACTTCAGTATCAATAACCGTTAGTAACTTCGGTTTCTATCACGTTGATGGTCTGCAGCTTATAACAGCTTTAATTTGGACTCTCACAGTGTTGATGGACATTTGTGATCTTTCATTTGTGAGCCGGGACATTTGAAGCACTTTAATTCATTTATATTCTTGTGGTGATATGTTGGTGTGTTTGGGGTGATTGTGATGTTGCATGAACTATTTTTGACACTTAGCTGTCAGACACAAGGACTCACTCTTGACTCTAAAATGCTACACACAATCCTCTCTATACAACAAATAAATAAAAAACTAAACACATAAAATAATCTTTTTATCTCTAAAACGACAGACTCCGTGTCTTTTCCCAAACTGACGCACAGCCACATTTGTGCCTTTAAGATGTATTTGCCTTGGAATAGATTTAACAGATGCCCGAATGCTTCAGACCATCAACCACGGGAATTTCTGCTTTTACTGAGGTGTTTGCGCTTGTTAATGATCCTTTGATCAAGTTCATTTGATTAGTATCACCTGGTTGCACCTCCTAATTCCTGTGGAAACAGCAACACTGTACTTAGTTTTTCGTTCACTGCTTCTGCATTTTGGCTTAGCTTTTTTAAATTAAATAATGAGAGGGTGTGATATGCTTCGAGCTGTTGCTTATTAATGAGGTTGTATTTGAACAATTTTAAGACACGGTAAGAGGAAGATAAGGTTTTATTACATCCTGATATCTAAACATCCGAACAAAAAGAGGGTGTACTTTCTCTTTCACACGGCTGTGAGTGGTGTTTTTTTGTATCAGTGTGGCCGGACTGTGGCCACGGGCCTGTGACATGTGAACATGGTAGATGAAGGGGCTCAGCAGGGCATCAGCCTCCTGCATGTTTCTTCACTTACATAAATTATCCCTCTATTATTTTTCATCAAGCCAGAGTCATACTTCACAACCACTATACACTGAGATTTCTCTTATTTCATAGATGGAGGTGATTAGCCATTTTTAAAAACTTCTGCCCAATGCAGATTTGTTGTGTTACATTAATATTTGATGTCTGACGCCAGATGCTTCACCTCTCTTTCAGCAGAGACGTCTCAACAGCAATCAGGTCTAACTGATTGGTGTTGAGTTTCAGGTTCAGGATCCTCCTGCTGGCCTGCACCCACATTATTCCAGTCTAAGTCATGCTTGCTCATGTATTGTTACACATCATTAAACGGGCTTTGTTTTATTGAAGTGTGCATGGTCTCACAGAACTGGCACAGTGGAAAACAGCTTATAAAATCTGGTAGAGCCCGTAGGTTGTTTCGAGTTGTTCTGGACAAATATTAAATGTCTGGATTTTGCAAGGCTTTCTGCTGATCCTGTGACATGTATTAGACGTCATGCATACGTTACAAGGGCACCCTCATTTGCTATTTAACAGCTATTAACAAAATGAATAAGGTTTGAAAATAGTTAATCCAAAAAAATAAAGATTACCAAAGTTAGAGCAGTCTGTGAAATATTTGTAACATGTTAAAGTAAGACCCACAGTAAGTGTTGCAGTGTGAAGTCTGTCACTGTTTTGGGAGTTTGATTTAGTCTTTGAGTCTTGAAGGTTTTAGCTCCTCGTCACTGGTTCTGTTTTGTTTTAAGAATTTTGCTTAAACAAACTTTTTGTTTTGTTTTGAAAGTATTCTGCCCTCCTGTATATTTTTTTTTGTCTTGATTGTCTACACCTTGTGTCTCCTCAGCTCATCTGAGTATGTGGATGAAGTCTTGTGTTTTCTTCTTCCTCTGTCAGCTTGTTTGTCATCTGTACCTGATACTTCCTGTTTTCCTGAGGCCTCGTTTACTAAGGGTGTGTTGAGTTCATTGTAAATCCTTGTGCAGAAATCTTGCTAATGCAAAAAAAAAAAATTATGTGTTCAAAAATGTGCTTATGCTCAAATCCATGCACGTTTCATTTAAACATCACAATCAATGGGAAATTGAACGCAGATGCGTGAGCACGACACTCCTCCTTATCTCCTACCTCATGCAGATCAATTTGAATTTAATAATGAGGATAAATATCCATCAAAATCTGCAAAGGCAACTGAAAAAAAAAGGAACATCGACAATGAGCTGAAGACACTCCTATAAGAAGTTGAGTTCAGGAAAATAATTTATTTAGTGGCATTTCCTCCGATTTAAGCCGTAAAAGAAAACAGTGTAGCATGTTGTGGTTGTGTTGACTGCTTGTATTATGGGTGTTGTTGTTCCTTGGTTTGGGTTGCGTTCCATGAAGAGTTGGGGGTTTATTGTGTTCGTACGGGTTTGTGAATGTACACGTTTAGGTGTTAGTGTCTCTTTACACTCTCTTCATCTTTGTATTTTAAGAATTGTCACCATAACTGAAGGTGGAGGGATGAACAATCGCTCCCCTCATTCCAGTTTTTGTATAAAATGATTTTATACAGCTGGCAAAACAAAATATGTTCTGAGTTATACAACACACGGAGAACGTTGCCCTAGTCACCGCTCTCATAGGTGAAACAATGTAAACAGGGTGAGTTTATATTTAAACCTTGATGCAACACAATCTGACACCTCTCCGCTGCAGAAATAAAGACATGTTGAGCCAACATGAAAATCGATGTGGAAAAAAATAAAAAATTGGAGTGTTGCAGCCGCAGGAGGAGAGACTGGCCTTCACCATCGTAGATACACTTCCTGAAGTCCTGCAGCACCTGCGGACGACTCAATATACAATTCTGAAAGTAGCCGAAACATTCAATCAAAAACATTATTCATGTATTGCTGAGTCACATGAAATCGTACTAACCAAACTTTTAGTGACATGTTGCGTTTCATCCCGATTAGTCGTCCCATGCGGTTGCCATGGCGCTGCTGAGGGATGACTGACAGATGTCTGACCTGTCAGCAGCTCCCATCGTTGCTGGGACCAGTTCAGGGCAGCGACCTAGAAGAATGATCCAGTCTTCAAGACCACCCGCAGATCAGACTCGCTCCCTCCAAACTCTTTAATGTCTTCTAGTTGTACCAAAGCATCCACAATTGCGCAATTACATGCTAATTTACACTGTCATTAATAGGAAATACAAATAATTGTCTAACCTTGTAATTTATAACTAATCTCATGTGACTTGTTCTTAATCAATCTGCACACTGTTTTCGTCTCGGTGAGAATGAGAGTTCATCTCATTTCATGTGATGGACGTCTGTGTTCCTCACACAGACGTCCTTGGGTTGTTCGGGTTTAAATCATGAGTGTTCAAATGTGAAGATTTTTTTCAAATCCATCTTTACTTTACGAGATCTAGCAGAACATATTTTGATGAATAAAAGTGAGTTTCACTACTTTATTGTTGGATACTGTCAACTGACAAACATTTGCATGGGGGTACATTTTCATGCCAGGTTGGAAGTGTGCATGGCGCCACCCACAAATTCACACAAAGTTGATTTCTGAACACCCCAACATGTGCCCTGAAAATGCCGTACGCACTTTGTCCGCTGCACTTTTTGTTCATGAGGCACCAGGTCTGTTTTATTTGTTTCCTTGTAAGTTTTGTTTGAGTTTCCATTTTTGGTTTTGAATATTGGATCATTCTGCTGTGGCAATCGATTTTCACTACTGCTGCCTCCTGAACTGCTGCATTTGGTTCCTTTTCACCTAATATCAGACACTAATAACCATCAAAATTGCTGAAGTGTATGTACTTCAAGTTTATGCTTGTTGTTGCTTCAGATTTTGAAGCCAGTGTGCAGAAAAGAGTTTTTACCTTCGTGGTCTGTTGTGGTGAACAGAGAGTTGAGCAAAAGGCAAGACTCTCTTTATACCAGTCGATCTACGTTCCGACCCTCAGCTACAGGTATGAGCTGTGGGAGGATACGATTGCAGATACAAGCGGCTGAAATGAGTTTCCTCCGTTGCGTGGCTGGACTCTCCCTTAGAGGAGTTAGCGTGGGAAGTTCAGTCATCCTGGTGGGAGTAGAATCCGCTGCTCCTCCACATCGAGAGGAGCCATTTGAGGTGGTTCGGGCACCTGGCGAGGATGTCCAGGGGGCATCCAGGGTATTTTGGGCGTGTCCAAATGGGAGGAGGCCCTGGGAAAAGCCCAGGACATGCTTAAGAGATAATATCCCTTGGCTGGCCCGAGAACGCCTCGGATTCCCCCAGAGGGGATAGTAGATGTGGCTGGAGAGAAGGTCAGCCCCTCGTTGCTCAGACTTCTGTCCCCTCGACCCAATCTCAAATAAGTGGAAGTTAATGGATGGATGCCTTAGAACACACAAAAACTGGCTCTTTGTATTTTTAACTTATCTTTAAAGGATTTCCAGGTTCTTAAAAGGGAGACTGGATGTGGTAGCTTTTCAATGTTTGCAGAGATAAAGTTGTCCAATTAGATGTTATGGATAAATCCTCCTCCCAGGACCTTCAGTATGAGGATCACCATAATTTCAACAGCCTCTGTGAGCGAGAGAGAGAAAGAGACAAATGGCCGGAAAAGGAAAAGGTAGTTTTCTGATGATGTATTGCAGTTTTAACTGTCTGGATTAACTGCATCTTAACGTGTATTTAAATGTAATTTACAATCATCATAACATGCAGTCAGATAGTTGTTACAGTGGAAACTCCCTTTCAGCGCCGCTCAGAGTGGCGTGGAAAGAAACGACGTTGATAGTTTTTCTAGATAGAAGATTTTGTGCTTTATGTTCTTACTGCTCAACATATTTTGTGGTTATTTTATTTTCATTTATTGTTAAATGAACTCACTTTAGAGTCACAGTTTACTCCATGCGAGTGCGTGTTGTAAATCCAAGAAGAGTTCAGCGTTCCAGCTTTATTATTTTTCTGTATCAGCTTTGTCTAATCTCAGGTGCCAGAAAAGGGATTTGTCTGATGCTGTTTTCAATCTTTTCTAGGGGAACAAAGTTCTAATTTGTTCTGGCCAGTTTCAATAGCTTGTTTACCTAAATGATTCTGTTGAACCACAATTTAAAAGCAACGACTCAATGTTCAGTAAATTATTATGTGTGTGTGATCAGGAGATGCTAGTTATATTATTATAATTATAATTATAATGATCTATACAACTATAATTAGTTATATTTGTCATCATAAAAACTATATATATATATATATATATATATATATATATATATATATATAGACCCATCGATGGCCGGCCAAACATCATATACAGTAAATGTGGGATGATTAATAAATTAAACTGCCATAAAATGAACAAATTGCTGTGTAACCTTTGACGGGAGCGGTGTGACTGGTTCACGCTTTTGCTTGTGCATGCTGACCCAGTGTCTTAGTTACTTTCTCTTAAATTAACAAATATCACTACAGCACTTTGCTGTTAATGTTAAAATGTTGAGGTTTATCTGTATTACAATAAACCTAATCAGTGCAGCTAAGAGAAGTATGTTTTTGAACGTTTGTTTTGTTTATGTCTACTTAGGGGCACAGATACGATAATGTTAAATGTTCAACCTGTTCAGCTGCTTTGCATTTTGTTTTATTGGGTGCAGTTTTAAAATGCAAAAACCCATACAAACAATAAAACAATAACAAGAGTTTAACAGTATCAGCTGCATTTATCAGCCAAATCAGTCAGCGCCTGGCCGTTGGCATCAGACTTTATTCCTCCGATGATTTTATGAGCTTTGTAAAAGAAAAACTACAATACTTTGTGATTGGTTTGCCAGCTTTAATTTGTAGCGAATGCTGCAGGATAGTTGTTTCTCTTGCGTTTTGGCTCCTCTTTTGTACTCCTGTCACGAGCCTGACTGACATCTTGGACTTGAACTTTGAGCAAAGCAGAGCACCATTTCTTAAATGATTGAGGCTGAAATGTTTCACTGAACCTTTTTGTCACCCAGAACAAACTATATTACTATTAAATATTGATATAAGGGTTCTCTGAGTGAAAAAAACCCAGTTGTCGTTTTACGGCTGGACTGTTAAGTCGAAGCAAGTGAGAACTAATATTAACATTTTCTAAATAATTGTTTTGTCTTGTTTCATCATACTTCTTCCCCTAGAGTTTATGTTTATTTTATTTTAATCTCACCCAGTATTATTTATAACAACTAGACTCACTTATTACACCTTTTTCTAGAACTATAAGAAGATAAACTGCAAAACACTCGCTAAATTTTAAGGATTCTGGAGTTTTTTATGGTCAAATTTTAAATTCAAAGCCCTCGCCTCTCCGTCCTGACACAGCAGAAAAAAAGGCCATTTAATAGCTCATGCCGCAGTAACAGCTCATTACCTTGAACCATCCCATAATGACATTGCTGTTGTATCTGAAACAGAAAAGCACAACATAAAACATAACACAACATACCACTTATATCACAGGTCCTGTAAAACACGCAACACTGTCTGCAATGTTCATGTACAATATTCATACTCATTTCTACAATATGCATGCACTTTTTAACTTTAAATTCAAGATTATTAAAAAACAAATCTGTTTGACATGTTGGAGACCCCAACTACAATAAATAGATTTGATAGTGATAGTTGTAAAGACACATATCTAGTTGTAAATGAGAACAGCGGTGCAGTGGCACGTTCTAATGCTAATTTATATACCGGTCATGTATCTCAGAGTCTTTCCTCACCGTGGCAGACAGCACCTGCAGAAAGGTCTAGTTAAAAACATGGTTTGGGGAAACAAACATTTTCACCAAGTGTTTTATTTGCATTTGTCCAAGCCGGGCTCATAGTTCTCTGCGAATGTCCGAGGAAGCAGCAGTGAGCGTCGTCTCCTCTGTGCAGGAGTGTATGTGAGGGTTTGGGTGTGCGTTGATGTTCAGCCCCTCCATGAACAAGGCTGACAGCACAGATAGTCATTCACCTGCAGTGCTGGGTCAGCACGTTCAGCCACTCTTATTTCATGGTGGCAGGTTGCCAGCTAGCTCATG
Source organism: Xenentodon cancila (assembly GCA_014839995.1). Taxonomy (NCBI): domain Eukaryota; kingdom Metazoa; phylum Chordata; class Actinopteri; order Beloniformes; family Belonidae; genus Xenentodon; species Xenentodon cancila. The sequence goes on from CM026203.1 coordinate 3,051,360, forward strand.
AAAACTAGAGTAAGACAAGTGAAAGGTGTGTTTGTGTTGGTGTGCTGCTGTCCAAGTTTTAGGATCTCCTGTGTAGCCACACTCAGCTCTTTACTCCCTGGTGTCCTGCCTGTAGCTGCTGTGTAAAAGCAGCCGATGAGCCTGAACACAAAGTCACGGGCGACTAGACTCACGCAAGTCTATCCTGATTAGGGTTGCAACTGTTCTGATAGTCAATTAGTCATCGACTATGGAAATGATTAGTCGACTAATCAAATTATGAACCTCACAATTATGTGCTTATGAGCAATAAAAGACAAAAGAGATGGACAGTTCATTCAAAAATACAAATGAATGGATTCAGAAGGACTCTCTAGTACTTTCTAAATATGGACTTTTCTAACAGCTCTTTGAAGACACAGAGACTCCTGCGAAGGGCAATGCGACCAGATGATGCACCATTGTTTGAACCTGTTGTAACAGCAGTCGGTAGTGTTTGGCACCTGAGTCAACCGTAACATACAGCCTTTGATCCAACAAAATATTATTAGTACATCATATGTTGTATCCTATTGGTCCAGATTTGCTTGAATTGGAAAGCTATTTGGAATCTTCCATGCAAATATGCAACAAAGTGAGAGACGTTTAATTTAAAATGCTGCGTAAACATTATCCCACAAGTCTAAGTTGAGGTAAGACATTTGTGTGAACTGCTCAATGTGTGACATGTATCCAGAAACAATCTTGCACTTATTTTGGAGTTTTACCCACACTGACGTATCTCGGTATATTGTTGATAATATTGACTCTGACTTTTGTCCTTTTTTTGGAAAGTGTGCTGTTCGGCTTCAGTAATGATAATAGTGAGAAGAAACATAAGACGTACATTACAAATTTTATCATTATCTTACCTAAATTTCACATACATAAATCCAAATTTCATTATTCAAAACCCTCTTTTGTCATTTTTGAAATAGAGACCAGCAGTACATTAGAAACATTTTTTATTTCTAAAAATAAGAAAGCTGCCAGAACGGATTATTGAATAACAGCCTGTATAAATAAAAAAATATTAATAATTAGTTGCATCGTCCGCTGCCTTATTGTTTACCTGCGCTACTCTATTGCGCACGTGCAACTCTCAGCATTCCTCATTTTTAATTTTTCTTTTTTTTTGTCAACTAGTGTTAATTAAAATTAAATTCATTGCCGACTATTTTTATTATCAACTAATGTTGCAACCCCTAATCAGGACACACGGACACAGACAAGCACACCGACTCTGGCGTTTGTGCTTTTTAACCAACCACGTCTTCAGTGGTGGTCATGCAAACACTGAACTACAAATTAGAAGGTTAACAATTTGAGGGCTACTTTTTAAAGTTAATTACTGTGGAAATTATTCACAGAGAAGGGCCTTTGGGGTGAGTAGCACTGATAGTTCAGAAACCCAATTTTTCTCCGAATGTTTCCCAGATTAGATTGGCAGGTTGGCTTTGAAAATCAGAATTCATTAGATGTAGTTTTAAATTCTCATTTCTAGTTTTTCAAATCTCTTTGAAAGGCCAAAACGTTGTGTTTATGCTTCTTTTGTATCCGAACCATCTACCTTTTCAGCGATAGAAGAGGACATTCCTCTCCTCAGCTGCGTGCGTGTGATGTTGTTTACCTAGAACAGGAGCATAAAGTAGTATGAAAGTACAACAGCTCCACAAACTCATATTTGTATTTCTGCACAGTATTTGAGTTTACATTTTCTTTTTCACTTTTGCTTTGCTTTTACTTCATAATTGCAGGTTTGCACATATTCAATATTTATGATGAAAATGATCCTACCTAAAATGCCCCTGCTTTTGTCTGAAGAGAGTCTCAAAGTTTTGTTGAAAACTTTAGGTCAGAAGAGTGAAAAAAGACCTTTTTTCTGCATTTACTGAGCTCATCCAGCTAGTCGTCTTTTGTGGAGGACACACAGGGCACAGAACAGCTCTTCATGGCCAGAGGATGGTACAGAAGATGCCTTTAAGAAGGGAAATACATTATTCAGCAGGGTGCCTGCTGGAATTAGAAGGGGAATCATAACCAGTAAAAACATTGCTGATCTGAATATCCTCTGATAGCCTCTAATAAACAGAGGAAAACCTCATAATGAATGCACGACATCGCTGCACGTATAAGGGATACTAATGTTGACTTGTAACACCACATGCTTAGAAGAAGCGTGTGCCTCAGAGTATTCTCTTATATAATTAAGGGGGTTTAATGATCAAGGTGAATCATGGGTTGGTATGCTTGCAGCACTCAGCTCCCTTCCTCCATTATTCATCAACTTAGGTTTGACCTCAAGTCCTTGTGTAGCACATTTTGGTGGATTTTATAAGAGGCAGTTTTATATATTTAGCTTTTTTTTATAATTTACTAAAGCTTCTAATAAAAACCCAGGCTTGGGACAAGTATATTAAACAGGCGGTTATGAGAAATACCCTCTGCTACTGATCTATGAGGGTCTTTGAGGTGACAAACATTGTAGAGAAAGCGGAGATGGAAAGGACACACAAATGATGATGTTCGCTCAGATTTAAGCTCTGGTGCAGACGGAGGTGACGTAGTGGCAGAGGATCCCATCTACAGCCAACCTTTAGGTCAGCCTAACTGAAGAGAGGGAAGTTTTCGGTTTCAGTGGAGAAAAACACAGACCCTGTGAGACTCTGAGAGCAAAATTGTACAGCATGTGCATGTTTATGTCAAGGGATAATATCTGTTCAGCCTTTCTGTACATGTTCAAAAGCTGTGAATCCCGAGGTCATGGTTTATTGATGCAATCCTCACTACACAAAACTTCAGAATTTGTTTTGCCTTTTTATACATGTTTGTTTGTACCTACAAGCATAAGATGTTGTTTAGAGTGCAGGGCAAGCCAAACTTCATCCAGAGTTTTACTATCACATACTGTACCACATTTTAAAGTCCAACTTCAGAAGTTATAAATCTCCTAAAACTCTGTAGAACCCCATGACCCTGGATAGGAAAAATAAAGTTGGTGGATGGATGGTTGGATGGATGGATGGATGGATGGATGGATGGATGGATGGATGGATGGATGGATGGATGGATGGATGGATAAATGGATGGATGGATGGATGGATGGATGGATGGATGGATAAATGGATATTTACAGCGTGTATCTCATAAGTCTTGAGTTCTTCAACGTTTTTGTTGGGGTTTTTTTGTTTGGAAATTCCTCATACGTTCTGTATTAGGGACAGATCACAGCTGCAAGCAGGGAAGACCAGTACCTGTACTCTCTTCTTCCTCTGCTATGTCTCTGGTATGTGTGCAGAATAGGGTTATGCATGGTTATGTTGTTAAAAAAGGCATGTTGTATTGAAAGCAGCACATTATGCTTTAAAGATATAATTCTGAAACAATGCTGACATCACAGTAGTGTAAATAACCTTTGCCAAGGGCATTGATACAACCACATATTATCACAGACCCTGGCATTTCGACTGGATGCTCCTTTTTGTCTGCAGCATACATTCTTTCCCCAGAAAACCATCTGGAATACTGTTGTGTCTGACCACAATATGCATGTCTACTGTGTGATTATCCATCCTAGATTGATACCTCTGAGCCAAGAAGCATCTGCTTTAGCAGGACGGTTGCACAAGTTAATATTTGTTTGTTATTTTCATGCACTGTAGAAATAAGATAAATGTGTGCCACTCAGTTGTGTGCGCCCTGCTTCAAATGTTGTCCAAGACAAAAACTGCATGCCACAACAGAAAAGAAGAGAGGGCTGCATGACGAAACATGCTGTACTCGACACCTCCTCCACGATACATACCTACACATATGTGCATTAGACTGATGTAGTCTATTTATGTGCTGCAGTGGTTTTCTAGTGTGTCTTTAGTGGGAGGATTACAAAGACTTGACAAGCATTAGTGCTGTCATGTAAACACCAGGCAGTGCCTGATGTGCTGTTGTGTTTGCTAGTATGTGTAATTAGCAGTAACAAAGCCACAGTTTTTTTTTCTTTTTCTGCTTGTGTTTGTCTCCCAAGTGAACAAAGACTGAACTGAACTGTTTTACTATCAGACGATTTTGGAGCTGTGTATATACTTTGAGTGGTTAGGGTTAGGGTAGTGCGGGTGTTTGAAACTCTCCCGTGTTATTTGTCGGTTGGAATGCGTACTGAGGAGTCGAGGAGTTGGCTGGGCGTTCCAGCGCGAACTCAGACTGAGGAGTAACTCAGTGACTTCACATTCTGTAACTGTGTCAGCGCACGGACTGCTGCGCCTCCCAGGTTTACACTTGGTATGTTGTTTATCTCCATCCTGAGACCACGAACTGCAACACAATAGACTACTAATGTATAAGACAGAGAGCAGTTGGGTCAAAAATGGCCTACTGGAAAGAAACTGGCTGGCCCCTTGACAAAGAATGTGCTTGGCTTATCTTGGCGTTGAATACCAGAAATTTCCATGTGGTTGTACTTTTATCCACTGCCTATATCTCCCAACCTCCTGTCCTTTAATACAGATACATCCAGACATTTATGGAGTTTTATGAATTTGCTTCGATGCTTCACTGCTGGATGAATGTGAAATTAACAGTCATGATTTACGCAAATATTTAAATACTTAAATATGACTTCTACCATTCAGGAATTACAGCCCTTTTAATCAATGTACCTCCAGTAAAAGGGCTCAAAATTATTTGAACAACTGAAAAGAAATGAAGTGGGCAGTCATGGTCTATTCCCTACTTAATTCAAGACAAATGAAGCCGTTAAGAGGTCTAGAGGTGATTTCAGCTATTGAATTGGGATTTGTCAGCTGTTTGACTGAAGATACCAAAATGATGCAATGGAAGGGTGAGAACATCAACAGACTGAAAAAAACAAACAAACTGCATGAGCGGACTGATCAACAGTTTAGTACATTCTTAAAAAGAAGGAAACATTAGTGAGGTCACAACATAAAAAAGCCTAGAAGTGGATGATCACAGAATCATTTGCTTGGTGATGAAAAACTTCTTAACAACATCATTAGAAATCAAGAAAACTCTAGGGAGGTAGGCGCATCCTTGTCAACAATCAAAAGCCACCTCCATCAATGTAAATGCAGATGGTTTAAACCTCTGGGAACATTCATAAGCACAATGACCAGATTAGACTCCTTTCTACAAATGAAAACAAGTCGACCTTGTGTTAGAATGATGTGAAGAGAAAAGCAAAGAGGAGGAGAGGAACAGCAAACCACATTATAAAGATGGATGAGTCAGTGTTATGATATGGACGTGTTGCTGCTAATGAAAAACAATCGTTATTGATGATGTGACTGCTGACAGAAGTAGCAAGATGCTTGTACAGGACCATACTCCGATCACATTCAACCAGATTGTGCAACTGAAGGTAGATGCAATGAAGGTCGGGCAAAGCATCTCCTGGGAGGAACCTCATGTCACTTTGTCTAAATACTGCTAAGACCCTGAAAATGGAAGTACTTTTAGTTTTAAATGTGTCTTCTGGTTACCTAGGCACTGCCTGTGGTTATTTCTTTTTTCAATTGAGCGCTTGCACCTTTGTACTCTCGTGCATTTTCCCTTCTGTAACTTTCATTGTCACCAGTCTCCGGTACATTTTCAGTCTACTATCCTCTTAGCTTGGCCTCCTCCTCTCCCACCGTTTCTCCCTCTTACTGCTCAGTGTGTGAAATGTTTAGTAAATCCTCTGCTATCTTTAGCGAAGGCCTGAAGAAGTGTGTAAAGTGCAGTTTATTCACAGCATTAGAGGCAAGGCTCAGAGAGTTAGAGGCCCGGTTCTGTCAACTAGACCATAGTTCGGTAGACATGGTCGCTAGCCAGGTTAAAGTAGCAGCGAACCGACCCAGAGCAGCTGCTGGTAGCCGCCCCCCTGCAGCCCCCGAGCAGCCGGACAGTCAGGGCGGCGGGGTGACAGTTCGGAGGAAGCGTAGTCCCAAAAGGCGCACGGAATACCACCATTCGCTTCACGTCTCTAACCGTTTTTCCCCACTCAGCGACACACCCGCTGAGAAACCGACCTTGGTGATTGGCGACTCTATTTTGAGGCATGTGAGGCCGACTCCAGCGACCGTAGTTAGGTGCATACCGGGGGCCAGAACCTGTCACATTTAAAGCTGCTGGCAAAGAATAATCGTAAATTCAGTAAAGTTATCATTCATGTCGCCGCTAATGACACCCGGCTACGCCAGTCGGAGGTCACTAAAATTAATATTGTCTCGGTGTGTAACTACGCCAAAACCATGTCGGACTCCGTAGTTTTCTCTGGTCCCCTCCCCAATCTGACCGGTGATGACATGTTTAGCCGCATGTTGTCGCTCCGTCGCTGGTCGTCTCGGTGGTGTTCAGAAAACGACGTGGCCTTTATTGACAATTGGAAGACGTTTTTGGGAAAGCCTGGTCTGCTTAGAAGAGACGGCATTCATCCCACCCGGGATGGTGCAGCTCTTATCTCTAGAAATCTGGCTGATATTATTAGATCCTCCCCCTGACAATCCAGGGTCCAGGCCGGGGTGCAGAGCTGCAGTCTTACACGCTTCTCTGCTGCTTCTCGAGGACTATCACCTGCCAATAAAATATAGGAATAAATTATGTCTGTAGTAACGTTAAAAGCACCAGGAGACAACTTGTATTGTAATGGACGCTATATAAATATAAATATAATTGAATTGAATTTACTTAAAATGGCTAAGTAAGTGAAGATATTTAAGCTGAGGACAAGAGACCGAAGGCAGCAGTGACCAGACTGCAGCAAATCTCCACAAAGAGAAAACAAAAGCTGTGTGTTTTTAACAGCAACGCATTTAAACGTCCAGCAGTCTGAGGTTGATCAAACTCATTTGAAGACGGGGTACAAGTATGTTTTTTTAAATGTCTCGATATGTAAAACTGCTGAACTGAGGGCCCTGCATCTAGCAGGATGATTGCTAAGCAGAAATATATTTTAAGAACATTCATACATGTGACAGACCAAACACAGAAGTATGTTGTTGAGCTGATCATGAAGTTCTAAGGAAATTAATTTGAGATGAAATAAAGAAAAATGAATGACGTAAAAACTATCACAGCTGCTAGTCGAGCAGGTGGAGGGTGGAGATGCTGCGGTGAAGATGGTAAAGCTCTTGTCTTTGGAGTGCAGTCTTGAGCTGTTGTTCTTTCCCAGTTCATCTAACATCATATTCAAGCTTCTTTTTATAGATCATAAACCACATTTTCCTGTCTCAAGTGTGCTTGTTGTCATCAAAAATTAATATTGTGTTGTAATTATGCTGTAATTGCTGAGCCATTTGCTTTTTACTGGTTTTATCAAAGAGGACATTTTTTTTTTTTTTTTTTTTTATATTTGCTTGTTAGTCACCTGACTGTCTCCAGTGACTTTGGAGCCAACATGGTTTAAAAAGTGTTGTACTATATCTTTGTGGTATTTAGATGAAAGCATGTCAGTGGCGTTACTTTTAAGACCTCGGGAAACTGTGTCAGCGTTTGAAAAATGTCATGTAATGTCTTGTTTAAGTTAAATGCTTCAGTCACATCAAAGAGCTCTGTTCTGAAAGACCCTAAAACAGCCTGCTGGACTTTTATGCAATTTCTACCATGACCTGTTATTCACAGTCTAAATATTATACTTAAACCTCACTTTTCCTGCATTATTTTATTAAATCATAGAGTTTAACACATGCCGTTTCTTAACAGCTTCAGTCCCGGTTTGTTTCATTAAAACCGCATGTCGTGGTATTTGTGTCTCCAGGGAAACATTATAACAGACAACATCACAAACGCCACCCGCCGACACCATGTCAGCACCGGCTTCATTTAAATGCTAAACATGCTGAAACTAATTTCAGGACCTAATGTTCTGGAGATTTCTCAGAGCTAGTCTTACATGGTAATTGCTTGTTATTGCGACAGCTTCCACTGTTATTACAGCGTTGCTCCTGCACTTCTGAAGATCTGTTGCAGGTTTATCTGCGAGCTGTAATTGAGCGGTTAGCAGATAACATGCTAGCTGCTTATTATTTTAAGCTATCAGATCACCGAGGGCATGAGGAGGAGAAACACACAGTTTAAGAAAAAGAGACATGAAATGGCCAAACATTTCTCCCATTAGGCCGTATGTCTTCATCTAAAGTCAGGAGTCTCTTGTCCTGTTTTGAAGTCAACCTCCCAGAACAGACGTTAATTAGACCAATGGACAGGATCCTTCCTTTCACAGCTCCACTCTCCTGCTGAGCTCTGCACCGGCCATCTTCACTACCATATGCTGTGGCGTCATGCCACTTTCTTTTCTTGGCAGTGGGGACTGAGCTTGACATGGGCTATGACAAGGGGGTGGTGGGTGGTGATGCTGCTGCCTCTGTTAAGGTGATGCTTTGTGTAAAATCATTTTTTAGTGCTGGTTCAGTTTAGTAATGAGCTACAGAAGCACCACACACACATTCAGTCCTGCGTGTCCCCTCTAATTGTCAAAGCCCTGCCACATTTTGCATGCATGTGGAAGAGCTTTAGATAGCCAAGCAACAGTATATTCCTGCATCTTTGCTTGGAAATGTGAACTTGGCTTGCAGCCCGCATATTTCTGAATGTGCTCCTCTCTTGCTGATGTGGGAAAAGCTTAGGTATGATGCCTGTATTTTTTTTATGTATCTACAAACACTGGGGAGGAGCACTGGCAAACAAACAAACACTCACAACCTGACTCAAGCACTCCAGCCACTGTCACAGCCATGTGCTCTGAGTCTGCAGATGCAGAGACCCAACAGTAGCTCATTTCCCGGCCCAGTTCGAGCAGTTCATTAAGCAAAAGCAGCTGAGTAAAGGGCTGGGAAAAGGCTGGTAAAAGGCTGGTGAAGGCTGGTGAAGGGCTGGTTGAAGGGCTGGTTAAGGGCTGGTGAAAGGCTGGTGAAAGGCTGGTGAAAGGTTTGTGAAAGGCTGGTGAAGGGCTGGTGAAGGGCTGGTTGAAGGGCTGGTGAAGGGCTGGTTGAAGGGCTGGTGAAGGACTGGTGAAGGGCTGGTGAAAGGCTGGTGAAAGGCTGGTGAAAGGCTGGTGAAAGGCTGGTGAAAGGTTTGTGAAAGGCTGGTGAAGGGCTGGTGAAGGGCTGGCGAAAGGGTTGTGAAAGGCTGGTGAAGGGCTGGTGAAAGGCTTGTGAAAGGCTGGTGAAAGGCTGATGAAGGGCTGGTGAATGGCTGGTGAAAGGCTTGTGAAAGGCTGGTGAAAGGCTGGTGAAAGGCTGGTGAAGGGCTGGTGAAAGGCTGGTGAAAGGCTGGTGAAAGGCTGGTGAAGGGCTGGTGAAAGGCTGGTGAAAGGTTGGTGAAAGGCTGGTGAAAGGCTGGTGAAAGGCTGGTGAAGGGCTGGTGAAAGGCTGGTGAAAGGCTGGTGAAAGGCTGGTGAAGGGTTGGTGAAAGGCTGGTGAAAGGCTGGTGAAAGGCTGGTGAAAGGCTGGTCAAGGGCTGGTGAAAGGCTGGTGAAAGGCTGGTGAAGGGCTGCTGAAGGGCAGGTGAAAGGCGGGTGAAAGGCTGGTGAAAGGCTGGTGAAGGGCTGCTGAGGGGCTGGTGAAAGGTGGGTGAAAGGCGGGTGAAGGGCTGCTGAAGGGCAGGTGAAAGGCGGGTGAAAGGCTGGTGAAAGGCTGGTGAAAGGCTGGTAAAGGGCTGCTGAGGGGCTGCTGAAGGGCAGGTGAAAGGCTGCTGAAGGGCTGGTGAATGGCTTGTGAAAGGCTGGTGAAGGGCTGATGAAAGGCTTGTGAAAGGCTGGTGAAAGGCTGATGAAGGGCTGGTGAAAGGCTGGTGAACGGCTTGTGAAAGGCTGGTGAAAGGCTGGTGAAGGGCTGGTGAAAGGCTGGTGAAGGGCTGGTGAAAGGCTGGTGAAAGGCTGGTGAAAGGCTGGTGAAAGGCTGGTGAAAGGCTGGTGAAAGGTTGGTGAAAGGCTGGTGAAAGGCTGGTGAAAGGCTGGTGAAGGGCTGGTGAAAGGCTGGTGAAAGGCTGGTGAAGGGCTGGTGAAGGGTTGGTGAAAGGCTGGTGAAAGGCTGGTGAAGGGCTGGTGAAAGGCTGGTGAAAGGCTGGTGAAAGGCTGGTGAAAGGCTGGTGAAAGGCTGGTGAAAGGTTGGTGAAAGGCTGGTGAAAGGCTGGTGAAAGGCTGGTGAAGGGCTGGTGAAAGGCTGGTGAAAGGCTGGTGAAGGGCTGGTGAAGGGTTGGTGAAAGGCTGGTGAAAGGCTGGTGAAAGGCTGGTGAAGGGCTGGTGAAAGGCTGGTGAAAGGCTGGTGAAGGGCTGCTGAGGGGCTGCAGAAGGGCAGGTGAAAGGCGGGTGAAAGGCTGGTGAAAGGCTGGTGAAAGGCTGGTGAAAGGCTGGTGAAAGGCTGGTGAAGGGCTGGTGAAAGGCTGGTGAAAGGCTGGTGAAGGGCTGCTGAGGGGCTGCTGAAGGGCAGGTGAAAGGCTGCTGAAGGGCTGGTGAAAGGCTGGTGAAAGGCTGGTGAAAGGCTGGTGAAAGGCAGGTGAAAGGCTGGTGAAAGGCTGGTGAAAGGCTGGTGAAGGGTTGGTGAAAGGCTGGTGAAAGGCTGGTGAAAGGCTGGTGAAGGGCTGGTGAAAGGCTGGTGAAAGGCTGGTGAAGGGCTGCTGAGGGGCTGCAGAAGGGCAGGTGAAAGGCGGGTGAAAGGCTGGTGAAAGGCTGGTGAAAGGCTGGTGAAAGGCTGGTGAAAGGCTGGTGAAGGGCTGGTGAAAGGCTGGTGAAAGGCTGGTGAAGGGCTGCTGAGGGGCTGCTGAAGGGCAGGTGAAAGGCTGGTGAAAGGCTGGTGAAAGGCTGGTGAAAGGCTGGTGAAAGGCTGGTGAAAGGCTGGTGAAAGGCTGGTGAAAGGCTGGTGAAGGGCTGGTGAAAGGCTGGTGAAAGGCTGGTGAAAGGCTGGTGAAAGGCTGCCACTGGGCGGTAGCAGGAAGTCCACCTGTGCTAAAATAGCACACATTCAGAAGCTTCTTAACTTTCCTGAATTGTTCCCATGAGTGTTTTATTTGATGATACTTAATGACATTTGGGAAAATGATCCTAAGTGATGTAGGTTATGAAATAGTCGTTATCTTTCCATTTAATGCAACAAAGGTGATGTAATGTGACAATGAGTATATGAACTACTAATGCCTGTAGTGATTGATTTACCCCACATAGGTGCCCCACACAACATAAAACAAACGCAGTGAAACTATCTTTAACTCTACAATGTGAAGAAAAGTCTAGGAACTTTTCAGTGATTCAAAACGTAATGGCATTTAAAAAAATGGTGCAAGCATCCTCAGGGGAATCATCCTCACAATGGTTCCTGTGTAGCCATGTTGATCCATGTTGATCCTTTGAGGTAAATAGAGTAGAAGAGCATGACTACCAGTCTACACGAGTCTTTCTGTGAGGGCTTCTTAAGATACACTGTTTTTCTGTTGAAATTTTCTTTTTCTGACTATTAAAAGGGAAAGGAAATTGAAAAAAACAAAAAACAAAAACACCTTTGTGGTTCTGTGTGTATAAATGGCAGTCTGGTGTTAGCAAGTGGTCAGTCGAGTCCTTCCTACGTCAGATAACCGAGGCTTGTGGTGTGTTGTTCTTTCCGGTTTGTTCCCACAGAGGACGGTACCTCTCTCTGGTGAACTCGGTTTCAAGGACACGAGCTCATGCAGCAGTGCTTGACGATTATCATAACAAAATACATATCTCAGGACGCAAGGTTTCATTTTCATTTTTGTGTGCAAAGGACATGCCTCTAAACTGTTCACTAAATAAAAGTCATATTTTTAACTTGATGAGTATAGATCGATTTCAGTCCAAAAACATGAAAAAAAAACCCTCACAGAAGATGAAACCGAGCTCTTCTTCCTAGAAACAAACTCTTCAAAGTGGAAATTGACAACAATGAGGCTTTCACTTAAGGCAGAGTGCAATTTAAAGAAATACTTTCTGCAGATTCGTTTCCCACTAAAAACATTCAACTAAGCCGAGCCTTGTGCCAGCTGAGCAAATACTGTGGGAAACAAAGACGATATTGTGTTTGTGCTTACAACAGGATCATGAGGCAAGACTTTCTCTCTCTCTGGCGGGATGGGATCGATTTGACAACTAACCTAATCTCTCTGTTCATCTATCTCTTGTACAGTAGGAGGAATTGCTGTTTATAATCTCTTGCCTGTACCTGAAATGGAAATCTTGATTCTAATCAAAAGCTTACACTAGCCCCTACATAAATGAAGGAGAAAGTTAAAGCAATACATTTTTGACAATTAAAAAAAACTACATATGTTGAATAACAAAGATAATCAAATCTGAAAAGAATGCTGTTACATGAATCATAATTAAACTGCTTTTACTAGTTCAGGGTGTAACGGCCTGCCTTTCACTGAAAGACAGCAGGGATGGCCTCCAGCAGAGCCCCTGAGGTTCTGAGTAGGGAAAAGTGGGTACAGCTAACAGATGGATGGACGGATGGATGGATGATGGATGGATGGATGGATGGATGGATGGATGGATGGATGGATGGATGGATGGATGGATGGATGGATGGATGGATTCCTATGATGTTTCTGACTCATCGATTCATCCACCTTGGACTGTTTTCATGTCTTAAAGCTGAATATTTTGGTTCAGTGTTCCCTGGTCTCAAAAAGGGAACATAGGTGACCAAGAACATGTGTCACAAAGGTGACATCGCAGAATCAGATCACAGGAAAATGATCCAACTTCCACATGTTTATCTCGGCTCAGCTTCAGTGCAAAGATTGGCAGCACAAAGCTGTAACAAAGATTTCAAATTGTTAATGAGCTATAAAAAAATACAACTGTGGGAATATTTCCAGCATTTCCAGTAAATCATTTTCTTCTGTGAAGTGTGTGTGTGTGTGTACATGAACTGCAGTCCCGCTTTCTGTACATTCTCCTGAAGTTCGCTGGTGTTCAACTGTGAGAGCTGACTGAATATGGTGATGAAGTACCAGATTTTTGTTTTTTTAGCAAACATAGTAAAAACAAGAATGTTGGACTTACAGGGGAATCACAGGGATAGTGGATGTGGGAATCATTTCTTATCACTGGTGTGTTTGGACCAGACTATTGTTTGGGGTTTTATGGGAAATAAGGAGATATTGATGGACAACATACCAACAAAATAATGCATTTGGTTGCATTTGTACCACATACAGGAACACTGAAGTGCTGTAACCAATTCCTGGTGGTTGGTAGATGATTCAAAATGACGTCATAACTTTGTTTGTATTTGGCTCAGTAAGTCCTGGTCAAACAATGATATGAAATCAGTGCAGAGCATATTGACTGATGTTTGCACGATGAGATAATCAATAAACTTGATTAAAGATTCAGCCAAGAGTAACTGAAACCGTTGTTAAAATAAAAAAATGTAAAAAGCCGTACAATAAATGATTTTTATACATGAGAACAAAAACAAAAGTAAATGAACAGAAGTTCAGAAAGAACAGAAGAACCGAAGAACAGAAATCAAAAGGAAAGTGTGCGTGCGTGCGTGCGTGCGTGCGTGCGTGCGTGCGTGCGTGCGTGCGTGCGTGCGTGCGTGCGTGCGTGCGTGCGTGCGTTGAGGCAGAACATAAGCCGTTTGAGTCTTGTTTGAATGTGTTGATAAAGGTGTGGTATATCGACGCTGGTTCCTGAGCTGCAACATAAATGAATGACAGTTGTATAAATTGGTAAACTGCCTCATGAAGCAGCCTGCTGACAGACACTACCCTGTGACGCAATGCATTAAAACGGCCAGCTTTGTGGAGATTTTTATCTGAGTTTGTGATCACATTACCTTCAACTCAGCTACAAAATCCTGGCAAACAGTCTAACCAACAGTCAAGTCAACATTATTCAAACTGCACTGACCAGTTTGTCAGCCAAAAACAGCTGAAACTGTGGTCTGAACTGCAGGAAGTCATTTTCCCGCTCACAGATTGCAGTGGTGGAGAATCTGGTTTGGGAAGTGATTGTGACACTCTTACATTAACTGGAACACACTGGAGACTTCTTGCTGAGATGATTACACCCTGACCTTTGAGGACATGGCAGCGTTTTCATAGAAACTGATCAAACTGGAGCAGCCTGGAGCAGATTCATTTATGTTCTGCATGGATTGTATGTATCTAACAGGAGAAAGATGGCACAAACAAAAATGTTTAATTTTAGTTAAAATGATCTTTACATTATTATACTTAAGAGTATTTGAGCTGTGTCGTACAATTGTATTTGCTCCGTTTATGGTAGGAAGAGATAAAAAAATAATTTCCGGACTCCGATACAGTTTCGTAAGTATCTTTGATGGCAAGAGACAAAAAAGGCCTAATTCAACAAGCACTGGAAGTGCAAGGCTTTAATCAGCACAGATCTGCAGCTCATATTTGTGACTTTGAGAATTTAGCACAGCTTTAGTGCAGTAGCAAGCCAACAAGCTTTGTCTTGCCAGCATATGTCTCCCTGCCCTCGAGGTACTTGATGATGCCTCCTCAGCCGCCCATGTGCTCCCACACCCATGTCCTCATTTTCTTGCTCTTATTTGTCTTGTCTTGTTTGCATGCTTCCAAGCTAAATCAGTGTATCAATGCATTTTGCTAATTTATCAAAGCCTAAGCTGTGCAAGTGAAAGAAGTGTGAAAAGAGCGAGAGAGCAGGAGAGAAAACCCCCAATGAACTTTGGGTAACACAGATTAGTCAGAGGTAAGGTGTCTGTGCCTACACTAATCACGTCCACTGCAGCATGGCTAAGGTTTGAGTCCATCAGATACAAGTGACATAAACATTTCCTGCCCCAATTTCAAATAATAAGCCCCCTACTGATAATTTCTCTAATATCTGCAGCTTAGTGAGCACGTATTAATTTGAGAGCTGGCTGACATCAGGAGTCCAATCGCTCACTGAATCTTCTGCGAGGAAGACGAGCGCGTAAGCTGCAACTGCTGGGTAAAGGTGGCGTTTTCTTCCTAAGAGTAATGTATCAAGCACTTTTGTGATGTCTTCTTAACAGATATGCAAAGGTGCATTGTTCTCTACAAAAATCAGAAAACAGCTGCAGTAGAAAAGCATGATTTATTTCTTTACTTAAAGTGCTTTTGTTTAAAAAAGAAAAAAGAACAGAAAAATGCTCACAACAGCGCCCGAGTGGGCTCTCATCACTGTTAATTCTAGTTGTCAGAGTGTCAGTGATAGTGTTCATGCATGATCCCGGTGAGTGAGAGTCCTTGAGCCTCCCATCCCGCTCTCTAAACGACTACAGGACTCACACTGGCAGGCAGCACTGCGCCGTGGAAAAGCCAGGTCGTGACATGCCAGACAGAAGAGCTGGTGCTTTCCAGAGGAAAATGGCACAGTTACAGCATGATGTGGTAACGGCCAGAAAAGCAGCAGATGTGCAGCAGCCTTGGAGTATGGACAGAAATGTGAGGCTGATATCGCTGCACAGAGTTCTGCTTTTTGAGCAGCTGCTGCTTTTTCCTGCTGAAATTGAATTCCTCCTGACTTTTTCCTTCAGCACCTCGTTTTCCTTTTTCCACATCCACTTGGTGTAGCGGCAGTAAATTTGGACTAGAGCTTTCGTAATAATAAAGTAAATGATAACAGACTAAACATAATAGCTGTTTCATGTGAGGATGCTGCTGTTAGCATTTAGCTCCAAGCGCATTTGTGCCTAAACGGTGTTCGGCTCTAAATAATTGAAATGAGTCTCTGAAGCGGCGGGAAGAAGCTAGATGCATGAATCAGAAGTGTCGTGCAACTTAAAAGCTCTGTTGCTCAGCACAGGGCGCAAGACTGGTGACTAACTTGAAATGACCTAGTTAATGAAACTCCGTCCATTTTCTGTACGCGGTTTTTCCTTTGCAGGGTCACAGCGGTCTTACGGAGCCTATCCCAGCTCATTACAGGCGAGAGGCAGGGGTCCACCCTGGACAGGTCGCCAGTCCATCACAGGGCCACATACAGCGACAAACAACCGTGCACGCTCACGCTCACGCTCACGCTCACACCTACGGGCAGTTTAGAGTGATCACCAGCCTAGCAGGCAAGGAAGCCGGAGTACCCGGAGGGAACCCACGCAAACGCGGAGAGAACAACTGCACACAGGCCTGGGAATCGAACCAGGAACCTTCTTGCTGTGAGGCAACAATGCAAACCACTCTAAGCATGCTTTCATCCACGATGCTTTATTTTGACTCTTGTGTTTACGACTTAAACAAGGCATTTCAGTGAAGTGGCTTATGTGGTGAGTCATTGATCCAGAATAAATGTATCTGTTTGAAATTGTTTTCTGTTTTGGATATATGGCACTACTGTCTGCAGTTTCCCTTGAGTGCTTGACATTTATAAATCCAGCGCTGTCGGCCCCTGTCTAGGACATCGACGTTCATTCTGTTGACAGTCCCTCAACCCTCTGAGCAACACTGTGCAGAGGACAAAACAGCCACCTCAGGACTCAGCAACTTAAAGGGGATTAGTTAATATGTGGACATTTTATCAACAACAACATTTGTAAGTCAGTTGACATTAGTTGTTAGAAAATACAATGTTGCCGTTGAGCTTTTTCTAAATCACATTTTGTTCTACTCTTCTTCTCTATCATATGATGTTAGGGCAAAAACAACCGTTTCATTGACTTTACATTCATAGTTTTGCATTCATGGAGTGGCCTGTGCTGCTTTAATTGTTTGTGATGGTTCGTGGTGTGGCCCCTTGCCTTAGCAGCTGGAGGATTGCGACTGGTTTTTTCCCCCTTTTCTGCTCTACGTGACGAATCCAAAATGGTTCCGTATCACAGACGTTCCCCTTTTCTTTGGCACCAATTTTCCTCTGTGTGACCATTTCTGTGATGCTTGTTAAATGTTATGCTTACCTTTCTTTCAAGTATCTGGACTCGGGCCAGTTTTGATTGGATTCGAGGAGGAGAATGGTACTTCTGTCATCAGGGAGCATGACAGTTACATAACTGTAAAACCAGCAGGCATCTCCGTTTTGAGCTTTTATCATACAGGATCGTGTCGTTTATCTCCTCCTATAGTATTGCTGTTAAGTTTGTGGTTTAAAGTTTGGGTTTGCCCTCAGACATACACTACTAACCTGTCAATGAAAGAGAGAAGAAATTAGTCCAGCCCATTATAGCAGCTTTCGCTGTGGGCAAGTTAAAAGGCCTAAAACTTTTCCCAGTTTTTCTGTTGTTTTGTTTTGATTGGGCCTTTTTTTACTTCTTTTACTTGCAGCCACCCTGTTCTCCCCTGACTCAGAGCCAACGGCGCGCTTCATAAAGCTGCAGTTATGTGTGCTGTAAATACTGTAAATACTTCATTAGGACATGAGAAGACCACTAACGTGTGTGTGTGTGTGTGTGTGTGTGTGTGTGCGTGTGTGTGCGTGTGTGTGTGTGTGTGTGTGTGTGTCTGTGTGTGTGTGTGTGTGTGTGTGTGTGTGTGTGTGTGTGTGTGTGTGTGTGTGTGTGTGTGTGCGTGTGTGTGTGTGTGTGTGTGTGTGTGTGTGTGTGTGTGTGTGTATGTGCAAGCACGCATAACAAATGTTGATTACTGTTCTCCATTATTGATGAGCATTTCAGGATTTATATATTAGAAACACGAAAACACCACAAAGGTTAATTTGATTTGATGACTATGAGCTGAATCAGGTTAGGGCTTTTAAAAAATACTGTTGATTTCGCAGTATCTTATTGATGATAAAATTTTAATGGTGATGGCAGGACTTTGTTGTACATGATGTATATGCAACTGTGATATTTATAGTATTTATTTCCTTTAATAGCCAACTGTGTAAACTGTGCTTTTAATATTTACTCAACAGCACAGTGTGGTTAATCCAGGATAAGTGCTAAATCTGATTAAAATCACAGATACCCTTGATTGTACAATGAGATTAGAGTTGTGTGTCGGCCACATAGTGATGTTCTCGCCGTCTCGTTGTTCAGGATTGCTGCAGATTGCGAATACAGGTTAATAGTTAAGAGAGGTCAGCTCTAGTGACCTCCCACACTGACCCTGTACTCAGCTATGCTGTTGCTACCCAGCTGAGCAGGTTGACATTTATTTTGCATTGCGATGCCACATCAGCTTACTTCACTCCTCCTGCCATTTCTTATCTTTTATGTTTATCCTTGATCCCTTGTTTGTGCCTGACTACCTCATCTTTTACCCTCACACCTTCCTTCCTTTATTATTTGGTCTTTCTATTTCTTTCTTAACCCCACTGAGAGATAAAGGGAGAGAGAGAGAGGAAGAGGAAGAGAAGCAATTGTGAAAGAAAGAGAGTACTCTATACTGTTGCCATGGCAACTGCATCTCAGAGCTTAGCCAGCTCTCTTTAGCAGTTATGCATGCTCCCTCTCTGACGCTCCCTCCTTTTGCTTGCTTTAGATTAAAGATTACCTCTGATGAGGATGAAAAGACGGAGAAAGAGGAAGACGAAACAGGGGAAAGGTAGCAGTAGTTTGGAGAGAAAAGTGTTTCATAGCCCTCTGAGAACACAATATGTTTTTTTGTTTTTGTTCCTCTGATGAATGATTAGCACTGATGGCAGATATCAAAGGCAGACCTCATCTGCGAACAGCGTACACCGTACAACAAAGGGAACATGCAGTGCATACTGAGCATTAAGGTTCTTTCTTCTGCTCTGCAGAGGTCTTTGTCAGTAGGTTGATAGAGGCAATTGTGGGTAATGGCCTGTTACAGGAAATTAATGGATTCGTGCGGGTCTGCTGCCTTACTCTATGACATCAATATGTACTAATTTGCCAATTAATCTGATTTCATTATAGGATGTCTTCATAAGGGACATCCGTTTACCACAAGCCAACGCTATAGGTGATTTGTATGCCTGCCTATTTGTATGTGCCTGCTTGTACGTGTGTGGACCCCTGGAAGGGGCTCTGTCACTACTGGCAGACATGAATTCAACAAATCTGTCATGACCACTTCAAAGCAACAGTGACCATTGATTATGGTGTCATTATAAAATGTGTTATGGTCGGCTGTGCACTCGTTAACGGTGCTCAGAAGCAAAATGAAAAATGAACGGAAGTGAAAAATGCCCATAGTAGGGGAACAGAAATGGGAAAACTGGAGCTGTTTTCAGGTCATTCCTTGATGTTAGAGAAGCCGAGACATATACTCACATAAACAAATCCTGGTGAGCCCAGATGGATGCTGCGTAAAGACAAATGCACCCGTAACACACACTTTGTTACCATTTTAACTGGCTCTACTGGGAAAAACATGCACTATCGAGAAAGACATGATGGTGCTTATTATTTGCTTCCTTTTCCTTCAGAAAGCAGCATCTTACAGAAGATTTCCACTTTAAACAGGCAGTAGAATCCACAGATCACCCAGTGACAGAAAATTGATTTAGCAACTTATAACCGAATGTCTAGCTGGATTAGACAGTAAGCGGGAAATGAGTTCCTGAGTAGACACACCGATCTACATTTTACTTTTGTCTCTGAGGATGGGAATTCATTTCTGTCAAATCACTGTGGTTCTGTGTAATGGGACAGTTAAGACAGCAGGGGCCACGGAGGATAGAGAGGAGGAGGCGTTGGCACGTATTTAACCACTTGCAGCAGGTCAAGACCTTCTCTGGATGGTAGCTAGGAGGGGGTTGTCTTCTGAACCAGTATGAGGTAGCTGAGATTTCGCCGTGGTCATCGGATGATATTGGTTATAATCATGGAGGGCAACATGCTGGTGGGGTGTGCAGTTCATGTATCAGAGAGACCTCTGAGGTCTGATAGATGAGTCTTTGAGGAGACTGTGACACACAGACACTGTCAGTACAGGTCATGCTACGCTGAGGATACGTTCACATCATCTGCTTTGTCTCCTCAAAAGAAAGGTCACACATGAAAACATTTGATGAGTTTTCTGGTGGAAAATCAGAGGTTTTATACACTTAATCCAGCTTGGATCCCAAAAAGTCTCTGCCCAAATGGTGAATTATATATAAGCTGATGATGGACAGTAGTTTTGTTCTTGTTATAGTCTTGTGTAGTCGTCTCTGTAGTCCACCAACTAACCATTTATCAGTCATATGTAGATACAACTCTTAGTTCTCCAGTTAACAGATAATTAACACTAATAAATCTTGTCTTTTGTACCTTTGACAATATATCTGTGTCTCTCCTCAGTTCTTCATTCTCTCTTTCTGAGCTCCCTTTTCCTGCTCTACCCAGCTGGTCTTCAGGAGGGTCCCCCCTTAGGATCCAGGTCCTGATCAAGGTTTCTTTCCTCTTAAAGGGGAGTTTTTACCTGCCGTTGTTTATGTAATACTTGCTCGGGGGTCGTGTTCTGGGTCTCTGGAAAGCGCCTAGAGACAACTTGACACTATATAAATAAAATTGAATTGGATTGAATTGTTAGATGAAAAACAAAGTCATTCTTTCAACTTTTCCCTTGCAGCAGTGCTACAGCGGATTGTGGTGTTGTGCATATTGATTTGGCTTAGGCTTTTACGTTGGATGTCCCTCCTGACACAACCGCCAACCAATTTGTTCTGACTTGGGATGAGAACGTTGATGTGTAACCTTTCCTTACTTCAATAAGTTGCAAAAACTGACCAATTTGTGTTTAATGGAGTTTAAAAGAACTGATATTGTTTTATAGAGTTTAAAACATTGTAAGTACAGTTTATATACAGTATATTTATTAATAAAAAATAGTTCCAATAGTTTCCATTACCACTAGATTTGTGCAAAATGCTTCTGATCCTTCTGTGGTTTATGGTGCCTGCACCGTCCAAGAATGTAAAAACCAGTTTGAAAGAAAAGCGGTTAACAGACTTCTGATATTCCAGTCATCATTTTTCTCCTCATTGCATTGGTCAGACTCTTAATTCTGCCTCCAATTCAAGTCAATTCAATTCAGTTTTATTTATATAGCGTCTATTACAACACAAGTTGGCTCTAGGCGCTTTCCAAAAACCCAGGACATGACCCCCGAGCAATTATTATATAAACAACGGCAGGTAAAAACTCCCCTAGTGGGAGAAAAACCATCAGCTGAACATCTGGTGATTTGCAATGTGACGTCACATATCAAATTCTATAAATGAATCACACGTCCAAACTCGTTACCACTACGTGTTTTTACTACACTGGTTTCACTAACATAATATATCTAACATCTGTATTTGACTTCTGACATAAATTGTCTTTTATTAATTAGATGAGACTCTCAGTTTGGTTATTAATGTTTACAGTAATGGCGAAACACTTTGTCAGTGACGCAATTTTTCTATATAACAACTGCATACATGTACTTAAGTAATTTTTCAGTGCCTATGCAACATGTTAATTACAAAAAACACAAATTAAGCTTTATTTTGGCACAACATGAGCAACCAACATACATTCAGAAAACCAAAGATCAGCACACACATAACTGTAAATGAAGTTACCTTAATCTATCGATAGTTCTGATCAGGGCCGGACTGGGACAACAACAAAAAATAGCCCTGAGCGGCCCCCTGTCAGTTGGTCTTGACCACCACCCACCACCTCCTCAGGGTCTGTACTACATCTGTGTCATGGACAAGTGAACCAGTGAGAGAATCAGTTTACTGATCTCTGAGGGTCTGAGCATCTCAAAGGTCACTGTGTCGGATGTGGGCCTGTCTGATCATTCCTGTGTTTTCTTTGAGAGCACGATTTCAGTAAACACAAATGTGTCAACATCAGTGATCACAAAAATGTGTTTAACTGAAAACAGTAGTGACATTTCCTTCCCTGTCTGGGGATTCACTCAATGAGCTCATCAATAGCTTCAATGTTAAATGTTAAATGTTAAATGTTATGGACACTATTGCTCCCACTAAAGTGAAGCCTATTTCTGGAAGGAAGAAGTCTCCATGGCGAAATTACAGTGTTGGAAAGCTGAGCCCAGATGGAGAAAAACAAATCTCCAGGTTCATTATGATGTCTATAAAGAAAAACGTCACTCTTATAATTTACAACTGAGGAATGCAGGAACTCCAATTTTTCTGATATTATCCCCAAAAACCGTTATAACTCTCGGGCCTCATTTGCTACAGTTGAAGACTAACAAACCCTCCTGTGTCAGTGGAAACTGAACCTCAGTCCACCGAGACCTGCAATGACTTTGACAAAATCTTCACAGACAAAATCCAAAATATTAGACAAGCGTCGGCAGCAGGTTCAGGATCTGTACCGTGTCGACCGAAAACTGGTTTAAACATCATGACACAGTTTCACCCCATTAACAGCAAAAGACCTGGAGGACCTCTTACATCAACCGAACTCCTCTTGCTGTTTAGACGTCCTGCAAACAGGTTTTTTAAAAAAGGTCTCAAAGATTTTGAAGTTAGACCTGTTACAGGTTGTGAACTTGTCTTTTATCTTAGGTGTGTTTCCAGAACCAATGAAAGCAGCTGTAATTAAACCTCTGCTGAAAAAGAACAAGCTTGACAAGACACAAATGAACAACTACAGGCTGATCTCTAATCTCCCATTTTTAAGTAAGATAATTGAAAAAGCAGTTCTTCCAACAGCTTAATTACTTTTTAAGACAAAATAACTGCCATGATACCTTCCAGTCAGGTTTAAACACTGAGACTGCTCTGACCAAATATGCTTGAATACAGACAGTGGAAAAATGTTAGTCTG
Organism: Xenentodon cancila; assembly: GCA_014839995.1. NCBI lineage: Eukaryota > Metazoa > Chordata > Actinopteri > Beloniformes > Belonidae > Xenentodon > Xenentodon cancila. Next base: position 3,074,027 of record CM026203.1, read on the forward strand.
GATCTCATATCTGCATGTGATACAGTTGACCACAATATATTACTCAAACCACTGCAGAACTGGGCAGGTCTTTCCAGAACTGTACTAAACTGGTTCAAAACGTAGGTAGAGAACAGGAAGTACTTTGTGTTAATAGGTAGCTTTACATCTGAGCAGACAAGCATCACATGTGGCGTTCCTCAAGGTTCCATCCTGGGACGTCTTCTGTTTAACATCTACAAGTTCCCACTGGCCCAGATTGTAAAGAACTACAAAATAAACTACCACAGCTATGTAGATGACACATAGATATATATTACAATGTCACCAGGAGAATGAGGCCCTGTACAGGCTCTTGGTAAATGCAATGAGGGTATTAATGACTGGATGAGCCACAGTTTTCTTCAGTTAAACAAAAACAAAACTGAGGTAATTGTCTTTTGAGCCAAAGAAACGGCCACAGGTCACCACAGATCTTAAATCTATACTTCTAAAAACCACCAACCAGGCCAGAAATCTGGGTGTAGTGATGGACTCAGACCTAAATTTGGAAAAACACATTAAGGCAATAACAAAATCAGTCTACTATCACCTCAAAAATAAAAGATCTGATGTCTCAGCAGGACCTGGAAAAACTAGTCCATGCATTCATCTTCAGTAGACTTGATTATTGTACCAGCATCTTTACAGGTCCACCTAAAACATCAGTTACACAACTGCAGCTCATTCAGAACTCTGCTGCTCCAGTCCTCACTAAGACCAAATAAGTGGACCACATCAGTCCAGCTCTGAGGTCTTTAACCTGGCTGCCTGTCCATCAGAGGACAGACTTCAAACTTCTGATGTTGGTCTATAAAGCTCTGAATGGCTTTCTGTAGATTAACTTTATAATATAAAGTTATCACAATCACAATCAAAATGAACACTGATTGGTAAAGAAGTGATTTTTGTAGACTCGATAAAGGGTATGTGTAGATAGTAATGAATATTCAATGTTTTTTACATAATAATGGTTATAAATTCATGAATGTAAGACATACATTATAGTGCAGTGGAGTCATGGATGTATTTTTTATGGTGTTTTGTGTATCTTTATGAAGGAAAGTCCCAGTTTGTGGTGACTGGTGTTAATAGACGTTTACCTCCAAACCAGTGTGCAGCTATCATACCTTACATCAAAATGGTCACACATACAAGGAAATCTGCTAAACATATTGAAAAAAAGCACTTACAATATTATCATCAATAAGTTTTTTATGTGCATGATGGACTAAAACATCCATCCATCGTCTATACCCGCTTACTCCTTCTCAGGGTCACGGGGTCTGTCGGAGCCTATCCCGACGCCTCGTAGGCGAGAGGCAGGGGGTCTACCCTGGAAAGGTTGCCAGTCCATCACAGGGCCACATACAAGGACAAACAACCATGCATTCTCACACCTACATGCAATTTAGACTAATCAATCAACTCAGTATGCATGTTTTTGGACTGTGGGAGGAAGCCGGAGTACCCGCAGGGAACCCACGCAAGCACGGGGAGAACATGCAAACTCAGGACTAAAACATCACAAGGCAAATAGCTCAGATAATTGCAGTGAAATGTAATTTCTGTTGCCTGACAACTCCCCAGATCTTTGTCTCATAAGGAACCTGTGATCAGTTCTCAAAAAAGCTGGTGGGGAAGTATAAAACTATAAAATGTGATCATTTCAGGGAGTACAGTAAGTAGGACAGCCAGAATGGATCTCCAGAGAGGATTTAGCATGTCAAATGGAACATCAGAAGCTCTGGAGAAGCATCAACACTGCTTAAATTAACTACTTAAATCATCGTGATTTATTTGCCTAAAAAGCATCAAACTATTTTTAGCATACCATTAAAAAATATTAAAAAACATGATTTAAGATAAGCGACTAAGTTTGCAAAAACAGATTTTGCAGCTCTTGACCACAACTGTATAATCATATACAGCAGATCACCCTCGAGTGAATAAGTTTTAATCAATGATCCTCATCTAGCTCACTGAGAGCTGTTGCAATGAAAATAAATGCCTGTGAAGGCAAGTCAAATTACGCCTGTGGAATTTCAAATGCATTTTTTGGACATGGCATTTTTATCCAGGAAATTTATGTATTTTCTATATTTCATCGTTTTTTTCAGGTTGTTGTTAACTTACTGAAGCAACGGAAGCAAAGTTGGAGGCAAAGACAGCACGTGTGGAGTCCTCCGGTCCAGCAGGTGGCAGCAGTGGACATGCAGGCCTCAGCTTCTGACGGCAAGATGGCCAAACAGGTAAGCATCTCCACTCTGTAGTCAGCGTGGACCTAGTTTCACTTTAGATAACTACTTAGCCACAGCCTTCCTAATGGCTGTTTCAAGAGAAAATTAAATTAAATTAAATTAAATTAAATTAAATTAAATTAAATTAAATTAAATTAAATTAAATTAAATTAAATTAAATTAAATTAAATTAAATTAAATTAAATTAAATTAAATTAAATTTTATAGCTGGGGCATTGCATAAAAAATGTATTTTATGCAATGCCACTTTACAACAAAATGTTATGTAGAAAGTGTGACATTTAAAAGTTCAATTAAAAACAGTCCCCTTCAATCATGTTAAGCCACTAATGACATTAATGCAATCACAACAACCTATCAAAGCAAGAAACTGCAATATAATTGCAAAAGTACATCAAAATTGTTTCATTTTATTATTAGGAAGTGTTTTAAACAATTTAAGACATGGAAGCACTGTAATTCTTATGTTGTTTGATTATATAGCAATAAGTTCACCATCTCCACTCCACTGACATTTTAACACAGTTGCAGCTCATTTGTTAGAGTGTTTAAATTTATGAAAACAGTCATTTAAAAAATAGGTGAAGAGGTGACGTAGAAGCACAGCTATGCTTGTACTGTATTTAAATTAAACCTTTACAAGTTGTAACACTAAATCTTCAAATATGAGGAATAACTACGTCTTACGTTACTTTCTTCCACCTCCACCTTGTTTCACAAAGCCACCACATGTTAATTGAAAATTATGACACTTCACTTGCTTTTTTTTTGTATCCTTGACTAAATTTACCGCCCACATCGTCTCAAATCTAGTGCACAAACTGTGACTTTCACAGTCATGTCAGAAAGATGAGCGTGAGTAACATTCATGGAAAAGTAATGACTACTGGACCGTCGGATTTCCAATGCATTAAAAGAAAAGATGAAGCCATTAACATTTCATTAATGTTTCAGTGTGTCTGGGACATACCTGAGCTCGTGCTCTGCTGGTTGTATTTTTTGAAAATTGAAGCCAGTTTTTAATGGAAAGAAGTGGGAGTGTCATCTCCAAGGCTTGACTTAGCACTTAGCAATGTCAATTTTCACCGCAGTGAAAATGTTGGTTTTTTTTAATGTTTTTGTGTAAAGGAATAATATCTGAAATTACAGTATTTAAATAATATAACTATAATTTTCAACATCTTATTGCGCTGTCCTGATAATGGTAATCTTAATGTCTTTTTTTTTAACAATGTCATACATCTGTCTGGGATCACAGATTTAGAGATGAATCTCCAAAGTGTTTACTGGTTGTTGTTTTTTTTACATGTAAAGGAACAGAACTCCAAGCACCTGAATGAACACAGAGAAACAGACGACATGTCTGAGAAGACCTCACCGAACAAGAACCTCAAATCTCCCCAGAAAGGCTCCAAACGGCTTAAAACCATTCCTTTTAAAGTGACCCTGCTGGATTCTTCTGACTTTGAAGGAGAAATTGAGGTAAGCACAACATAAAAGAATGAGTATTTTCACATTTTTCACATGTTTAGAGGAAACTACTTTTCTTCCCCCTTTGTTAATATTTTCCTTCATGGTCAAAATTAGCGAAAAAGAACAAAAAGAATGAAGGAGAACGGCATGTTGGGAGCTCACCGGACGGGAGCAGCCAATGAAATGTTGCCTTTTTTTACTAAGACACAGAGTTAATGTAGTGTGCAAGGCTTCAGCTTACTTACGATGATTGATGTTTGTACTTTAGCTCTCTGAAACAGTGGATTTCTCACTAGTTAGTAAAGAAACCAAGGAAATGCGTACGAGAGGATAGAAGATAAAGCTGTGAGTCACTTCCCTTCAATCAGTTACTTTGGCTCGGCTCCTGGGCTGCAACAGATCATACAAGAACATACAAATTAGGAAAGTAAAGGTTTTAGTTTTGAAATTTCACACTAAGAGTTTTGAAGTGGGTTACAAAAAAAAAAAACAGTGTCAACAACCACGTGGCAAAGCTGAACCCACTGTGATCCACACCTGGACAGATACATCCAGAGCCTTACAGGTGCATCTAGTGACACAACTGGAACTAAACCCACCGACTCTTGAAGTTGAAAGCGGTGAAACACCGTCCACAGTGAAATGTTGAGGGCTCTTGTACTCACAGCAGCATGCAGCTCTGCTTGAACTGGGTTAGGTTTTTTTCCTGAAATACCAACTGGATCGTGGTGGAAAGATTTCGTATCCAATTACTCGACTGTTGGATGACTATGTGGCAGTATTTCAAGCTACTTCTGTATGGGCTCAGTTGTCAGTTTCCTCAGAATGTGTGTGGAAACATGCAAATTCAGGACATAAATCTGCCAGGACCCACTGACTGTGCAGAGATGAGAGCTTTCTGGGCTGAGTGGATTGTGTCATTTTGCAGCTCTCTGGCTGAGCCTTTGACAACAAGATGTCTGTATAATGCAGCCGGGGAAGATCACTTTTACTAGATCGAACTTTAATTTAATGCACTTTATGTACAGCGTGCTGTATATCTGTAGCCCTCATGAGAAACTGGCTGAGTTCCCTTTAAAAATTGATGTGTGAAATAGTTAATTATACGGTATTGTAATCTGTTAAATGAAATAATAAGGGGTGAAATACATGCATATGTCTCACTGTAGGATATTAGAATTCTTATTTCAGTATCACTTTATTTTTCATAGAGTATTTATTAACAAAAGTATTCAAAGTACGTACTGCTGATTGGTGTGTATTCCCTCATAAAATCTAGCACATATTGCTAACTGGGTGCTGAGAAATCCATTATTGTTACATGATTGCAAGCCAGGTGCAGCCAAGGAGAAAATAGAAGAGCAATGTTATTTTAGTACGAGCCCACCCCCAGGATACTTTTGCACAAGTGCATGAAAGTTTGTGTGTTATGGCGGGGGAGAGTGCAGCGTGCGGTAAGACGATGAGGAATGCTGCTCATGCACAGCTCTGTGAAAACATTGGGAAATATAGTCAGGCCTTTTCTACATCACGTCAGTGGTTTAGATTATTTACAAGCAGTCACAGTAATAACAGTCAAAGGCAATAAAAAAACAACACCTTTTTAGCAGCAAATGCTTTAATTTATTTAATTTTTTTCCAGGATGCTGACAGCCTCATACTTCAGTTTACGTGGGGCGGGATTTTTCTTTCTTCTCTGTAAATGCAGGGGGCTGAATCTTCTGTCTCTTACATCTCAACCTTCCTCGTGCTTCCAGGGTTGGTAATAACAGTGTTGCTGGAAGGCGGTTAATGCCAAGTCTCTTGTCATGGATGCACTGTTGGGCTTTTATCCCGTCGTAGAGCAGAGAGAAGACACCACATCCTCCTCCTGTGTGGTGACGCCTAATGACGGCTAATGAGTTGCACAGAGCAGCTCGGGGTAGAACGAAGTTGTCAGTGCTACAATTCAATACTTAATTGTGACGAGCAAATTGTGCGAATGACCTTTTATGCCTTATTAGGACTCCAAGTGCTGATTTGTTTTATTCAATTCTCTCAGCTGCTTCTGATGCTTTAGGTTAACATGATTTTGCTTATAAACCATGTTGCATCTAAAGACTCACTCAGAAACAAGATGAGAACTTCACAAGGTGTTGCTCCACCCTCTTTTAACACTGTGATGAAACGTAAAAATACATTTTCCAAGCCCTATCTCTGAGATATTTAAAAAAAAAACAAAAAAACAAAAAGGCAGCTGAGGAATAATGCTGCATCTGTTTCCCGGGCAACTACTTGCTGGTCTTTCTGTCACTGCACAAAGTAGGCGAACGAGATAGAAGTGTGGTACTGGTTGGTCGGTAAATGTTAGGGGAAAGATTAACAGTATATCCTGGTACATATGCTTGATTAACTCATCACTTACTAAATCCAAGTAATTGTACTCATTAAAAACTGTTACCACGTTTTTTTCCTCCCATATCAACAGAAACGGAAACAAACACAGTTACAACACAACATCACATATGGTATAAAAGGAATAATGTGAATATTGTGAAAACATAGATATTTTTAACAGTAACAGCCTGATAGCCCAAAGATATCTAAATACTGAATCCTTATAGTCACTGCAAGCCAGTAAGGGGGCAGCCTGGCTGGTCATTTCAGCCTCCAATAATCTTAAAATTTCCTGAAATTTCTTTCATAAGACCAGGATCTAAAGATTTAGGTGATTTAAGTGACTTTGATTTGTCAAATAAATTCATGACAATTTTGGAACATACATTTATCCACAAAGGCAAATAGCAAAAATTAAAAAAGATTCAGTTCCATACTAGAAAAATGAGAAGTTGTATGTTTTATTAAGCAATTGTGCTCAACAAGTGTTGGCAGAGCGTCTTGTTTCTATCACAACCATCCTGAAGCAAGAGCTGAAAAACTTTGCTTGGTTTTTGAGTTTCATTTCTTTCTGCCTTGTTCGTTTGTATGAATCACTCTAAGCAAACCATAAAATGTGTAAATGAGTCACAACTACGGCTGGAAGTGGTTTGTTAGCAGTACTTTCTTTTACCTTGTTTGCTTATTTGCTCTGTCACAACCCATAATGCACTGCCCAGCTGTCTATGGAAGCCTTTTCAGTGCCAACATAAGGAATACACCTCGTAACCGGACGCATTGAAGCTGTTGGGGTTTGGCATCACAAACACCTGTTAACCATACCGAGACCTCCTTGTCAAACACATCTCAGCAGTTTTGCCGTTGCCTTTTTCACACTGACCCACCTGAACTGCTCATTCCCAGAGCTGTTTTTGATCTAAATAATCTAAATTAAGAAAATTTGAAAACAAAAAAAGGTATGTTTATTTGTGTAATAAATTAACATGAATGATTCATTCAGGTTTCATGTTGGGTTTTTTTTGTGGCTGCAATCTCACATTAATTTAGTAGAATTTTTATTTAAAAAGTAAATTATGGCTGATTGATATCTTAGAATGCTTTTGCTGCAGATTTTAAACATTTGTACTAAATGGTTTATTATAATCTTATTGAAACGAATGAAGATTCGTGGGACTTGTAGCGTATTACCAAGAAAAGAACTGCTGGACAAAACGTTTTCAGTGTAATCTGCTTTATTGTAATTGTATTGGGGACCGACTGTGCTGATTTTCATAAATTAACAATGAAATGGATTTGTTTAATTGTATTACATTTTTACTGTTTACACAAAAATTTATGGTAATTCATTTTCTACGTATCTTTTATATTTATGGGACACTCAGGAATAAGAGTGTAACAACAACCTGACAAGAGTCAGGCAGATCCTGAAGATCCAGCTAACCGGAAATACAAGGTCCGGGCCATCAACACGTATGTCCTGCCAGTAATAAGGTGCCCTGCTGCTATTGTAACCTGGACACAGGAAGAGCTGGACACCACTGGTATCAAGAGAAAGAAGCTCCTCACGATGCACAGAGGATTTCATCCGAAGTCCAACACCATGAGACTACAGGGGGAAGTGGAAAGAGGGAGGCTGTGGATTAGTGAGCATCAAAGCCACCATCCGAAATGAAAAACCAAAGATTCAAGAATTCATTTAAAAGATAAGCCGCCAAGTGAAAACTTAGGCACTAGAAATCCTGTGAGGGAGAAGATGTGTGGGAGGAACTATCATGGACAGAGAAGCCAGTGCATGGCAGGTATCATCGGCGGGTTGAAGAAGTAGCTGAAGTTGAAAAATCCTACCAGTGATTGGAAAAGGCTGGACTGAAGAACATCAGGGAGGCATTAATAATGGCAGCACAAGAACAGGCCCTGAGCACAAGAGCCATAGGGGCCAGGGTCTACCACACCAGACAGGACCCCAGTAACAACAGAGACCTGGTCTAGTATACCAGACAGGACCCCAATAACATCAGAGACCAGGTTTACCAGACCAGACAAGACCCCAGGTACAACAGAGACCAGGTTTACCAGACCAGACAGGACCCCAGGTACAACAGAGACCTGGTCTACAACACCAAACAGGACCCCAATAACATCAGAGACCAGGCCTACCACACCAGACAAGTCCCTAACTACAACAGAGACCAGGTCTACCACACCAGACAAGACTCCAGATACAACAGAGACCAGGTCTACCACGCCAGACAAGACTCCAGGTACAACAGAGACCAGGTCTACCACACCAGACAAGACTCCAGATACAACAGAGACCAGGTCTACCACACCAGATAAGACCCCAGGTACAACAGAGACCAGGTCTACCACACCAGACAGGACCCCAGCTCCAACAGAGATCAGGTCTAACACACCAGACAAGACCCCAGTAACAACAGAGACCAGGTCTACCACACCAGACACGCCAGGGTGGGAGATACCTCTACAGGTGATGGAGAATGAAAGAGCTAAGATCCTGTGGGACTTCCACGTGCAGACCGATAAACTGGTGATGGCAAACCAAACTGACATAGTAGATGGTTAAACTCCAGAAGAAAGCAGTGATTGACATGAAAATCCCAAGTGAAAGCAATATTAAGAAGAAGGAACACAAGAAACCGGAGAAGTACCAAGGGGTTGAAGGAAGAGATGGAGAAGATGTGGAGGGTGAATACAGCAGTGGTGCAGATAGTTGTTGGAGCACTTGGAGCTGTGTCTTCCAAGCTGGGAAAGTGGCTCCAGCAGATCTCAGGAACAACATCAGAGATCTTAGTCTAGAAGAGAGCAGCCCTAGAAACAGTGAAGATACTGCACAGAACCCTCAATATATATAATATTTTACTGTACTTGTTTTTTTGTTTTTTTTTAAAGAAACACTCCAAGGGACAGATCATGATGGACATGGTGTGTGGGCACCTTAACCTGCTGGAGAAGGACTACTTCGGTCTGACCTTTGCAGACACAGAGAGCCAGAAGGTCAGTGAAGTGTATACCAAAATAATCTCAAACCACAACTCATTACATAAACCGGTTGCTCGCTGAGCGGTCTGTTTTTCTCTCAATTGTAGTAGTGTTCTCTCTCTCTCTCTCTCTCTCTCTCTCTCTCTCTCTCTCTCTCTCTCTCTCTCTCTCTCTCTCTCTCTCTCTTGCATTCAAAGATGAACAAGAATATTCAAATAGAATGGAAATTTCCACTTTCAGCTTTAGTCTAGACAAAAATCATTTGTGCTGTTCAAGAAGAGATTTGTTTGATCCACTCTCTTCAATGTGGCTACCTACGTTTAGTATAAACATATTCCAGAGACAGAGCGGCTCTGGTGGTAGAAATCATTTACCTGGCAACCCTGCTGTACACTCTGAATCATCCAGGTCCTGGTCTAAGAAGGAAAGTAAGGTCAAAATGACTTTAGTTACTAAAGAAAGATTTGCCTCAGCATGACTTCAACGCATCATCTTTCTTTTATAAGAAAATGGTTACAAGTTAAAAGAGAAAAAAATATCTGTCTTAGTGCGAGTGGTCCGAGGATGCAGGAATTAATTTACTCAGGTTTTAGATGTCTGTGTTAAAGAAATCTGTTTGTGGTGCTCTAAAAGAAAATCAAGAATTTCATTTCTCAATTAAATTTCCAGCACTCGAGGATGGCAACAATCTATAAACCCTTATCTGAAACAGTATGTCCTTCCTGTTAACGAAAGAAGGTTACGGATGTGCCCGCTATCTGCATTTTGGTTGCCACAAGCCCTTTGTTGAACTTACCAGACGCTCACTGGTAAAGATTATCTAGCTAAGAATATGCCTTCCTTTTTTGAAGGTGATCAGAGAAATTGCAGGTAACATGAAAGGTAAAATATTGCAAAAATAAATTATTTTTGTCTGTGAGTTTTCTTCTCGTTTAGACATCAAGATGGCAACTTGTATTTCATCATTGTTGAAGTATCTGAATGAACTAGTCAAGTATTGACTAGTTCATTTAGATGTGGAGTTTAATTTTGTTGTCTTAAAGAAAATGCCCCGTGTGTTCAATGAAACCTGAATAAAAGGTCGTCTGTGAAAACAGTTAAGCAGAAAATCTCAGAGACGCTCTTCTTAAAATCATAACAAAACTATTTATATTGTAAAATATAATTGTAAATGTAGGTCAGTAGGGATTCTTTTGTTCCTGTTCTTTTCTTGGACTGACATTTCACTTTCATAATACGATCTTCTTCGTTTTTTCACCTCCCATATCTCGTGACTTTAGTCTGACTTTGTCTGAATGACTCGCTCTTTGCTCTGTTATCTGCAGTTTAATTATTTCTGCTTCTGATAAATGTGTCCTAACATTAAAGTTCAATCATCTCACTCATCATTTTGACATTTCAGAACGTCTGGATATTTTTCTCTCTGATCCCCGTAGCTTTGTAACACGGTGCACAGACCAGGCCCATTACCATAAAATCATATCATATTTTATATGTATTGACCTAATTGGTCCTCGCAAGCTCCGGGTTTGATGCCAGCAAACATGAAGCGCAGATTCCTCCCCTTTCCGTGTGTAAGTAACGCTTCAGCTTTGATCAATAAGACGGGCTTGTCAGAGTGCAACTACAGTTTGCTGTCTGGATTTGCTCAAGATCAGCAGACCAAACAAGCCAGAGAAATGAAACGTCTTTCAAGATGCCCTTTCTGCTCCTGATCAAGGATCAATGAATGACATTGTCATCTTTTCTTGTTTGGTGTGAATGCTTTAAGAACAGACCTAGTAAGAACTAGATTGAAATCTGTAATACTCAGTAATTGTGTAATAATCTGATTAATTTCTCTTTTGTAAAACAATAAAAAAACAAGAGAAAATCTAATCAGTAGAAAGCACCTTTCTAACTGAGTGCAGATTCAGAGGGATGATAAATGCCTGCAAATGTCTGCAGCTCTTCAGTAACCTGCTTAAATAGTGGCGGTGTATAAATCTCAGGCTGTGCACATGAGTGGAGGCATTTTGCCAAAACCACACGCAGGTTCGTGGCCAGTGGATCGGATGTTACAGTTCAGTGTCAGCTTTTCATGCTCCTGATTTAACTCTGATGTAATAGCAGCTGTCAAAAAGACTGTCATCATTAATAAGCAGCTGCTCTGTGGTTGTCAGTTTTCTAAAGATTACTGTCAGCTCTTTGAACCACAGATGGCTCAGAACTTTCTTGCAAACAACTGGATTAAAACCCACTCTAGTACAAGCCACTGGTCTGGGTTAATTCATTTTAGCCAAGGCAGCTTCCCGACTCCTACAGTGACAATGTTGTACACTTGGGCCACCAAGAGTGGCCCATTTCTTTCAGTCTGGCCGCCCAGACTGAAATATCTGATGGATGGATGCGTTTCTGTTACATTACATTTCTGCAGTTATTCATCGTCTACAGAGGATAAAGTCAGATCTTGACTCCTCCTCAAGCATCATTATAGGTTCAGTTTTTTTTTTTTTTTTTTTTTATCTAGGTAGCTGTTGAATGACACAAACTTTGAAATAGATCATTATCACCCCTAAAAGCAAACAAAAAGCAGTAAAACTATGTTGAAATTCACACTGTACTTTCATTTATTGCATTATCGTTAAATAATGTAGTATTGAAATTCCATTCAGTATCCTCCAGATGTGATCCAGTCCAATTTTCAGACACAAACAATCAAGATAATCTCATATCTTATTTTAAATGAGAGCTGTGGTTTCCCAAGTCGTTCTGTGATTATAACAGATCTATGGGTTTTGTTTGTACTGTACAGACTATAAACAAAAGTAACACAAAGTGAGATTCTGTGGAAGTCTGTTATACTTAAAAGTCAGAAGCATGAAGGTCTTCTGAAATCACTTAATCCCTCAGCTGGTTAGGAGGGTGAGAGGACAAGAACGATCCCAACAAACACATGAGACATGAGAAAAATAAAAATAATGACAAACACAGACTCTTGTCAGTAGTTGTGTAACTATATTTGCATAGAGAGTTATAGTAGAGCGGGGGAAGTACCCAGTGCATCATGGGCGGTCTCACAACAGCCTAGTTATGTCACAATTTCACATAAGCATAATGTAATATGACCCTTTTGACGCAACTTTCTGAAATGTGAATGAAATGACTGTGTGTTTTGGTGAAGGTACCACAGACAGTGCTTGCAGCCTGCTCAACCCGTCTGGACAGGCCTGTTCAGAACCTAAACACTGGTGGAGATTTTAGTCTTCCAGATCATGGGGTGAAAAAACGTTTCCACCAATCTTTGTTTTCTTGGTTCTTGAAGATGTTTCCTCCTCCATCTAGAGGGTTATATATAGTTGGAATGGTGTCTCCATGTGACATTTTCAAGGACGTCTGAAGGCTCTTCTCTTTTTCAGCCAGTTTATCTCTCTTCAGCTCATCTTCTCTTCAGCTCATCTTGTTTTCAACTCATCTTCCTGCCTGGACGTTATTCTTTTTCTCTTCCTGTCTTCAGCTCTTATTCTCTTCTTCAGCTGATATTCCTCTTTTGAGATCAACTTGTTTTCTTTAGCTCACCTTCCTGGTTTCAGCTGATCTAACTGTCTCAAGCCCATCTTCTTCTCTTTAGCAAATATTCCTCTTTTCAGTGCCTCCTCCTGTCTTCAACTCCTCTTTCTCTTCTTAAATCATTTAACGATTTTCAAATGTCTGAGCTACGTTTTACCATTTCCTTCAAATGTTTACCCGGTTTCAGCAATTTCTTTGATTTTCAGCAGTTCAGCTGTTTTTCCAGCAAAGTTCATTCCTCATTCAGCATCTCAGCATTCAACCCTGCATTTTTAAAGGAAAAACATCCTTTTTTAGTTATATCATATGAGAGCACAGAGTTTCCAAAACCTAAGAATTCACAAATCACAAAATAGATGAGAAGAAAATGCTTGACTGATATTTTTATTATCTATTGCATTTAGGAAAAGATGAACCAGATGAACCTAAGGTCAAAATGTGCGGCTTGGACAGATCATACATTAAAGCTAGTTATCTTAACTGTAGATGTTAAAGGTAATCAACTGAACATCCTAAATGAGCTGTGTGCACACGAGGAGACAAAAGTGGTGCTCATAATGGTTGGTCTGGTGGGACAGTTAACTACTGACCAGCAAAATATATTGATTTGAATAATATTCCAAGGCGATTAACCTCCATGCCAATATCAGAAGAAGACTGAAGGTCCAGATTGGTGAAAGCTTCAACTGGAAAACCAATAAAATACTGTACTCTGATTCTGGCTCATAAGGCTCTACCTTTGATAACTTCATCAAAGGATTGGTATGAAGGATTACTTTTTATGAACATTGGGTTCTCGAGAACATAACATGAGTAGTCCATCTCTATCCATTTGTTGTCAAGAACATTGTTGGGATCTTTTTAATTCAAATCCAAAAAACTTGGTTAGTCAAGAAAGTTACTACAAAGTTATTATAAGCCGGTTCATACTCTATATACTTACATGACTTTGAGAATAAAGATATTGACAAGGAAATATTGACAAGTAGAAGAATAAAAATGAAATGCTTCACTGAATAAAGACTTTATAAGTTTGCATTTAAATCATTTTATCTCATCTGATACTACCGTAGTTAATTTATTCATGCTGGTAAAATGTGATTAAAAATACTATATTAGATCTAAAACTGACATGTATTTGAATCTCCAAAGCCATATTACACAAAAACCCCAATAAAACATGTCGTCACAAGTTCTTAAAAAGACTTTTCTGTTTGTCAGAATATTTGCAGGTTATTTCTGTTCCTCCTCTTTAATTCCACATGCGAGTTCCTGTGACTTTAAACACAGTTTCCAGCTGCTGTTGGAAGTGAAACCAAATTAAGTGTATTAATGATGAATGCTTCAACGACCAAATTGGAAATCATTTCTTTTTTTAGCGAAGTGCTTCACTGCGCTGTCACATGTTCTGAGATCAGACCAGTACGTGGCTTTCAGCACGCTGGTGGTTCAGGTTGGAGTCGAACCTGCTGCCTGGAGGTTTGAACGGCTCACTGTTTTCATTTAACACATGGAGAGGCTTTCATTAGGAAAAACCCACGACAGTTAGAGCAAAGTGTCGCGCTGGGGTGTGCATTAGTCCTGTTTCCAACCCACCCAGTGTGAATGCTGCCTTCTGTTTTTCAGAACTGGTTGGACCCCTCCAAAGAGATCAAGAAGCAGATGCGTAGTGAGTGTCTTTTCCAAGCCTCAGCAGTAAATTTGAAGTATTGTTTCGTACCTTGTAAAACTTTGTTCCGATACTGACTTGTAATTACCATATTTTCTATTACAATGAATGCAAACCTCCATGTGTCCTCAGACTCTCCGTGGCAGTGTGCCTTTGCTGTCAAGTTTTATCCTCCAGATCCCTCTCAGCTCATAGAGGATATCACCAGGTAACACACACTCCTGCAACTTAACTCCTGCAGTTATGCTGTCAGACGCTTGTCAGATTTAATCAAGGAACAAACAGCTTACACATGACAGCTTTTTTTTTTTTTTTATTTCCCCTGTGTGTGTCTAAATAAAAGTATTGTAATAATTCTGCAGCACATTTGCCTCAGTGTCAAACAACCAGAAATCCCTTTCTTTTTTCGTGGATTAGTCCTGGAATGCTACTAACCACCATGGATTAACAACACGGAGTACTTGCTGGAGCTTGCATGGCTTTGGCTTGTTTGACTGCCAACTCTCTCCTTTCCCCTTTTTGTCTTATCTGACAGATACTACCTGTGTCTGCAGCTGAGAGATGATATCCTGTCAGGTCGACTGCCATGCTCATTTGTCACTCACGCCCTCCTGGGCTCCTACACCATTCAAGCTGAGCTCGGCGACTATGACCAAGATGACCATGGCTCTGATTATGTCAGCGATTTCCGCTTTGCTCCCAATCAGACGCGCGAGCTGGAGGAGAGGGTGATGGAACTTCACCGAAACTACAAGTACTGGGCACAGCGTTGTTAAATGAGACATTCATATGTTAACAAATGTCAAAAGATGATCCGCTTCTGTAAAATCTCAAACCAGGTTGATATTGGTGGAGTTTTTTTTCTTTTTCTAATTTATTTTGTTCATTTTGTGATGTGGAGCTACATTCCAAAAAAAAGAATGAGCCCTCCTGGACCTTGTCCAGAGGCAGTATTGTTGTCTCTGGGCTCTGAAGCATCTGGGTTAGATTCTCTCAGAGAAACATGTCTTCAGGTTGGACAAACCAGAAGTCCAGACCGAGGGCCAAAAACAAAAAGGACTATCTAAAATCAATGTGACCGGGGGACCGGGTATGGCACCCGACCCATCTCTGTCTGGTCTTCTTTGAATAAAAATGATACCACTCGAACATTTATAAAAACAAATGCACTTTGGTAAAGATTATTGAAAACAAAGTCTACACTTTGACATGAACATTGGTTTCTCTGACAGTATATTTGATAAGTTAAATGATTGTCAGTGTGTTCAAAGAGAACACCAAGATATATGAGCATGTTAACTTTAGCACAAACTTTCACAATGATGTGAAAAAGGAAACAGATCGTCTGAAAAGTTTTCCAAAATACATACAAGCAGACAAACATTTATTCTCCAGAAAATAGAGAAGTAGAAGTTAACAACAGGAAAAGGTTTTGTACGAGCTTGTAAAAAATACATTCATCTAATGATAAATGCTTTTGTACACTTTAACTTTAATGTTAAAATTAGTGTTAAAGTCAAAATAGAAAATAAATGCTAAAGTACAAAAAAAACGAAAAAACAAAATGTCAAAGTAAAAATAAAACAATAAACATTAGTCAGAGTAAAAAAACAAATGTAACAATCAAAATAAAAAAAAACAACAAATGTTAAAGTCAAAATAGAAAGAAAAACAAAAAAGAAATATTAATGTCAAAACAAACAAAAACATCAGAAGGTTAAAAACGCTTTCTGTATAACAGTGGCAATAAAAATAATATAACCAATAAAAAGAAGGTATTGGCTATTTATCAGCCCTCCCAAAGAAGTTATTAGTTTCTAACCAGGAAAGACTGATAAGACAGCCAGATCAGCAGCAGTGGAGCCTGTAACAGTCATCTGCTTTTACCAGGTGGGGGCTCTAATGAAAAAAGCTTCA
Source organism: Xenentodon cancila (assembly GCA_014839995.1). Lineage (NCBI taxonomy): Eukaryota > Metazoa > Chordata > Actinopteri > Beloniformes > Belonidae > Xenentodon > Xenentodon cancila. Next base: position 3,090,290 of record CM026203.1, read on the forward strand.
ATTTCTCTTTGTCGCAGACTTTGATCAGGGGTTCTGGGCCCTTGTCATAACTTATTTACACTTCAATGATGGCAGCATTAATGCAGAAAAGTAATTTCGTATTTTAGAGCAACATATGCTGTCTTGAGACAATATATTTCAAGTGACGCCCAAAGGTTTTTCAACAAGATGATGCAAAGCCGCATTCTGCACAAGTCATGGCTAAGGGAGAGGAGGGTGTTGGTCCCGGACTGGCCTGCCTGCAGTCTAGACATGTCCCAACCAGAAAGTGTCTAGATGATTTTGAAATGAAGAAATGCAATAATAAAGCCTCCATAAGCTACAGTTGCACACCTTAAAGCCTCCATATTCTGTTCATGTTCAGCCAGCCTAGTTTCATTTCTGCTACCTCTAGAATGGCTTTGCATCCTGCATAACTTTAAAAGCCTTTAATCGTTTCTAAACGACGGACACAGAATCACAAATAAGTTTTTCTTGAAAACCAGCAGATTTGATACTTGTGGGCTTGCAAAAATGACCAGAACTAATGGCTCATTAACACACGCATCACCTGATGTTGCAGAAAAAAACAACAAAAAATAAATAAAGAAAGAAATACATTGTGTTGCTGGCCCAGAATAGCAAACTGAGCCATTGATCAGCCAACTTTCCATCCCTAATAAACAACACATAACTATGAAGACACCTTGGAAGCAAAAGCAAAATGATTAGTATGATGATGGTTAGTAACCGTCATTGTGAATCCATTCTGGATCATGCTGCACCATTTAAATCTAATCTGGTGTCCAAGAGATCAGTCTGTCCCTGGATAAATGAACATATTCTGAAGATTAAGAGACTGTGTCAGAAAGCTGACCGTCTGTAGCAATCTACTAAACTTGAGGTCCATAGGTTGCATTTCAGGAAACTAAATGATGAGATGAAAAATGCCAGATCGGGCTATTTCCGCAACTTAATTGTTTTAAACAAGAAGAAACCAGTGTGCTTTGACACCATCAGCTCTATCGTGTGTCCTCCTGGTCCTCCTACACCTGTGTTCTGCAAAGCTGACAGCAATTCATTTTTTAAGTTTTTTATTGACAAAATTCTGGACATTAAGGCAACATTTCAATGCCTTCATCTTCCAACAACTCAGGTTGATATTTCAGTTCTGGTAACCAGAATGAAACCTTCGTTCTGCCCACCAGATGCTCTACCTTGACTCTTTTTAAAAGTATTTGATGTTATAGGCCCTTGGGTTACTAAGCAGATTAATCTCTCGCTTTCAACTAGTGTCTTTCCCAGTTCATTCAAACCCATTCTGGAACCAGCAGATCCCAAACATTTCAAAACTTCCACTTCTCTCCAAAATCTTAGAGAAGGTGGTCTATAAACTACTGGTTTCCACCTTAGAGAAGTTTGATGTTTTTGACATTTTTTAGTCTGGTTTCCGCAAGCATCATTCAACTGAAACAGCTCTAAGTAAGGTGTCTAGTAACAATATGATGTCTGCAGACTCTGGGATTTGCACTGTCCTGGTCTTGTTAGATCTGTCCTTGGCATTTGATACTGTTTATCATCACATCCTGTTAACTGCTCGACCAGGTCGGAATGTCAGGTCCCATTCTAGCGTGCTTCGCTTCCTACTTATCGGGTAGGAGTTTCAGTGTCTTGGCAAGCTCCCGCCTGACCACGCAGAGTTGCTCTGCGGAGTACCCCAGGGCTCAGTTTTGGGCTTGGTTTTGTTCCTTTTTTGTGTTCTTCCCTTAGGAAAGTTAATCCAGGAGTATGATGATGTCTCTTACCACCTGATTGCGGATGATATCCAGCTGATCTGTTCTTTTATGGCCTCTGAGACCCAGAAATTGAACTGTTGATTGAACTATCTTGTCCAAATTTAAAAATGGCTAGGTACAAACTCGCTGCAGCTAAATTCAGATAAAAATGAAGTGCTGATGATCTTCCCCGATGGCGCCGTTCCAGGGATCAACCAATACTTGGGTGATCTGAGCTTGAGCACTAAATCAAGCCTCAGAAATCTTGGCATTATGTTTGATAAGGAAAGGTCATTAGAGCATCATTGTAAACAGCTGACAAGAAGTTGCTTTTTTTTTTTAGTTGAGAAATATCTCCAATCTCAGGAGAATGCTATGTAAGGTTGATCTGGAGCTGGTTTCTGTGTCCTCTTGTTTAGACTATTATAGCAGTTTATTTTCTTATCTGAATAAAAAAGAGCTGTCCTGTTTGCAGCAGGTTCAGAACTCTGGTGCGAGGTTGTTGTCTGACACCAATAGAAGGACTCATGTTACTCCGATTCTCAAAGCCCTTCATTGGCTCCCAGTCACGTTTCGGACGGATTTTAAAAACCTGGTGCTGACCGTCAGACCCTTGCCTTGGTCAGGTCTTGGTCGGGCTCCATCCTACATCAGAGACTTGTTATGTTCCTACACCCCCTCTCAGAGGCTGAGGTCACCTGACCAGAACCGACTGATTGTCCCTAGTACCCGTTTCAGGGCCCGAGGAGAGTGCTCTTTCCAGGCTGTTGTGCCGAGGCTTTGGAATGAGCTTCCCCTCTCCTTACCTTCCTTGGACTCTGTTGATGCTTTTAAGAGTAATCTCAAAAAACCTTCTTGTTCCTCCAAGCATTTAACTACGGCAGATCAGGGGTTGTTTTATGACCATTATATTATTTTTAATTTTTAATCTTTCTTTTCTTCCTTCTGTGAATAAAATTTTTTAGGGCTTTCCATTTATTTTTATCGTATTTGCAATTTATTGTAATTGTATTTTATTGTTCTTTTGTGAAGCACTTTATGACTTCCGTCTGTGAAAGGTGCAATATAAATCAACTTTAACTTACTTACTTTTACTTAGTAAGAAGTACGAGCAGATCACCGGGGATGGAACAGGTCTCAGTCCTTGATCGTCACAAACGTCTCCATTTGAACATGAGCATAGAGGAAAATTCTACTTTTTATGATGCCATGAAGAGGCGATGTTGAAAAACTCCAGAAGGAAACAGTCTCAGCACCCTGACTAAGATCATTATTTATATATAATATAACCATAGAGAAGTGAGAATGCAGCAAAAACCGTTTAAGATGTGAAGATTTTAAAAAGCTTTAGAACAAACTAACAACTGAAACACTGAAATACTTTGATGTTTGGTGTCCTCAACATTGACATGCCTTTCAAGTACTATGACGAGGAAACTTTACCATTCTAACTCATTATGTATGTATCCTAGTGTTTTGCAGGCCTGAAAGGCCAAAACCAATTTTTATTACCAAATGAAGTTGAAATAATTAAATTAACTTGACAAGAAAGGACATGAAATATATTGTGTTTATCCTGTCTACAAAGAAAGACAAAGTAAATGCCCATCTGCTATGAGATGTACAAGTGTGTGTGTGAGTACTTTCTTAAGAGTTGTTGGTTAAAGATATTGCTGTTCTTCTGCACTAAGGGGGATGACACCGGCCGAGGCTGAAATGAACTTTTTGGAGAATGCAAAGAAATTGTCCATGTATGGCGTAGATCTCCACCATGCTAAGGTGGGCTGTTTCCATTAGTTAATTCAGTTATTTTGTTCTTATTCTCATGAAGGACTGTTTCAAATAGGCATTCAGCGCTGCTCATGAATAATCCCTGCCCCATGTCGGCTGTAGGATTCTGAAGGGATTGAAATTATGCTGGGTGTCTGTGCCAACGGCCTGCTGATTTACCGTGATAGGCTGAGGATCAACCGCTTTGCCTGGCCAAAGATCCTCAAGATTTCATACAAGAGGAGCAACTTCTACATTAAGATAAGACCTGGAGAGGTATGTGAAAGAATGACGTAAAAGATAGTAAAAGATGAGTTTCATCCGTCCTACACAGAAGTTGTGCTGTGTTTGACGTTTTGGGGATGTGAGTTTTAACCAGGCAGCGAGGGTGTAACTGAGACCTGTGATGGAGTTGATGTTGACTCATTCAAAAAACTAAAAGTCTATAAAACAAACTGATATGAAGCCAAGCTAATATTTGAGTCTGTTCTGCCTTAATATTTACAGGTTAACCTCTTCTTTTATATGATATTATTCTTGCTGAACTGCACTGAAGGTTAGAAATCATATTGAGACTCTTAACAACAGAACTGATATCACCGTCCAAACAGTTTACATGCCGCAGTCTTAAGGGTAGTTTAGCACATAGAAAAGGGATATGAATTGTTTTAAGAGATTAAAAAAACACCCATCATAAAGTCATTATTGGTCAGAAGAGGCAAATGAGAAAATCACAAACTGGGTTTATGTCTGAGGAGTCTGAGGAGTTCGGTATGTCGCGCTGCTCCTCTGCGCGGCCGGCGTCAGTATTTTGGCCGTCCTTGTCGTGCTGTAAGCCACTGCAGCTTCTCCTCCACGCCGAGCCTCAGTGTGTCAGGGTGTCTGGGTGAGGCCCAGCGAAGTGCTGGAGCTGCACAGAGAGCCTGTGATCGGCCCAAATAAAGAAGCCCTTCAACAGAGGTGTTGCAGCTGCAGCCCAACTCCTTTTCATTTTCTTTTCCAGCATTGGATCGTTGAGGCTTCTCTGAGCTTGCTCTGACATGCTCCTTTCTGTTCAGTTGGCACTATTGTTTCTGTATTTGTGTATGTATTGATATATGCAACATATTGTGGTATTTGTGTTTGTGCAAGCACAAAGAAAACACAGTTTGTTTTGACTTTTTCAAGCGTTTACTTAAGGCGTAGGATTTATATTCACAAATATCTAAAATGTGTGTATATTTACTTATATTTTAATATGCCAAGTATATTAGCCCTGTACTGATGCAGACATTGATCACAATGTTTTTGTTCTTTCACCTTTCTAGTATGAACAATTTGAAAGTACAATCGGTTTTAAGCTTCCCAACCACAGAGCAGCCAAAAGGCTGTGGAAGGTCTGCATCGAGCATCACACTTTCTTCCGGTGAGCATTGATTTTCTTTCTGCTTACAAGGTGTCTGATTCAGTGATTCGGTGATTCAGGGATTCAGTGATTCAGTGATTCTGTGATTCAGTGATTCGGTGATTCAGTGATTCAGTGATTCAGGGATTCAGTGATTCAGTGATTCGGTGATTCAGTGATTCAGTGATTCAGGGATTCAGTGATTCAGTGATTCTGTGATTCAGTGATTCGGTGATTCAGTGATTCAGTGATTCAGGGATTCAGTGATTCAGTGATTCGGTGATTCAGTGATTCAGTGATTCAGGGATTCAGTGATTCAGTGATTCAGTGCTTCAGGGATTCAGTGATTCAGTGATTCGGTGATTCAGTGATTCAGTGATTCAGTGATTCAGTGATTCAGTGATTCAGTGATTCAGTGATTCAGTGATTCGGTGATTCAGTGATTCAGTGATTCAGTGATTCGGTGATTCAGTGATTCAGTGATTCAGTGATTCGGTGGCCATCAAAGCAAACCAAACACATCCATGTCAACAGCATAATGAGGTGTAACCACACTCAGCAACTATCACAATCACAGTTAAGATGCGTTTTGCTTTGTTCTGTGGCAGACAGTTGCATGAACCTGACTCTAAACACTCTTTTAGATTGGAACATATATAACTGACAGAGTTTTGGAAAAATGCATTGCCTGTCGTTTCCCAGTCAAAACAATATAAGCCCTACAGTTTATCTGACATCATTTCATTTCATTGTGTTTTAACAACAACATTAGATTGAGTTCCCAACCCACTGTATTTGCAGTGAGGTACGATGCTGATTACAACGTTTTTTTTTCACAGACTGGTATCTCCAGAGCCTCCTCCTAAGGGCTTCTTGGTCATGGGTTCAAAGTTTCGATACAGTGGAAGGACTCAGGCTCAGACCAGACAGGCCAGTGCTCTCATAGACCGTCCTGCTCCTCACTTTGAACGTTCAACCAGCAAGAGGTACCTTCTCTCCAGGAGCTTGGATGGAGGTGAGAGCCACCGTGGAGCCAAGGCAAATCTGTCTCTGAAACATGCATTTTTGAATTTATGTCCTTTACAACTTGGAAGTAAATCTTTTGAAGGTTTGATTTACAATTTGAGGCATTTACAGAATAGTTCTGCAGAAACCAGGCAGGATGTCTCTGCTCTCAGCCAGCAGCTAATAGACGTCCTTGTTTATACCTCTGGACAGATGTCCCAGTCTGTCTCAAAATGTCAAAGTATTTCAATAAAATGTAATTGTTGCTTAGGGTATTTGAACTTTTCTGACCAGCAGAGTTCTCCCGGCCAGTGTCATCCATGTGTGAGAACCACGATGGGCTGTCCCATCGCAGCATCAGCGAACAGCGCCGCCTCCACAGCCCCTCCCTGGATGAGCAGGAGACGGAGTTGGAGGCCAGCTTGGAGCAGGATGAAGAAGACAAGGACCAGGAGATGCAGCAGGAGAAAGATCACGATGGCAACGTCACCCCAAGCAGAAAGAAAGAGATCATGGTAGCTGAGTTTCCCTGATAGCCTGCCATGTCTCATGCATTTTATTTTGATATAGCTGGTTGCATTTAAATTTCAGAAGACTGCAACTTCCCTTAGTTTAAAGGTAACTCTGGATTTAAGGTGTTTAAGACGCCGTCCTTTAAGACGCCACTGCAGGCGTGGTGATGTGAAGCGGTGCAGCTGCAGTTTATCCGGCAGGGGCGTGACACTGCAGGGCCTGCGTTGGTTTAGCATGTACTAACTCTTCTCCCGTCACTCTTAATCACTCAAGCTTACATGCCTCCACTGCACTGCTGATAAATCTCGCTAACAGCTTTCCAGTATTAAACCCTTCCTATTAAGCCAAGAAAAGCAGAAACGTCTGGCCTGCTGTTGTTAACCTGCTTTCTCTATTCTTCAACTCTTGCTGGCAAAAAGGAGGAGGCTGGTTCACCAGCTGAGAATAAACCAGAGGTATTTGGTGTCCGTCTGTCGGTCTGTGTACTGTTTGTATTCATCCATCATGATTTCCCATCCCGAGTAGTATCCGTGACACACAGTAGCTTTGTGAAATTGCACCTTACCCTCTCTGCTGGGTTTGTTTTTGTAGCTGTGCTTGGCCACACAGCCATGATTGAGAGAAGAGCTTTACTTCACCTTAGCAAGGGATGCTGCAAACGTTTGGATTTAGGCGACACAGTCAGGCATCCCAGTAGACATTTGTCAGACGGTGATTGGCTCACTGAGGGCAATGTTTGAATCAGAGACAGAATTCTTCATGACGTTCATGACAAACTAAATACTGGCCTACAACGCAGGTTTAGAGATTATAAATGCAAACTTCTCTTTTTTTATTTTAAAATGTGTACTGGGAAGCTTTTATAAATAACTTTTGGATTTCTCTAGTTCCTTCTTGGCCAAGTATGTCCTTTTCTCTGTCTGCCTGCCTGTTGTCTGACTGACTTACCACCTTGTTCATGCACTCCTCATCTCTGCCCCTTCTCTTGCACGCCCAGTCTCCTGCCCCAACTCAGCTCTCTCAGTTGGACCAGGAGACCACTCCTCGGCACAAACAGGAGGTACAGATTCCTGTATTTGGAGCTTGTGATCTTGGTGTGTCTGCTGCTGCTGCTGCTCTGCTTCTGGAGCCTTCAGAGGATGTTCCCTGTTGAGTTTTCATCTGCGCCTTCCATAACAGGAAATATCTAAATATTTATTTGTAAGATGCCGTGGAGATTTCCATTGGCACTTTTTCTGCTCCCCTCTGTTAAATGCAAAACATTTTACCTTGCTCAAGTGCCAAGGTAAAAAAAAAAAAAAATCTTTATGATTCTATTGAGTGCTGGAAGTGAGACTAAAGGTAAAGCAGTAAAAATACTTTTCTGTTATACTTTATGATCAAAATTTTGGTTTGGCAAAGAAAAAGCCACTAAAACTGCCGACAGTCATGATTATTTTCCAGTGAGAATTGACATTTGCAAACTGGATTGACTATCAATATCCAAGGCCATTTAACTTGGTTTCACATTGTTTGGCTTTTCTTCTTGTACGTTCATTTATCTACACGACTGTCAGAGATGCAGCGTCTCTGCTTACCTCAAGGTCAACGATGCATGCTGCTGTCCTTTGTTTGCTGTAACCGCCAGAATAGCGAGCCCAAGCACACCCAAGATGCTTCGATGTGTTTTCAATGTTTACAAAGTCCGCCTTCTAAACACTTTTTGCTCACATTAACATTTTCTTTCTTAACAGTTTGATAATTGGATACATGTATCCTACTAATATCTATAGGGACTATAGCATGATATCTCACAAGTATATACTAAACGAAAGATGTCAGTCTACTGCAAAGTTGCTGTTTAAACATGTTTTCCTTTAGTGGCCGAGTTTCCGTAGTCAGTGTTTTCCTGTTAAACCTCAGTGGAGAGATGACAAAAACACAACAGTTTTATGGTATAAAAAAAAGTCATCTTGGATGATCTTCACTTAGGATCGTACCAAACTATATTCCTACTTATATTAAAACAGTCAAATTTGAAATGTCATCTTTTCATGAGTAAGTAATATGAATGTTGTCCCAATGAGCTGTGTACATCTTGTACAATGTGCACGTGACACTTCACTGCTGTTCACAGAGAGATCTGGGAAAATCTGGGAAAGTCCGAGAATAGGTGAACCTGCTCTTGAATGTGTGAAGCAGCTCCAGAACTGTGTGTAAAGTGTAGTAAAGTAGCTGTTTCAGTTTTTTAAAACTGTTTTAAAATGCGGGACTGGGTGAATGCTTTGATCTACTCACAAAACTCTCAGACGCAGTTTCTTTTGGCAAATAAGTTAATAGACTATTCATATTTGTGTCATTAGTCATAAACTTGACGGTGAGAGCCTTTATTGTAGTGTTTATTTCTATCACAAAAACCAAGTCATCTGCATCGATCATTGGTTTTGTTTTTCTCCTGACGTCTGTAGTATAAACTACCAACTCAAAGTAGAAAAATATGCTCCACGCAGTGGAAGCAAATCTCTTGTTATAAAATCAAGTGCATACAGCATCGTCTCTCGGCACGTTCAGCCATATAAATGTAAATACAGCTGTAAAAAAGCGTGTTAACGTGAGACTAACGTGTGCCACTTTCTCTGTCTGTTTCATCTTCGTTCTACCACATGTTCTCCTCCAGTTTCTGGATAAGTCTCAGGACGTCTTGCTGAAGCACCAGGCCAGCATCAATGAGCTAAAGAGAGCCCTGAGGGAGCCCAACAGCAAGCTGATGAACCGCGAGAAGCATCTTTCTTCCTCGTCCCCGACCGGAACACCAGAGAGGAAGGCTGTGAGTATCAGCGGGTGGGGGTCAATATCTCAAATCCAGCCAGCTCCGACTCTCCACATTCCAAAGAGGGACATCGACATTCCCATGTGGACACAGTCACAAAGAATTCCATTTTTTGTTGCTTGACTTTGAAATAAATGGGCCATTTTATCACATAGAGGAACATTTTAAAAGCGCTTCCCTTTGAAGGGACAAACTGAGAAATCTGCATTTTTTTTTTTAACATAATAGCCTAATAAAGTGCATTTTTGTTTTCCACTCTTTATTTTCTTTGAGTACTGAGTAGTTTTTATCATGGTGGGGGGAGGGGGGGAGGGACATCTTTCTGACTGACGGTCGAAAGCTGAAAAAGTCCCTTAACTATTTCCAAAAGATGGAGACAAACTCAGCACTTTGACCTAGTTATTGAAAGAAATATTTGACTTGCAAATGCCAGCTGATCTGGTCACGTGGTCTGGAAGTCTCCTAGCTGCACGAGGTTCAATGTCTTTAGTTTTAACTCCATTAAAAAGGTTCACGCACATCTCCTGCGTGGAGTGCATCGATTCTTTCAGCCTTTTTCTATTTTCATCTTTCTTGCCTTCTGCATGCGACGATGTGGCTTCCTAATCACCCCTCTAACGGCTCTTCTTCCTTGTCTTTGAATCTCTCCTCTGCTGCGTGGCGGCCAGCTGCTGAGCCGAGCAGCAGGAAAGGACCCTGTTAACAGCCTGTCTGTTGAGGGTTTTGTCCAGAAGACTCTTGTGACTTCACCTGAGGTTGCACGTCTTTCACACTTCCTTTCACGATACAGTTTACTATCCATAATATTGTTTTATTCATTTTTCATTCTGTTTAAGAACCACAAACTGAGCAATTAATGTCTGTGTTTACTAAAACTTTATTATGGATCAGCTGTACAGATGTCACCCTTTTCTGGGATGGATATCTTTGTGCAGATTTCATTATGTGGCGCAGCTGTGCTTGGCATGTCTAACTGTGTTTAATCTATACCAACATGTAGGGCTCTGAGGAGTGGGTATTGATTGAAAAGCAACAACCTTATCAAGAAGACCATGACTGGAAGGCAGAAGAGAAGAACAAATCTCTTACATCAGATTCCTTGTGTGAGAAAAAGGAGCTGGAGAAAGAGATAGACATTACCAAGCTGATACATAAAGAGGTAACTGTGTATGACAAGAAAGAAATGAAAAGCCATGCTGATGAATTTCCATCAAGAAAAGCTCTCCGAGAGGCAGATGCGGGCTCTGAGACTTGGCCTTCTGTGATTCAATTATCTGAGAGCGCAGACTTGTTTCAAGTCAAATCTCAGAGTAAACCATCTCACACCTCAGACCCCGAGGCAAACAGCGATGTGCTCCAAGACTCGCAACAGATAAAAGAACGGATGGCTTCCAAAACTAGGAAAAAGCGGAGACCTCAGAGCCTAAACCTGGGAATGCCTGCCGAATTCATACACAGAAGAGCAGGAAGCAACTCGTCTGGAGAGGAAAATGAGGACTCGGATTCAGACAACAATTCAGAAAAACTGCCTAAAGAAGAAAACTGTGGTGACTTATCCCCACTGATGAAGATGACAGATGACCAGGGACTAGGAAAGGATCTGCTTGTTAAGATCTACAAAGACAACATAAAAGAGGATTCATCAGTGGGAGAAAGCAGGGAGGTGTCCAGTCAAGGAATAGAGAAGGTAAAGAAAAAGGTGAGTCAGGTTGGGAAGACAGATGTGGATGTAGGCTCACTGAATGGACCTGGAAAGATAGAACATGATCATTCCATGTCTGCTGTTAAAGGAGAGTGTGTGATGAAGGTACGAGGGAAGGTCCTTATTGACAACAAAGAACTGGCCGAAGTTAAACTTCGGCAAGTCAGGACACATGAGAGAAAGATCAGCAGTTCTGGTGGAGAGGATGTTGAGAGTGTCTTGGGTGACAGAGGCCAGAGGACATCTCTTCACCGACTGTCAGGCAGCAGCTACCAGTCGGAAATCACCAGGATCGTTCCTCTCAAACCAGAGCGGTCCAAGAGCGTAGCGTGTAAAGACGAGAAGGACCGGACAGCGCAGGAGGAGCCCACGCGATCTCTCAGAAGAGAATACCGCTGGTCGGTTGGTTCTCCAGAGGGATCCTCAGACCTCAACTGGATTGACGTCCCGGCCTTCAATGCAGCATTCGCAACTAATCTGGAGGCTCTCACTAAAAGTGAAGATCCAGATGACAGCCTTCTGCCTACCAGAGTGACTCCAGAGAGTCAGGCGGTTGGCTCGAAAATGTCAGCACTTCCCAAAATGGCTCCTCCAGCTCCACCAGTGAAAACAAAGAAGGCCAGAGAGTCTGGACTGATCCTGCGAAACAGCCGAAATGCTGGCAGGGAGCCGAGCCTGGACGCAGCCAAGAAGAGACACTCGGTAACTCTGCTTGGCATCTGCTTTCAGTCATTGGAAATACAGCATGAGCTTGAGACAGACATGCACGTCATTCTTTTCTCCCCACGCTTACAGTGACTTTAAACACTCATTCATCTTACCTGTCTGTGTCAATTTGAGGAGCAGGCGGAGCGGTACTGCAGCTCTGTCAGGTGGCAAAATAAGCCAGTGAGTTTGGACATTTTCCCACATGGCACCCAAATCTCCTTCCTCATATTCACCTTGACATTCACCATGCTGTCTGGCAAATCTGGCTGTGAATGTTTACAAATACAAACAAATATGATGTCACACTTTATTGGACTGTCATTAACTTCTCTAAGAGCCTCAGTTGCCTCCAGCTCATGCTCACACATGGTCACCAATCAGACACCTTTTGCTTGTTTCCATGGAATTGTCAAGCTTCGTGGACCAAACAGCGTAACAAACATGGATATTTGAAATTAAATCACTCATTAAGCTCGCTGGCACCCGTAATTTTGTCACAACATTTTCTTGAAAAATTGGAGAAAAACGAAGCATTGAATTTCAGGAAAACGACAAGATTATTAAGTAAAAAAGTAAAAAGTGAGTTTACAAAACATCCCCCAATCATACATGTGTGAAAAAAATAAAACACACAGCAAATCAGGTCAGTTACTTGACGTTCACCTTGATGCGAAGTCAAGTGGCGATAAAAAGGCACCGACTCCTCCAAGTGTGCAACCCCAGCAGGCAGTGAGCAGCCAGACGCCACAGCTCAGTGCCTGGCGCAGTCAGATTTGCTGCTTTCATTTCACCGCTGGTATCACTGGGAGCTTGCATGCATTTAACACTGGAGAGAAAGGATTTTGAAGTGAATAGACATGACAGCTTTCATCATTTCCCACCTTTTCATCTGCGTCAAATGCTCGCATACTGGATTAAACAGGTATGAGAAGAGGTGTTGCGTTGCTCCTGGTGCGTGTGACAATCGTATCAAGATCTGACTGAACTCGGGCATTGTGGGAAAATATTCGGTGCTCCTCCAAAGCTGCGGACACAGTCAATTTGACAGACTTTGGAGTACATCTAGGTCGTTTCTATTAGACATTTAACAACGTTTTCTTTACCAGCTGTCTCTTGAACTTCATGGTATGTGGTGTTGCAACCAACCAGATGCCGTTAGAAAAATGACAACAGCTAAAATCACCAACGTTTCAGTAAGGAGGTAGCGTTCTCATAAATTGGTAAAGATGACTGCAGCAGATGGAGGCTTACGTTCTAATGTGGAGTTGTTGTATAACCATGTCTCAACCATGTCTTTCCTAAACCTAACCTAAAGGAGCCCAGACCCATCCAAACCACGAAAGCAATGGAGTTAAACAATCGGGAAGATGAATGAAAACACAAACTCCTGGATGAAAGTCTTATGGTTGAGTGCTGCAGCCAAACATAACACATGCCTTATAAATCCTCCTTTTGCTCACATGTCTTTTTTGCACACATTTGTTTGCTGTATGCCATTTTCTGAGTCACTGACTTACAGGTATTTAGTTGGTTGCAGCGCTTTATCAGTGGCAGCTGTTGCGCCGACAAACCTGCTCATTTACACGAACTGCATGATTCTCTTGTTCCTCCTCTGCTAATTGCAGCAAACAGCTGTAGATGTTTGCTTTACATAGGCTCCGCTTCTTTCTCTTCTCCACATTGGATTGCTTTATGCTTTGCAACTGTAAAGTTGAGCTTGAAAAGTGTGCCGTTTGAATGTGACTGGCTCTGAACAGAGTCAGCAGCTTTTACTTCCAGACCCCAGGGAAGAGCTGCTGTGTGTGACGGCCTGCCAGTCCCGTTCAGCCTGTGCTAACCTCCAGATGCTCTCTCTGCTTTTTCCTCTGCTTCCCACTCCAGGAGCCCGTCTCTACTCCTGCCATATATGAAGAGCCATTTGCTGACTTCAAGGTTACTTAATTATAAACCCTCCTTAAACGCTCCTCCATATGCTCACTCATCATTTCCTATTCCTTCTGCATCTCCTGCCGTTAATGTGCATGCCTCTTAACTGACTCCAGCAGCTTCTTCTGTTTTATAACAAGAGCCGTTAGTGATAACGCATAAGGTTGCTGTTCCGAGGCTACTCTGCAAAACTCATTTATCACAAATACAAAAAAACAGAATGTGGATTGAAAGCACAGACCTTTGTGATTGGCTATTGGTGAATAAAATGTAGTTTAAATGGGGATTTCATAAGAAACTGTACTTTTAAAGAATGGCAGCATCACTATTGAGTTGTCACAAAAGCTACATATATTATAGGAATTGTCGAAATGTTTGATTTGCGAGCCTTTAAAACTGTGTATTTTGCTTCTAAAACACTCATCATGAGTTCAACGTGTCAGTTTTGCAAACTTTGTGAGGTTTACACACAAAAACGGAACCTGAGAGTTTTCAGTCTGATCAGCAGCAAAGGAAACAGAGACTTTTGTAATAGTTCAATCATGCCTTTTCATGCTAAATGTTTACAACCCTGGATAAAAATCCGAACTAGACATGCCGCACTCTGCCTCTTGAAATCAAACAAAATCCAGAAAAAAAAGCTTTTTCTACATAATGTGCTTCCACTTTATAGACTTTTTAGACCATTTCATTGGATCTAAAAAAAATCTGTTATTCATGTTAATATTGCAAAAATTGTACTTTACGGACATGAACTTTATGAAGAAGCCTAAAACAAACTGGTTCTGCTGCGCAGTCATCGGTGGGTTTGCTTTCACTACGACTTGAAAACATAAGTTTGAAAGATTCATGTGAAAGCAAGTCAGCGGGAATGGATGTGACAAACGTGTTTTATTTATTCAGGATCTAAACATCATTTAATTTTTGTGTCTATCTTACTGCATGTCTTACAGTTTCTTTCTTTTCTGATTTTTAAACCATGTATTTACATTATAGTGAATGTACAATGACTTTAATTGTGGATCCTTCATCGACTGCATCACACACACCTGCTCCAAGTAAAGCGTGACTCCCTTCCCTCTCCATACATCCCCATTATCCAAGTGACTGTAATTACGAAATAACAGGGGGGGCATACGTTGTCTGTACTCGTACCAGAAAGAACTCGTGGAACGGAGGCCTCAGTCGAGCACGGCCTCAGAGGAGGAGCAGGAGCGGGACACGGTGGCCTGCATGAGGGAAACCCACTTGGGCATCGAGCGCAAGTGCTCCAGCATGACAGTCAGCTCCACATCCAGCCTGGAAGCCGAGGTGGACTTCACCGTCATCACGGATCTCCACTCCGGGATGGAAGATGTATCTAAGTGCGCATCTGAACTGGGAGAGAGGGAGCGGCAGCCAGAGGTGGGGCGGGAGGACTTTGAGGAAACCTCCAGGTTCTACTCTGCCCGTCTAATGGGCTCCAGAGACAAGTCTCCCATGGAGGAGAAACCTCCAGAAGAAGGACCACATCACGAGGTAGACTGGTGACATTCATCATCTGTCATCACTCACTGGATTCCCCCTGCCTGGCTGGAAGTTGTGCAATAATCACCTGCTGTTTTATTAATTTATTTATGTTTGTGGGCGTGTGTTTGTGTGATTTGGACCAGTTGCCACTGTTTCGCCACGTTTCCTTCATTTATATTTGTTTCGTGCAACGTTTAGTTTCCATCCTTTTTGTGCATTTCTATGAATTGCCCTGCATTTGCATCATCATTAGTTGCTGTTGCCATCAAGTGAAACGATCAAATGAAATGTTCTGTTGTGCCATTTGTTCGTTTAGGTTAGCAGTGTTCAGTGGGTTTGTTGTAAAAGAGTAGAAGAGATGGCTTGCTGCTGTTTGACGAAATTGTTCTGTTTCTGTTTCACAGCCTCCCGTGGCAAAGAAAGACCAGAGCGCTGTCAATGTGGCCCACAAGATGAAGCGGGGCGACTCTGTGACGGAGGCACACACAAATGGATCAGAGGTCCCTTCCAACATCAGCAATGTCTTGCCACAGGTAAATAACAGCCTGTCATGTTCTAGATATCATCAACACGGTATTCATTTGACACCCTCAGAAAACTCTTTTTATCACTGAGCAGTTTAAAGATTTTTTTTTCTTTTATAGCTCAAGTGGGTGATGGGAGTCAAAACAGAAAGACCTGCAGTCATGTGGAAAAAGAAAGTTCACCCTTCTATTATGCTTACGTTTTAGGTTAATTCTTTAAGTATTAGTCATTTGTTTCATAAAAATTAAGTCAAAACAGAAGCCGTTTGTGAATAACTTAAGTTCACCCTGTGAGCTTGTAGAGTTGTGAACAGTTCATTTCTGTTTTGAAGCTTTTTTTTTTGCTGTACAAAAGAAAAAGCCAAAAATGTAAGTTACCTTTGCAGAAATCCTGGGGAAAATGAGACAAATGTTAAAGCATGTACGAGCCATTCAAAAACTTTCAAATTAATGTGTATGTTTAATCTATAAACTAAAACAAAAAAACAACGACTTTTGTTTAACCAGGCAAAGTGACTTCCTGCCACGTCCCTTGATTGCAAAGCTACCTCAAGTTTGGAAATAGTTTTATCCCTTTATACTTTTGTACCGCAAGTGTGACGCAGAAGAGCACCTAATGTTCCAGCACAGAAAGCTCTGGACCTGCTCCTTCAACGTTTCAACGCCACCCTGAGGGAAACACCAGATCTTTAGTCCCGGGCTACACAAAGCGTCTCCAGCCTGTAAATGTATGGAGGGTCTGACTGGACACCAAATTGGTATTCTAATTCCCTATCTTCTGTAGTTTGACACACTGAAACCATCAGTTGAAGTCAGGAACCCCACCGTCTCAACACATTTACTGGGCACGGAGAGGTATGTAGCGTAATGTGGGCTTGAACAGTTACAGGTGGCTTTGCTAGTTGTCCGTTAGAACCTGCAGCATCGGCTCCTGGTCGTTTCCCAAGACTACAGTGAGGATCTGACCCTGCTTTGTAGGAGTCTCTGGGCACCTTCCATGAATGAACTCTCTGCTGCAAACTCTGTTGCTAAGTCCCCGCAGATGCCTTAGCCATGGTAACTGATTGAAACAAGAAACTAAACCGAGTTGAAACAGCAATCGGTTTATGCAGTGATGGATTCAAATGTACTGTTTAGACTGATGAAGGTCAGTTGGCTTAATGAAGACGGGTTAATTGTCTGGTCTGAGCAGCACAGTGCTAATGATTATTAGCACGCTATCAACTCCAATTCACAGCTCGCTTACTCAGAGTCAAGCAAAAGTTGTTACCCCTTTTTCTCGGAAGGCTCAATCCTCCGTGCACTTCTACTATTCCAACAAAGGAATACTTCATACCAAACCAAATCCCGTATATGTACGTGGGGCAGGATCGTCACCGACTGGACTTGTTTCCTTTTTCTAACTGACAATATTTCGACTCAAGGTGGCAGCTTAACACACTATAGTAATTGCAATATATGCAGTCAAAAATGACTTACTGTGTCTTTAATAAACTCTCGTATCGGTTCTTGAAGAACCACACAGCTCTCGTGTTGTTTCACAGCAGTTATCATTGATCTGACGCCATCAGCATTTGGCCAAACATGCATTTATTTACTATCAACCAAGCTTGGCCAAGAAGGGCATGAATTAAAATAAACAGGATGCACAGAACCTTGAAAGCAAACAGCCAAAGCTCGTAGCACAGCTCAGTTAATTTTCATTAACTGAAACATTATTAATTTTCACTGCTGACACGTCTCATCCAGCACAGTCTGACAAGCCGACATGGCCGACAGCAGATGACGAGGCGCATTATTCACACATACGCAGACAGACGGACACAAGTGTGTTTACACATGCGCTCACAAAGAGTAATTGATAGAGAGAAATAGGAATAAAAATAAATACTGGCTGTCCCGAAGGTGCCTTATTAAAATGTAATCATTGCTGGGCTCTTAGCCATTAAGCTAATGGCGTATATGAACTCAGGAAATGATGGCAACAGGGTTCCTTTCCAGCGCTATATAAGTCAAATTTTAAAGTTGTCAGAGGAATCCTCTGGCATCTGTGCCTGCATCTGCGGCAAATAAAAGATAACGTCATGTAAAGCCTGATGAAGATTTCCAGCAGCACTGTCATACAGCCAGAAGAGGGAGACATATCTGTTGAGTCTCCGGAGCAGCCTGCAGCAGCTGCCGGTGCCCTCTGTCTCGCCGAAGCTCTCGCCAGTCCACTAACATAAATCACAGCACCATGGTCAGATTGTAGGATCATTCATTTGGCCTTTATAACCATTTTGTTAGGTACAGTAATGGGAAAATCCTTTTTCTATGGGTTGATCTCATCAAAACTAGCTACTCTAAAAATTCAGTCATGGTCTTTAATAATATATATTTAAAATAAGTCGTTGCAACAATCTATGGAGAAGAGAGAGAGGAGAGAGATTTTTGCTTTGGTTACAGACCAGTAGAGGAGTAGGACCTCTAATCTTGTTCAGTTTATACATGCAGCCCTTAGGAAGTATTATCCGGAACCACGGCATTAATTTTCATTGTTATGCTGATGATACGCAGCTGTATCTGTCTATGAAGCCAGATGAAAAAGAACCATTAGACAAACTTCAGGTGTGTCTTAACGACATCAAGGACTGGATGTCCACAAATCTTTTGCTTCTAAATTCTGATAAAACAGAGGTTGTTGTTTGTGGTCCCAAACACCTCAGGAAGGGCTGAGATGGTGTTGCGATGGCCTCCAGTAAAAGTGTGTGAAACCTTGGTGTTATTTTCAATTAGAATTTGTCATTTAAACAGCATATTAATCAGTTGTCCCTAATAACTAATTAACCGCATGTTCTAATAGAGCTCTTCGTTCTCAGAGTGCAGGTTCATTCGTAGTTCCTAGAAGATCCAAATGTAGATTTGGAGGACGAGCTTTCTGTTATCAGGCGCCGACTATGGAACCAACTTCCAGTTCGGGTTAAGGAGACTGAAACCACCTCCACCTTTAAAACCCAAACTTTAAACGTTTCTGTTTAGTAAAGCATATAGTTAGTACTTTAATGCGTTAGGGCCAGTAGTCATAGCTTCAGCTACAGGACCAGACTGGTCTTAAACATAACTGCAGTGTAGATAGCTGCTGTAGACCTACACTTTAACATTCATATGGATGTTGACAGCAATAGTCTAAAGTTAGCTTTTTATTCTCTTCTAGAATCATTGGCATTTCACAAAAAGTTAAGGTAATACCGACACGTTGCCTTAATCATACTTTCAATCTCCTCCTTGCCCATGGTGTAGAACCCAATAATCTGTTAGTGTTGCTTGTAAACTCCCTCATATTCGACCACCATTTTATTACATTTAAATTTAACATTGTCAAAGTTAAAGCACAAAATAGGAGGAATTACTTTAGTAGATGTCTATCCGATAAAGCTATTACTAAATTTAGGGAGGCCATTCTCTTCATCTTCCTAAAGTGGAACATGGTGAAGCAGTTGAGGGCTGTGACCTCGGTTCTACCTCTGCAGATGTTGATTTCCTTGTCGGTAGCACTGCAGATTTGCCGTACTCAGCTGTAGATGCAGTTGCTCCTTTGAGCAAGAGGGTCACTAAATCCATAGGAGCTTAACTCCCTGGTATAATTTGCATATTCGTATGCTAAAACGGAAAGTGCATAAAATGGAAAGAAAGTTGTACTCTTGTAAGTCTGTAAATTTTTATCATGCATGGAAAGATAGTTTAATAGTACCGGTATGTAAAAAAAAAAAAAGCCCTTTGCAAAGCTTGAACAGCTTATTATTCATCGTTGATAGAGGATAATAAAAATAACCCATGTTTTCTGTTCAGTACTGTAGCCAGGCTGACAAAGGGCTACAACTCTGTTGAGCCGTGCATCCCTGCAGCTCTCAGTAGTGACTTTAAGACTTTATGAGCTTCTTTAGCAGCAAAATTGTCATAATTACAGAATTTGTTGAATTAGTTCTGCTGCTGATGGATGGTTATACTAATGCATCTTGTCTTTTGTACTTTAGACGGTGTGTCTGTGTCTCTCCTCTCGCTGTTCTTCATTCTCTCTTATATAATTTAGTTTTGCATTTGTAGCCATTTTAGGAAGTAGAGGAGATCGTACTGTAACGATGACAACTGCTTTCTCTCCTCAGAACTACGGAATCGTCAGCACCCAGGATGTTCCCATCGCCCTCAAAGAAAACGGCTCCCCTGTAAGTCTTTTTACAGTTTATATCACAGCTGCTGTGTGTGTGTGTGTGTGTGTGTGTGTGTGTGTGTGTGTGTGTGTGTGTGTGTGTGTGTGTGTGCGTGTGTGTGTGTGTGTGTGTGTGTGTGAGTGGTACTTAAATGCCTCTAAATGTCAAATATAAATCATGTTTTGTGTGCCAGATGTTAACAGGACACTTTGCCACAATATTGTATTTGATGTCATGATAATAATTATGATTTTACATGAATAAGAGCTACAGGCTTCATTTAACTGCATAAAATTAGGTCCAGATGTATTTGGACAGATTTCGATTTTGCCTATAAACACTTGCACAGTGGATTTCAATTAAGATGTTATCAAAGTGTAGACTTTTAGCTTTAATGTAAGAGGATTCACAAAAATATGGCATTTAGAATTTAAGAATTACAATAAATAAAGTAGATTTGTTTTCAGGGGCTTTAAAGTATTTGGACAAAGTGAGATTATTGTAAATTTAACCATCATTTTTAACACTTGGATGAAAGTCCCTTGTACTCAACGAGTGCCTGAAATCTGGAGTCCGAGGACCTAGTTCTGAGTTTCCTCCTTGGAGCCTTTGCAAGCATTTACACTAATGTCATCAAGAAAGATGATGAAACACAAGGAAATGCCCTTCCTCACTTGTTGAAATTCCGTACAGGTACGCAAATACACATACTCACATACTCTGTTTAAAAACATGGGAGACCTTAAAAAGCATATTTGACACATAGATGACTTAAATTCAGCTTCAGTGGGCCAGTGTTGTTAAACTTGGAGAGCCGCAGCCACACTGATGTCACACAGCCTGAAGTTCCCAGACCTCGAGTTCAACGCTGATCTCTTTGGAGCCAGAAGGAAACATATTTGAATGGCAGGGGGAAGTTAGACTCTGGAAACCTGATTGGATTTATTCACTGAATTATTTTTAAGGACCAGCAATACATTGATATTAGGTTAATAATTGTGTTAATAACATCATAATTAGTAGGGTAAATATTGGCTAACTTACTATTTAATGGCAGAAACCAAGGTTTGTTTGAAAGGGCGATCACTGGAGCAGGAGATGTTTTCAACCCAGCAGAAGAAGCCAGTGTAGATACAGCCTCTTCTTCACTGGTTTCACTTCCAGCCCCATATGGCGTCATCTGACAGTGAGTGCTTCCCACTCTCTGCTCTGGCTGCTTCTGCAGAGAGGCAGTGTTCGACTGAGAAATCAATGTGCCAGAGGCGCCCTTCAATACCCCGGCCCACTGCCGGGTCTGCCGGGTCTGCCATCATTGTGACAGTCTTCTTTTAATCAGGATGAATCTAAATGCTGTATCTGTATAGTTTATAAAGAAACAGAACCTGAAATACTTTAGGACTGACTCAAATCTGCCCAAACATCCTAATCCATGTAGTTAAATTCAACTTAAACTTTTTAGTAGTTTTCTATAGACAAAACAGCAGGTCAAACTTGATTTGTCCAGAAACAGCATAGTGCACTTCTAGGTAGTATGCTTTAATTATGGATCAGAAATTTCCAATCACTAGATCTAAACTGTTTGAAATATCCTCAGTAAACATTTTCTAATTATTTACATGTTATCCAGGTGACCTAACTCCTGTCAGATCTGTGACGGTTCACCCGGGGGGGCGAGAGGCCCCTGACCGGCAGAACTCTGCATGCTGTGCATGATCCTGTGTCCTTGTGTGTGTGTGTGTGTGTGACTGTCCTGTCATAACTGCTCTGCAGATAAAGGCTGGCACCCAAGGGAGGGAGTCTGTTGTGTCCCCACTGACCATAACCGCTGAGAGCGTCACCTCAGCAACCACAACACAAGTTACCAAGGTAACACCATCTCTGTTTCCATGGTTGCAGCTTTATCACCAGAGCTTGCCGTCAGCATCACCACACTATCATATGAAATGATACTGTACAATTATATCTGCATGTAACAGTGACACAATTTTATTTTTTTTTCCATAACTTTCAAATGATGCTTATGTGATAAATATTTTCCTAAAGTAGAGGAAGCTTTAATAATGAGGCAGTTGTTGAATTACAGACCTGTGTAGTGTTGTGCCCTCTTATTTTGTGGCATATAGCTGTTTGGACTTGTATGGACAGCCATAATTTGAATATCAAATTTTAACATTTTGTCAAGAATTCTTTGCCAGCAATTAGTGCCTGGAATCGTCAGTTATTGCTTTTTGTTCATTTGGTGAATGTTGCTGCATTTGTCTTTATCTTTTCACCTCCTGAATTCATTTGGCTATCTTCTGTCCTCTGTCCTCTGTCCTCTGTCTTCTGTCCTCTGTCCTCTGTCTTCTGTCCTCTGTCCTCTGTCTTCTGTCTTCTGTCCTCTGTCTTCTGTCTTCTTTCTTCTGTCTTTTGTATTCTGTCCTCTGTCTTCTGTCTTCTTTCCTTTGTCTTCTGTCTTTTGTATTCTGTCCTCTGTCTTCTGTCTTCTGTCTTCTGTCCTCTGTCTTCTGTCTTCTGTCTTCTGTCTTCTGTCTTCTGTCTTCTTTCCTTTGTCTTCTGTCCTCTGTCTTCTGTCCTCTGTCTTCTGTCCTCTGTCCTCTGTCCTCTGTCTTCTGTCTTCTGTCTTCTGTCTTTTGTATTCTGTCCTCTGTCTTCCGTCTTCTGTCCTCTGTCTTCTGTATTCTGTCCTTTGTCTTCCGTCTTCTGTCCTCTGTCTTCTGTCTTCTGTCTTTTGTATTCTGTCCTCTGTCTTCCGTCTTCCGTCTTCTGTCCTCTGTCTTCTGTCCTTTGTCTTCCGTCTTCTGTCCTCTGTCTTCTGTCCTTTGTCTTCTGTCCTCTGTCTTCTGTCTTTTGTCTTCTGTCCTCTGTCTTCCGTCTTCTGTCCTCTGTCTTCCGTCTTCTGTCCTCTTTTTTTTTGTCTTCTGTCCTTTGTCTTCTGTCCTTTGTCTTCTGTCTTCTGTCCTTTGTCTTCTGTCCTCTGTCTTTTGTCTTCTGTCCTCTGTCTTTTGTCTTCTGTCCTCTGTCCTCTGTCTTCTGTCTTTTGTATTCTGTCCTTTGTCCTCTGTCTTTTGTCTTCTGTCCTTTGTCTTCTGTCCTCTGTCTTTTGTCTTCTGTCCTCTGTCTTTTGTCTTCTGTCTTCCGTCTTCTGTCCTCTGTCTTCTATTTTCTGTCTTCTGTCCTCTGTCTTCTCACACGTCTCCACGTGTTCATGAACTGTTCAAAAATCTTTTTCAATCTGGCATTTATGTTTCTGATGTTTACTACTACTACATCTGGGTTCCTGAAGAGGTGAGTTCAGCATATTAAAGAGCTGTAACTCCTGAACATTTCCTCCAGGTGATAAATGAAGTCTGACTGCCTCAAAGTAGAAAGAAACCAAAAAATATGTTGCACATTCTTGGGTACAGGCTGAAGGAGAAAACAAGAAACCAAATACAAAATCAGATATTTTATGAACATAAATAATGCCAAACAAATGTATTGAATATAAAGCTTCACCACAATGCAGTGAAACAGAATAACAGTTGAACAATTGTTGTAGTGCTTTTTTTGGATTTAGACAATGTTAAATATGAGGGATTCAATTTAAAAGTGTCAGAGGACAACTCTGGTCCTTGGGCCCCCTGTCCTGCACGTTTTAGATGCTACCCAGCTTCAGCACACCCTGGTACCGGTAGCTGCGTCATCAACAGAGTTGTGCAGACCCTGATGACAAGCTGATGACGACCATTAGTCAAAAGCAGGTGTGTTGATGCAGGGAAACATCTAAAACTTGAGGACAGTGTGCCCCGAGGACCAGGGTTGGGAAACACTGACTTAGATCTGTTGCTGTGACCAGATATCTGGTAGACTAGAGATAAGCTTATTTTAGAAGTAAATGATTTTTTAAGTGTTGAGTGTTATAAAGACGGGGGATTGATGATATGAACTTGTATTCCAGCAAATTTCTGACTTTATGCATTCTACAGACTGTGAAAGGAGGATACTCGGAGACCAGGATCGAAAAAAGGATTATCATCACAGGAGACGATGATGTGGACCAGCATCAGGTGAGAAGTCCTAACTGAGATGGGGAGATAGGCTTTAAAGTTTGCGTCTCCGACACTTGGAATCAGCTCGCTTGTACCTCAAAGATCTGGTCTCATTACATATTTTCAAACAGGATTTGAATATTCCACATACATGTACTCCCGGTTGTAGATGTTATGATCACAGTCAGCCATGAAACCTTTAAAGGTCAAAGACAAGCAGTAATTTTAGACCTTAATGTTGACAGTCTTTGATGCTGATGTTGGTGTTTTCTGGTGCTTATGTCCTTATTTTATGTTTTATGTATGTATTCGTATCTCTTCTGCTCTTGACTGCTGCCAGTCTTAGCCAGAGAATTCTGGAAAAAAGGTTTTTAAATCTCAAGAGCTTTCTTCCCTGGTTAAATAAAGGTGAATAAAAATAAGGACAGAAGGAGTATGGCAAAAACATTCAAACTCTTGCAACTAATTAACTTAAAAGAAGCTAGAGACTGTAGGACTGAGACGACCGCTGCCTTTATGACCCCAGGCACTCGCCATGGCAATCCAGGAGGCAAAGCAGCAGCATCCTGACATGCTGGTCACAAAAGCGGTGGTAATCAGGGAAACAGAGCCTCCCGCTGAGGAGCTGCAGCAGAGAACAGAGGTACGTGACAGTCCAAGCATGCCGTTCCAGCGTACCTTGTACTGTTTCATTGTTCTGTGTGGAATAATTCATTAACGGGCCTGCAAGGCTCGGAGTTCACCGTGCAGGGATGCGAAATGGCTAAAAATAACAAGTTAAAGTAGCAGTAGAGTGACACAAACTTTTAAACAAAGAAATGTGAAGTGGCACCTTAGAGAAATCCTGTGTTAATCAAATGGCTGTAAAGATGCACACATGTGTGGTGGAGAAAAAGATTCAACAATCAAAACCTTCACAGGGATCCAGGAAGCATAACCACAAACACGTTTTTGGACGTGCATGTTCATGTCAGATGTGTGTGTTTTGTCTCGTCACAGTCTTGATTGGACGTTGCGGCCGGTGAGACAGGCGGGAGAGGATCCTCCAGCTGTGTATATTCTGCCCCACCAAGCAGCATGCCACCAACAGGTGTAGGTGGACTCTCCGTCGCCACGGCACACGCGTCAGCACCAGGACAGACTGTGTTCTGAGAAGCAGTAGACCTCCTCTCCTATCCCTTTAGACGACAACTGTGACTGCCTGTCATACAGCCTGAACTCCCGTCCTGGACCATTCCAGCCCTCCACCTTGTATGGAAACAAGAAATGTCTTCTGTTGGATGATTCGAAGCTGAATCTGACATGTTTTGGCTCCTGTGAAACAAGGAGCTCCTCTTCTCTGAGAAATGATTTCTTCCTACTTAGAGGTCCCAAACGTCTTGCTCACTGTTGTCACCTCCTCGCTGTGACACCTTCAGTTAAATCAACTGCTGTCTTATTAGCTTTTTACATTTTTATCTATAGAGAATCTTTACTTATGTTCAGTGTTGCCTGTTTATCAAATATGTATAATATCAGATGATTATAATCTGCATGATACAATTAATAATAGCAGAGGCAATGGGGGGAAGAAAAAAAAAAACGGACATGCCCATATTTGAAACCCCTTGGGAAGCTCTGTGATGATGGCGGAGAGAGCAACCTAACGAAAATGATTCAAATGGTCGAGGCAGTGTTTATGCGGACGGACCGGCAGCCAGAATTGGTCCCAGTCTCCATCACGGCAACTATGGCTGTCATCATCCCATATCAGTGTTACTGTTTTGTTTTGGTGACAGCTCGGCGCCAACAGAAACACCGTCATAGGAGTTTTACATGAGTTTCTAATATAGATCCTTTGATCTGTTAAGTTTCAAAGATGTGATGTGTTTTTTGCTTTTTTACCTACTTGATTTCTCTGATCCTGTGCTTCTTTTGCCTTTGAACGTTTCGGTCTTCTCTAAAACTCATTTCTGGCCCATGTCAGTCACAGAGCGGTCCCTCAGAGCGAGTTCAGCACATTGTGAACTTGTGTTGCGTTGGAACTTCGGGGGTTGTAATGTTTCAGTATATGCATCATAACCATGCCCCAGAGCGTGATATTATTTACGTATTTGGCCACTCCGACTGATTTAGCATGAGCTGCAAACACAACTTTGACATATCACTGTATACTGCAGCGACATTTATATTTAATCGACCACCTATCTGATCGTCCAGTCATGTTAAAAAAGGACAGCCTCCACTCATGTGTAGTGATTAGGTGTTCATACAAGAAAGTGAGAAAAAGACTATATTGTCCTAAGCAGATCCTCAAAATAGGAAACAACAGCAGTTGACATGTTACACAATATCATTATTACTTTGACCAAATCTTTGTCAACATGCAGAGTCGATGTGAAGATCTATGCACCCTCATGATTGAAAAGCTTAATATCGAGAAGCCAGAGTAACTTTTCTGTCTTGTGGTAGAATTTCAGTCCTCTGTTTTTTACAGCATTGTTTCGTGATTTCATGATTTAGTGAGTGTTTGTTTACGTACAGCTCTCTTAAGGTCCCATCAGAGTGAATACTGGACCTTGATTGGACCATTCTCTTCCTATTCAGCCACTCTGTTGCAGATTCACTGGTGTGTTGACCGTTGTCCTGTTGCACGACCCGGTTTCGTCCAGTCTTTAGCCGTCAAAACAGTGATCTGGCATTTGACTCTGGTACACAGGGGGGCACATGTTAAACTCAATGACCATAAGTCACAGCTGCCACCAGGCTGCTGGTTCAAATCTCAGCGAGACTGTGTGGGGTTTGCACGGTCTCCTCGTGCTTGCATGGGCTTTCTCCAGGTATCCAGCTTCTTCTCAGTCCAAAAACATGTCACGTGTTGACTCTGATTTCCCATAAGAGTGAGGATGAGCAGGGATACGCACCAGCAGATCCCTGTGACACTAAATAGGAATCATAGAAAGATTGATTATGCTTTTTGATAAAACACCATCAAACTTAAGTTCTTCTTTTGAGACTGAAGACTTCCCCACATACCGGACCTGCATAGTCTTTTTTTTTTTCATGTAAAGACATAAACCTCTAACATTTAACATGACAAACTGAGGCCTGTAGAGTCTGATTTTTATTTATTTTTTTCATTTTTTTTGCAGTTTGGGTGAACTTTCTGGTCCTGGAAGACTGGCTACTGACTTGAATGTTTAAATTCTGTATAGTTTTTCTCACTGTAGAATGATGAACAACTCTTAGGTCACAACAGTTGCTTTTTTTTTTCTTTTTTATTTTAAGACCATTGCTCTTTGACATTTTGTAAAATAAAAACAAAGAACAAAAAAAAAAACCCACCTGAATACACTATACCTGCAAACAAACAAATGTTCTGCCTTTATTAAAGTTAACAGTAAATTAATGAGGTGCGTTAAATTATAAGCGCATGCTTGCTACAGGAAGCCTGCAGTGAGTCCTTCACGCCCTGTCTCTGCAGTTTGTCTCTTTCATCCATCTTTCCATCTTCTTTATCCACTTCATGTTCAGAGGCATGCGGGACCGGGCCATTAAAAGTATTTTTTTGTTATAAAAAGATAGTTACTACAGCTGCTTCACACAGTTCTGTTTAAAGAGTTTCTACTATGGATACGCATGTTTATGGATACAACTCTAAAAATTCAAAAACCGTAAGATTAACAGGCTTTTTATTTATCTGTTGAATTCAATTTTAAAGTGATTTCTGTTTGAATGCCTCCTTTTGCCCCTTGATGCACCGTCAGTCCAGAGAGCATGTTGGCTGGTAAACGTGTCCACATGCTCAGAGTGACCTTTAATACTATACTATGCATCACTTATCAGTTATGAGAATCCCACAGATGGAGCTGATGTTGCTGTTCTTAACTTCTGTGTTACTGTTCCCGAGGCAGTGAAGCGCACTGTTTGTGAGATTTGCAATAAGCATCCATTCCTCTCATCCTCTGTCCTCTAAAGGGAGAAAACTGTGAACTCTAACGTGTATTGAAGCATAACCAAAACCTATAATACAGAGTTGTAGAGTGATATTTAAAGAATCTTTTCCAGCATTTGTGATCATGGCTTCGTCATTGTCTACTCTTCCAGCCCCTCACTTGAAATTGTCAATCTGCTGCTGATGTCTGTGGAAATGAGATTGTAATACTGCTGATGTGTATATTATATTTTGCTTTATTTTATTTTATTCTATTTTTTTTCCTGGTCATTTAACACTGGACTGTTGTGAAGGCACTTTGCACATCTGTAAACTGCCGGGTAAAAAGACCCGTTTCTGCTGTTGACTTGGACACACTGTTGAAGAAAACTGACACGTGAAAGCATTAAAAGAGAAGCTGACTCCTGCTGGGGGGATCGCTGGGTTGAAGGATCGAGGGTCAACAAGGGCCAAGAGGTGCAAACGTCCATCTTCCTATTAAAACAGAGATGAGTTTTAAGACAGTAAAATGCACCGGTATCACACAGATACAAGCATGAATGGCTGCAGGAGCAGGATTCATCTCCGCTCAGCAGAAAGTGTCCAGTGTGAGGAGAAGCTGTGTTGAAAGTTCGCCGCTGTCTAGTTAAGATCATGACCTGGATTGCAGTGGAAGGGAAAACCTCTTTGCATCTGAGGTGAAAACAGGTTTTGGCCCATCTGTTAAAACTGGTGTGAGAGACGTGAGATTTCTCTCTGTGAAGACCATTAAACTGCTTTACTGTCAAGTCTCCACCTTCAGTTCTCCACTGCCTTTTGCTCTACATTCCCCTAGTGCTTGGTGGTGTGTGCTGTATTTGCATTCAGTTTAAATGGAAAACATACCTGCATAAATAAATGTCTCAGTATGATTCAAACTCTGCCTCTGCTTTTAAAATGAGGGAAGGGGTTTCACTTTGAAAAAGAAGAACATGGACAAAATACTTTCTCATGTGGCTTCAACATTTGCATGCATTATCAATGCCTACAACATAAAAGCAATTAAGGACTGACAGCAGTGAAACGCAGCGTACGGTTGCTTTGTTGCACTGCCATCTCCCGGCGAAGCTCGTTTCAGTCTGCTGTGCAGTCATTTGTGAGCTGATACTGCCACCAAGTGCATCCCTGTAACCGAGCAACAGATTCACGCAGCAGCGATTCAGCACAGATGAAAGCTGCTTTGTTGTATTATGGGAAACGAAAACCAGCGGATTAAAGCCAGTAAATCTCAGTCTGTTTCGCAAAAAAAAAAACAACAACAACAAAGAACATATAGGTCACTTGCTTTTACTTACACTCCAGTGTTTTCAAACAACCCCCCCCCCCCCTGAAAAATCAAATGTCATTTATAAACGCACATATAGCGTTTTGGAGGAGACGTCTCATAATCCTCTTTTAAAAATAGGAAGAAAAAGAAGACTGACAAGTTGTTTGTCAACATTTTTTTATTAACTGTTGCAACCAAAAACACATTATATGATATTAAAAGCATATTTAAAATAGAGAATTTGCTTAAAGAATTGTTTGAAATTTAGCAGGTAAAGAGCCTTTTATTGGTCTTTTCTGATTGTTCAGGTATTTTTATGTATGCTGTCTTTCATTAATTAAATATGCAGTCCAAATGTGACTGAAAGGCTCATGTTTAAAAGTAAAACGTGAGTTATCGTATGTTATATGCAATGAACTTTTTTTTCTTTTTCTTTTTGAGACCACGCACCACCAGTGCAATATAACTACTTCACACTCATCAAATCATCATTTCCAGTGGAAACAAATTTGTGTTGGGACCAGCTTTTCAAAGTAATTCAAAATATTCTGCTTAATGCTCGGTGGGTTGGTTCTTGTATTCTTAAAGGATTTGCCATCTGGCAGAGAAGTTCCCGTTTTCAAATCCCATTTTTGAGTCTTTGAGGTTGCATGGGAACAACTTCACGGAGAGCCTCTGTCGTGCAGGGAGCAGGTGAACCTCCCCAGTAAATGTTAGGAACATATCATCAAGTTACTCTATTTTGATTGATGACACATGATCGGCTGATAGTCAACACCTTTGTCACATGTAAATAGTCACAACATTTCCACAGTGGAAAACTAAAGCTTAGAATGTGCAAAAAAGAAAAATAAATCAAATCAGGCCACATTTAGCAGTAAGAACTTTAAAGAAAGCTTTAGAGATCCTCTCTGGTACAGTAGAAACAATAACTGGAGCACGGTTTCATGTGGGAGGGACCTTTGATAATGTAAGAAAAGAGGGATTCAGCTGGAGAGAAGCACTAATTGATCTGACAGGGATATGGGAGAAGTGTGGTTCCTTAGAAGCTGATGTAAAACCACACTCCAAATCCTTTTGTACACAGAAGATAATAACATTCAGTCATGTTTCACAAGTCCTTTCAAGAAACAAGGAAGCATGTTGTTTTATTTTAAATGGCGTAGGTTTATCCAAGGCAGCAGGATGTGATATCCTGCATCATACTGTATTGACGGAGCGACAACTCAGTATTGTTCTATAAATCAGTTATCTTTATTCACACAGTATAAACAACGAACAGCGACAGAGAGAACCTTCCTGTAGAGGGTATATAGACAGTAGACTCAACACTTCTCAGAGAGGCTGACTGAGACAGAAGCACAGGTGTTGGCCTTATATCGGTTCAGATTTCATGGTACACACACAATATGCACAAACCTATCAGATGCATGAACCTCGCATGTTCCTAAAGCCATTCAATCGGTCTGCAGATGGACAGAAGAGAGGACAAAGTACAGTCATGCTGAGCAACACTGAGCTACAGTATGAAACAGAGTTGTTACATAAAAACCAAGTAAATCATCTCTTTAGAAAGGTTCTTTTATATAAATGATCTGAAGTGTACAAAACAGTATATTACACATTTCTTGATGCATGATTCTCACCAAAACCCAGTAGCCTACAGTACACTTCCCTTCAAAGTACTACAAACTATAAACTGGATTACAAGCTACAGACAGACTGCACTGCCCTCGGAGTGGCACAGCAGTCCCACATGGCATCAGGAGACTATGAGAAAAGGAAAAGATCAGCAGCAGCATCTTTTATTAAGAATACACATCTATAAAAATGCACCTGGCCTCATATATTGCCAATATCCCATGTGAAATGGCAGAATGCCACTCAGATTACCCTCAGTAACCTCAGCAAAGGATGCTGGCTGCTCACCACGTGTGGTTTCTATAGCTACAGCAGCATGTAAACATCCCCGCAGCTGCTTTGTGGTTCTGCTTTTCTAATGTTTTTGACATACATATGATAAGTTAAGGCTCTTTAAGGACCTGAGGATTTTGAACATATGATGAGGCACACAGAAGGCAAAGAATCGCTCTAGACACAGGGCTAACTGAAAGAATGAGGGGCGTGAGACAGCCACAAGGGTCATCACTGCCGTTCTATGGCCGGGATAGAGGAACGCCGGATGGAAAAGCCCTCAACGACAGCTCGGTCCTGCTTCTGTCAAGCACTTCACTGACTTCCCTGCAAGTTCTTGCCCATGGCGTCTTATCATGGCATCCAGGCTCACGTGACCTGTGCATGCTGAAAGAGTCGAAGCTCACCGCAAAGATTCGCTCCGTCCATGTCGACTGCAACGCGCTGTCATCTGAGAGCTTTCATATATGCATCTACCGTGCTCGTTTTGAGGAAAGTCACCAGACTTAGAATCGTCATTTAAGCTCATACACTTTTTGGACGGCGGTAGGAATCTGGGGTAAAATAAAACACAGCGGCTCAGCGAGAACACGAGCGCTCCGCGCAGACGGGAACCCAGTTGAGTCGAGAACTTTGTGACAGCGAGGCAGCAGCTTTGAGCACTGGACCAGAGGAAATGACAGGATGTCCGTTTGTCCTTACGG
Source organism: Xenentodon cancila (assembly GCA_014839995.1). Classification (NCBI taxonomy): domain Eukaryota; kingdom Metazoa; phylum Chordata; class Actinopteri; order Beloniformes; family Belonidae; genus Xenentodon; species Xenentodon cancila. The sequence goes on from CM026203.1 coordinate 3,121,949, forward strand.
ACGATGTTCGTTCGTTCTTACTCTCAGCCACGTCATGGACAGAAGGAATGATTTTATGAGTTTTTAAGAGTATATTAACATACCCCAAACCTTACTTTTTTCCAGCGAGCGCCAAGCCGACACGGTAGCGTTTCGTTCTGCGACTGCAGCACATTTATGATTAGAGAAACTGGAGCCCGCCTTTTTAATGGGATCCTTTTGAACTGACTTTAGTGGGCTTACTTTGCAAGTTGCTAATGTAAACAAACATTACATTTAGGACTCAGCGATTGCATGCAGCAACTGATGCTACTCCTCTGTTCCCGCTCTGAGTGAGAAGACCAAACGACACGCCAACACCAAAGCAGACCTCCGAGTCAAAGACGTCTGACACGGCGGAGAAACTGAAATACGGAGCTGTACTGACTGTAACATGACTGGAAAAACAAAACACACTCTGCTTTGTTGGAACTAAACTTACTGGTGTAACCTTATCTTAGAAGAATAAAGGGCGAACTGCCAAACAATCTTCACTTCCAAACTGAAGGCCTGGACGACGTTCTACACCATGCAGTTAAACGTTCTCCCCGAAAACCTCAGGCTGACTTCAAATCCATTAAGAAAACAAAATGTATAAAAGCTTAACACGTCATACAAAAAGATGCATATAATAAGACATTTTTCACTTTATTTTTCTCTTATGAAAGCTGCTTTGGTAACAACATAGTCACGACATCGGTCAATCTCCTTTACTTGGCCTGGGCGCTGAAGGGGGCTCCCCATCTGTCTCCTCAATAATGTATTTCTAATTTTTGCCGTCAGCATCTTTCCTTTGCCTCTAAAATCTAAATGAATGGATGTAGTTACAGCGGAGTGGGCTGTGTTTGCGTTCTGCCGGAGAGCTGTCTCCATATCGGATACAACGTCTGCTGGGAGCCGTTTGTCATAAAGATGTCCGTGCTGTGAAAGACAGTGCTATTGTGCTGAGGGCTGATAGAGTGGAGACCTTGGACGCTGAGCCGACTGCGTTGGGGCCTGAAAAGGTATTGAAATAAACGAGTCTGTTAGTGCGTTTGCTGTGAAGAAAAAAGACTTTAATATGCAGCTTCCTCCGTCTGCTTTAGTCACTTTGAACTAAAGATAAAGAAGTTATTCCTTGGGTTGAAGACCGTCACTCTTAACAGACTTTACTTACATGTTTGCTGTTATGCAGATTACACAAGCATTTAATGCAGGTGATTTTTCTGTTCTCTTAGTTTGGAGATGATGACAGCTATTCGGTTGTGGTAAAAACTGCAGCTCCCAGTAGGGGAGTGGATTTGTTTCCGCTCAGAGTCACTAACTAGCTCTCCACTGACCTGGTACCCTCGGGATGGTGATCTGCCTGCTACTGCTGCCGTCCCCTCCCTCTCCAAATGGCTTTATCTGGATGATATAATCCTCATCAGTGGGAAGAGCAAGCTCAACAGAGGTGGTGTTGGTTTCCATGACGCTGGGTCGACTGTGCTGGTTCTTCTTGTACAGCACCTGAGGACGGGGTTAGGTCAAGGGTGGTGTGAGCCATGGCAAAAAAGCCAAAACACGGTCTTCAGATAAAACAAGCATGCTCACCTTGTAACCAGTCACTTCTGACTCATTTTCCAGGGCTTTGACCTGCTCCCAGTTCAGTATAATCTTGGAGTTTGACGTGTTCCACATTACTTTACCCGGAGGCTGACTCGGTGCTTTGGGGACGAAAAAACATTATTCGCCTCCTACAAAAGCGAAGCAGCAACTAGCAGCAACTAGCAGCTCTATTTATATATGATACTTACGTGGTTTTTTGGTGGTGACGTTGACAGTGGCGCTGGGAGGCCCTGCTCCGGCGGTGTTATACGCCCGCACCGAGATGTAATATGTGGTGCTCCCCCTCACGCCTCGAATAACAGTAGATGTTTGATTTCCTACAGTCCTCTGCACGCTGGCTGTGTCTTCCCTTTCACTTCTACTCCAGTACCTCAGCTGAAAGGCAACAAGGCAGAACCAGAGACGTGAGTGCAGAAAACGTGACGGACACCTTAAAAGCTTTCTGTTACACCCTGTCAATGAAGTGCAAACTGAAAACAGGGACACGTGAACTGAGCTGGAAGAAAGATGTGAATAGGTCTGAAAACAGGCTTCAGAGGCTCGCCGGCCCATCGCCTTGTGAGATATATGCCTATGTTGGGCGGGTTCTGCTTTAAGTTCTTTATGAACGAGTGCAAACAGCACAGTCCGGAGCCTGCTCCTGATTTTAGTTTGAGACAACCACGTGTGTGGTTGTTTATATGTGGCTCTGCGATGGACTAGTGACCTGTCCAGGCTGTGGCCCCGCCTTTTAACCACAGAGAGCTGCGACTGGCTCCAGCAGACTGCCCTGGGCCTAAATAGGAATAAGTGGGTATAGATGAAGGATGGATGGATGGATGGATGGATGGATGGATGGATGGATGGATGGTATTTTATGCCATCTGAGGGATGAAAACAGTACATTGTTAACATCCTGGATTCGAATAATGAGCAGAATTAAAATGACAGGACCTAACTGAGCACAAAGCTTCTTTCTAATGGATTAGAAGATAAACACTGTGTCCCTTCGAGTGTTGCATCAGTTAGCTAATCATGCTGGTTACAGTACTTAGGTAAGCAACAAGAGGAACACAGCTAAACCCACAGGCCAGGGACCAGGATAGACCATTATGCATGCAGCAAGCGATTATCTCATATGCCCAAAGGTGCATGAGCCTGAAACACTCATCAATAATAAAAGAGAACAAGATTTGACAACATTAGTTGTCATGTGCACACACATACACACACATACACACACATGCACACACATGCACACACATGCATACACATGCACACACATGCATACACATGCACACACATGCACCACACCAAAAAGGGCAGGGCATCCAGCGGATGCGCACACATCAGGTGTATCGCAGGTGCTCACCTCATACCCCAGCACCCTCCTCTTGCTGGCGTTCCAAGGCAGAGCTTTCCATGAAACTTCGATTTCGGATGCAGAGAGGCTCTTGGCGCGGACTCTGGTGGGAGCTCGGCCAGGCTCTGGAGTTAAAGCAGACTGATTTTAGGAGCGCCACTTAGCTTTGATGACCCCCTCAAAGAGGGAACATCAAAACGGTTTCAAAGCCACTTCTCTCATCAGAACCGCATTAGAAGGGAAGTTGGGTGCGGCTGCAGGAGCTGACTGAGCAGTTGACTGGCTGCGAGTCCGATGCTGTCACTGTTCATCTCGGGAGGGATCCACTCCTAAACCCGTACATTTATACTAGCTGAACAAATATATCTGTCACGTGGTCATACGCACCTTCCTCAGCAGAGTAGATGGTGGTAACCGGTCCAAATGGCCCCTCGCCCTCATTGTTGTACACACCGACCTTCACGTGGAAAGGAGAGAAAGGCTGGATGCTCTCGTTTTTAAAGACATATCTGGATGCTTCAGGGGCTGGCACAGCGGCTTGCATCCAGCCTGTGGCGCCGTGGGGTCGAAACGCCACCACGTAGCCGAACCCTGGTCCGTTCTGTAGCTCCTCTGGAACCGGCTGGAAAACAACGACGCTGTTTCAGCACATTTACTCCTCACTTCATTCATTCAGTGCAGGTTGGAAACTGCACACTGAATACGGAGACTGGAGATGATCATTTCAGGACAGTGCATAGCTTTCAGATACTGTGTACCATGTCGAAGGCAGAAGTGGTGTTAAAGGACCCGACGGTGCACACAGTCAGAACTCAACATGGGAACATAAGCTCAGCTGAAGACTGATGACGCGGCCCAGATGTTTATAGCAGCAGACTGTGTTCCAGTGGATAAAGCAACCCTCCTCACTCCTGTCTACTAAAAGATACATGCCCGTAGAAAAAGCACTTTATTTATCTTTTAGTGTAGTGAGAAGAAGGCTCGTCTTAAAGCATGTGGTCTAGAGACAGGACGTGCACTCTGAGGCAGCGTGGATATTTATGGAGCCTGGAGGATTGTGGGGACTCTGGCGAGGCTCTGACTGCTTATCATGGATATATTTGCATATACTGGAAGGTAAGTCTGAATATTTTGAAAATAAAATAGTCACACATTAAACAGGCTAGACAGAAGGTTATACACAGGTTCTTTTCTTATTTTGGATGATCATTTTCCAAGTGTGTTTTGTGCTGTGTCTGATCCACTGATCTGAACTGACCCCTTCCTTTAGGATAACATTTAAACTTCATCACTAACAACAGATTGCAAACCTCTATCAAATTAAACTACCTTCACTACCACCTTGTGGACAAATGTTACAGTCCCAGTATGAGCATGAACTTCCGGCTCATATACGTCTTCACCACGCCTTCGGAGCAACCATCAGTTTCCGAGCATAGCAGACAAATGTTAGACGTTTGTACTGAAACAAAAGGGCCTTTGGAGTTTTCAGGGCAGCGGCGTGAAAAGAAACGTAAACAAAACAGCCGGCATAAGTTGTGTACTGAAACATCAACAAACATCAACCCTGAATCTGTGACACATTTCACAGCGGGGGTTCACGCAGCCTGGAAAATACCAGCGTCTGAAGCCAGTTGATACATGTGGGCTCTATAGACGCAGAGACGCAGACAAGGTGGATAAATAAAGACCGAGACAGTGAAAAAAGAAAAATGATCTAAAAAAAGAAACCAACTTGGGACTTCGAAGGAAACACTGAGCTTAATTATCTTATTGGAAACTCACAAGCATTTTTCTCTCCCCTAAGGTGACAGCAGCCGTTATTGCCTCCGTGTTCTTAAAAATGAAAATGCCATACATTAACCGATCAGATGTTATTAATGAACGCAGGCCTGAATCCACGGAGAGAAATGCTGTCTGCCCCCCCCCCCGGCTGGGTGAAGGGGGTGTTGAACAAGCTCGCTCACCTCCCATGTGATGACTAATTCAGAGTGACTGCCTCCGCCTCCACTCACATTAGCTGGTGTGACCTTCGGAGCTGCAAGAAGAAGACAGATCTGCTTAGCTGCGTCGACTTCACATGGAACTTCAAAAGAAACATGCAATCACTTCCTCCGCCGGTACTCCCAAACGGCAAACAGAGGTAACATCAACATCCACCCGTCCATATCAAGAAGTTTGTAGCAGCTCAGTCCAGAAGATTTCACAGAGAAAAGGCACATAAGTGATCCAACCTTGGCAGGCTGCGTGCTGCTTTTGCAGACTGTTCTCTTTGAATTTACCTTAAAGAAGGATTAAAAAATATATACAACCAGGTTAAATGCTAGGCTTCAGAAGTGCTGCTGGATGGATTTTATTGGAGCGGAGTGAAGCTGGCTATGTCTCCATGTTTTTTTTTTGTTTTATTTTAATGTTATTCTTTTTATGTAACTCTTCAAAAGCATCTTAGGAACTTTTAATCAAATGTTGAGCTATTCTTCAAACAAAAGATGACGGGACTGACATTCCGTTAATACGGGACACACACAAACACTCGGAGAAGAGTCTGACGGAGTTTCCAGTACATACAGGTGCTCTTTGTTCTTGCTTGTTTGGACGGCTTGCTGGGCTCGCCGGTCCCAATTCTGTTGCTTGCCAGGACTCGAAACTCGTATTCCACCCAGGGGCTCAGGTCTATTACTGTAGCTGTCATCTGGCGGCCCCCCACCACCTCAGGAACTGGCATAAAACACACAGTGAAGCCCCCCTCCCCCATTCAGTTTCAACCAAATGTGTGTGTTTCAGAAAAGCCACAGCAGCAGCAGCCTGTCGTCCTGCCTGACAGACCTGGTAGGACCCCACCACAGGTACAAACGACAGCCGTCGTTCCTCTCAAGGACAAACAATGCTCACATAAATGAAAAAAGAATCATTTGTCAATCTGGAAATATAGTAGACTCAAAAACCTCTGGATGGTGGTTAAAAAAAAGAAAAAAAAAGAAACATAAGAAAATTGCAAAAAAAACTCTTATTTGAGTTCTGTGCAGCTACAAAGCAACACTGTGTTTCAGATATATGATCTAAGCGCTGCAAATCAATGTTGCCAGAAAAACTATCTGAGATAAAAGTGTTCTTAATTCACAAAAATATCAATAAACCAGGGTATACAGTGTAGGATAAAAGCACATTACACCAATAATGCATGAATACCAAGGGTCCCATTATAAAGGTTATAGGAAAAACTTACTCTGCTGCTGTGTAACTACACTATCAAATTACAGCGCTGGCAACACACTTCATCATCAGGACGAAAACCATGTTTCAGGGTTCCCGGGAGTCAGATAAAATAGTGGTCAATGATCCCAGTACTACTGTGTGCCATTTGGTGCGGGTGTAGAAATTACATCTCCAATATTTTCAAAGAGGAGGCCACAGGAGGCCACGGCTGGCTGGAGGGAGCTTACCTGTGGTGACGGCCTGCCACCCCAGGGAAAACGGCGTCCTGGCCTGAATGGTGTATGCTGTAATTGGACTGTGATTATCAGGACCGGGCCTCCAGGACAGAGAAGCTGTGGTATCAGTGATGCCTTCTACATGAATGCTGGTCGGGGGCCCCGGGGGACCTGAATCGTGGCCAAGCCAGGCAGGAAGGAGAAGAGAAAGATAGACAGAATGACAGAAGAAAAGAGGCAGAGGAGGGAGGGAGAGGAAATGTAAATCAGGAAGATCTGGAGAGGTGGTTGAGAGTCACAACTGTGGCCGCTGCAGCAAAGCTAGATCAATGTGAACCCTCTGGGAGCCATTTGATCTAATTAGACATTAAATTTCCTTTAAAACTTGGACACTACTTCTACTTTCCTTTGTTTTCTATTCCCTTACTCTTTGTTAGTGACGTACAATCATTCCAGCTCAACGTGAATCCCTGAAAACACTCCAGTCTTCTGCAGTAGATCAATGCCGCATTTAACTACGTGGAAACCTTAAAGATTGAGCTGGTTGGAAAAAAGATAGATTGTGCAATATGACTGACCTCTCACAACCAAGTCCAAGGCGATGGAAATGCTGTCCACCTTCGTCTGCACAGCGCATGTGTACTTCCCCGCGTGCCTCAGCTGGATGTTTCGGATCATAATGTCTCCTGCTGAATGCTGCTGTCATTCAACAGAGTCGTGAACACACAACACAGATTTCCATTAGCAACGCAGTAACCAGCCAGCTATTGTAATTCCACAACAACACCAGCCTCCTGGGAGTAAAGCGAGCTGAAACCTCATTTTCATATAAGTGTGTCTTGAAAACAGGAATTCATAAATTCTTCATGTAGCCTCTCCTTCCACAATCCAAACAGGATGCAGAAATACCAGCCCGCGCTCATCACTGTAGTCACGGAATTGTACTGGCACTAATAATGTGATTGGGATTGTGGGATGTTGGATGGACACCGCAACGGCTACTCTGGTAGCTGGTTCAAGAGAGCTTTTTATTTTTTCAACAGTCTTTCTTTAATTAGGCCGGAATAATCCAATAATCCAATGGAGAGGCTCTGCGCTAATTAATGTAAGTGGACACTTACATCATAAAATATTTTTGTTTCCTAAGAAAAGAAAAAAAAAGGCTGCAAACCCTTAAAAGTACCCACTGACTGCGAGTGGTTTGAGGGTGTGTATGTAAATGAAATTTTAACGTTTCTGTCCATACCTGACACTTGATACAAACAATTCCTCTGCACTAGTCGGTTTTATCATGAGCCTGCGAAACCGGCCCACAAAGGACCAATGCAGGAAAGGACCTCCTTTATGATACTGCAGAAGCACCTGCAGACGTTTCCTCCAGAACTCCCAATAGGTTTTGTGTTTTAATCATTTACTGGGAACAAACGCTCATCTGAGAAAAGGAGTAAACAGCTGTCACATGACAATCTACTTGGAGATGTGCACGCTGGGTCAGGTTTAAGTTGGAATGGATAAAAACAAAAGTGATTATTGGAGGATGTTGAGAATTACAGGACCCTGACATCCTTGTTATCTTAGAAAGCAGATTCAGCAACATGCATGTAGGAATATGGGCCTCTAGCAGGGGTAGAAAATAAACTGCTGAGAAACCAGACTGCATTAAAGAAAGGCAGCTCCTTCTCCAACTGTGCAGTGAAGATAAATGTTAACCCACCACGCTCTGATGAACATGATCTGTACTTGTTATTTCCACAAGTCTTCGTGTAACATGTTATCATGGTTAAACGTGTTCCTTCATTTACCTGCCAGTTCATTGAAGGAAACGGGGGAAGGGGTCTGGAGAGCTTTCAACACCTCATCCTCTGAAAATATACCTCTCAACTGCACTTTGATTGGCTCTCAGCAGGTTTACCATTTTCTTACTAATAAGAACTATATTAGTAAGTTCATTAACTTACTATTAATGCAATTACTTCATATATTTAGAATAATTAGTAACAATGTGACATCCTAAATTGTTTGTGGAGGAAAATCCTGTCTTCTCGACAGCTTGTTCACGTATCAAAGGCCTGATGGTCCAGCAGGTCGTTCTGATAGGGGAGGACAGATGTGGACTTACACCGCCCACTTTTTCAAAGAATCCATCGTGGCCCCCAAAGTGGATGAGCTGCTCGTTGAAGAACCAGGTAAACTTGATCTCCAGAGATGGATCATGGCTCACTTGACAGGGCAGGACCACGCTCTCCCCAACAGTGACATCCAGCGTGGATGCCAGGGTGGTGATGATGGTAGGCTCTGAAACACACAAAAGTGGACGTTTCATCAAATGCACTGCTCCGGTTCTCCTTTTCGGGCATTATAATTCAGCTCGGGGAACGGCTCTGCAAAAAGCCAGGCCCTTCCATCATCCTTATGGATATGTCAGACTCAGTTCATACAAGGATATGTGGGACAGAGCACACCGTAAACTACAGCGCACAGCTACAATAACCAGAATTAGTTTGGGCTTCAGCTCGCCTCTGTGGGGACTCTGAGATGTGTGTCTCCTAAATCTAAGAAGGCTCCATCAGCCCAAAATTCCCACTACGCACTCCTAGGAAAACAGTAAACAACATTGTTTCAGTCATGACTGCTCTGTTTTCAAACCTGCAGTGCGTTACGGTGGCATCACATGGGAATGAGGCAAGAGTCCCTTATCTGCACTCGTACGTGAGCAGCGGAGGAGGAAGCTGGAAGGACATGAGAGAGACGAGATGAGAGGGCGAGGCTTTGTTCGCAGTGTGCAACACCTGTCTCCCTCTTGGGGGTGCTGTGATTACTCGGTTGAAATTGCCACTCTGAGCACATGAACTAAATTAACCATGGCAAATGATCCCTGGACAGGCAGAGATTCATGTAGAAAGTGCCGGCAGTGCAGTCTTTATCCGGGGTACCTTCATTTTACTGCCTCTCTCACTCACACATACCATCACCACCACATGTGTGCTTCATGCAGCAGTTTTCTGATTTCCAGCCAGAACTCTGGTGGAGTTTATAAATTACACAATAACAGTGTGTCTGAGAGGCCCAGTCCACTATAGATGGGGCTTAATAGTAAACGATGGTGAGTGCAGCAAAAGCGTCACACGAGCGGGAAGCATTCGGGGCTCTTTGTCTACGCTCCTCGCCTCTGTCTGGGAACGCTGCACACACCTTGTAGAACAAGAATAGAAAGAAAACAGAAAGCCTGAAAAATTCAACAAACCCTTTGAAAATGTGTCAAGAGCGTTGGAGAGTGTTTCCATGAGACACTTACTCTAAATGACATGAGGAGAAGAAGACGAGGAAAACAGAAGGCTGCAGCAGAGGATCGTATACAGATCTCAGACAGAAGAGTCAAAAAATAGACTCCTCCATTTGTGCTACACGGACACATACTATGAAAATGTATTTCTTGATGGATTGGTATATTTCGCTCTTTTCTAACATGAACTCATGTGGTGGCGTGTGCTGCCCGTGCTCTAACTGCCTCTGGGGATTCGCTCTGACAACAGTGGTTGGAATATGCTCCCTTATTACCCTCCTTTGTCATCATTTGTGGCAGATTATACGGACAATCTAGGTTGGTTACACAACCCCACACTGGGCTCTTGATTGATTTCCATCTTATATAAAGCCTTGTTAACTACTCTACTCAAATTTATTTCTATAGCATTTTTCAAACTGAAATGCCACACAAAGTGCTTCATAAGAGCCAATCCCATTACAGGATTTCCTTTTTGATATTTGGGTTTTGACAAATCTGGGGGTTAATGAAAGGCGACTTCTGGCAGTGCTGGATGTGACGTAGTCGGTCAATCTAAAGTCCTGAAAACCTGGTTTCCAGCTGTTTCTGTTCTCATTAATACGATGCAGTTGTACTATGACACTAGTTTATTAATATTACTGCATTACATAAGGACCTCTGGATGATCATCCACTGCCTTCGTCCTCTGACTATTTTCTTTACAGTGGTAACGGCAATCAAAGTGGAGATCTTTATGTTGTCTCGCAGGAAAAGATACGGAGAGTTACAAGAGTTACGGTTAAATATATATATATATATAATGTGTGGTAGTTCATCAACCCCCAACTCATGCTTGCCATGTTTGGGAGAATGTAGGATTTACTGATTACACTTTTCGTTCTGAACTAATTTAGCTTTCATGACTGTAAGAGATGAACTGTCAGTAAAATCTACATAAATAACAAGATGCAGCACTGACAAAATACTGTATCCTAAAAATAAAACTTCTGATGCCGCCTGGAAAATTCATCCTCTCTCTGCTGCAGCTAAAACACTTTTGTTATGTTGTGAATGTTTCATTTATGTTAAATCCCATTTAACACTTGATAAGTTCTTATCAAGTCAGGATTTTGATGCTGAACTTAAAACAGCAGTACATAAAGTCTACATGATGGGACTCATCTATGCCAGCGATGCCTGAAAGCATGCAAATAGCTTCTCTGAAACGGACTCAGTCAGCTGTTGTCTCTCTTTTTATGATTAAAAGTTTACAGGTACTGGCAGCTTAAAGTCTTAAAATGTTCCATCACAAGAACTGCATCATTTGGTGCTCATTAGACCGAGAAAAAAAGTCTTGAATGCTGCACTTCAAAATAAACGATTCCTATAAATGATGCTAAATTAGATGCTGACTGCTGGGTTTATGTAAAATGTTCTCAAATTATTTTTTTGTTTTGAACTGGTGCCATATACTGTAAATATAAAGAAAAAATGGAACTGAAAAGGATTCAAAGCATGTCAGCTGAACAAGCAGAAACTACAGAAGCATGCAGTTAAAAACCTTCACGAGACGTTTCATGTTTACTGGGGCAGGTTGCACAACTAGGAACTAATCAGGACACAGCGGACCTGTTCAATTAACCACTGATGAATAAGTCTCTCTCCTCACATACTCAGCTGGCAAAATATCAATCCCAAACTTGTCCCTCTGCATTTTTTTAAAGGTTTAATCGTTCAAAATCCTCATCAGCCTCTTGTTCAGAGACAGAAAACAATACGTCAGAAACATTCACGTGCAGTTGTTTGTTTAAACATGCACACAAAACACAGCATTTAAATGTAAAATGAAAGAAGATGACTATAAAGTCTTGTACAGCTCTCAAGCTGACGACTGAACACTGCGTGAGATCCACATGAATCAGAAATGCACAAAACACTGCCCCATTCCTGAGAAACTGAAGGGAGTGTAGCACCCCAGACACCAATTGGAGACAAACAAATGACTTACTGACACTGGCTCACAGCGAGAACACCCAGAGATGCTGTGTAGCCATAAAATATGATTGACCAGCAAACACAGCCAGCTAACGGTTATCAAATGACTCCCAGCTCCAGCCCGAGACGCACCGACATGCCTCCTGTGGCCAGTTTCACCAGTCTTCCCACAGACATTATGAATAACCCCCTCCTGCTGTAACGCTCTTCAGCTGTAATGCACGACTGTGAAGTGTATCTGCGCTATTTTTTTAGATTTTATCTCCACAGGGAGCGCCATCTGAAGGGGCCACAGAAGAGCCACATGCCATCTGATGAGGGGAATTAAAAAAAGAAACGCATTTGCAAGAGTACGACGTACATCTTCACCCCCCCTCCATCCCACCCCTGAGTGCCTCAAAAATGAGACCAACGTTTATGCATCTACTGGAGGTTCAAGACAAGCAGGGACGTGTGAAGGGAATGGCAGGTTAAATGCTTTCCTTTAAAAGTATCACCCTGACATCGCCTTGTTTAAAAGACTGTCAGTCCTCAGCGTTGTCGCCCTGCCATGTCACCCCGTTACAAGGGGAAATCGTTCCTCCTCCTCCTCCTTTTCAAATCAACAAACCAAAAAGAATGCTTTTCATCAGCCTACAACTTCTATTTTCTTTTTTCTGGAGGACCACTTGCTTTATTCAGGACAAATCGAAGATTTCTCAAGGCCGTATTTGAATGGCAAAGAAAACCCTGCCTACTTCATTGCTCAAAAGAGATACAAGCTCCTCTTAGTACTGCATTCATGGGCTGTTCAGTGACACATCTGCAGCAACCTGCTCATGATTAGTAACAGATGGCTGCTCAATAATTTTCTGTGTGGCTGTCAGGGATCACACATCGCATTAATTTCACATCATTGCTGCCTTTCTAACATGGATGATGGGGCTTTGCTTGAAAGCAAAAGCTTGAATTCAGTATTGAATAGTGTGACATTTAGGTCTGTCTCTCTCCCCTGTGAAAAGGCATGTAAACTAATCAAATGATCTTCTGTCTTAGATGTCCAAAAGCCAAAAAGGAGCAAACAGCAACATGCAGTGCCATATCTCCGACCCTTGAAAATCCTTTTTTTTGTGAAACAAAGAGGCTCCATGAAGCTACACGAGGCTAAAGCTGCGTACGAGCTGGCTCCGAGCGACTGCAGCTCACGCTGACAATGTCAACATGGTTAAAGATTTCACGAAGTGTGAAAGGAGTGCTATCAGGCACATATTTAAGTGTGTTCTGTTCAAACTGACGCCAGAAAGGCTGCCCCCTCCACCACAACACTTTGGTCTTGTGTGATCGATAAGCCTCCGTCGGCACCACCTCCCCTCCCGTTCCGGTTCCGTGGGTGTTTTTGTTAACATTTCTGCTCATGGAGGATTGTCTAAACTGTTTCTTTGGACACAAAATGAGCCGCTAAACGCAGGGGCAGTCAACAGCACGTTTTGTTTCCTTTTCCAAGGATTTAAAAAAAGAAAAGAAAGTTCCAATGGAAACTTTGAACAACCTTTGAATACCTGAAGGAACTTTCTTTGTGTACAGCATCAATACTCTTTATTAAATTTATAGCATGTCCATAGAATAAAATAAGCTATTGATTAGTGTTGCTGGCTCTTTGTTTTCTGAGGTCTTTCTTATTTTATTACATTTTTTTTAGAAAAATTAGTTTGAACAGAACTTGAACCTTTGTCAAACCTTTTCACCTTTGTGAAATCCACAGCGAGTCCAAGCACAATACTGCTAAAATATCTGGCGAGGTCAAGGTTCTTCATCTGCAAAGCCCCAGAATGTGAATGACAACCTTCATTTCTGCTTCTTCCTCTGTCAACGCAAAGTCAATCGCTGTAGACCGGAGCCCTTGGAGTGCTGTGAAAGGCCCGGTCCTGGAGCAGTCATGCACTGCTCTCACGTGCACCCTAACAAAGAGGGGGACGCTAAATAGACACACAAGGGCTGTAAAAACTTAATGGATGTTTTAACGATCCAGCGATCCCCTGCTGCCCGCAGGGGATTCAGCCCCGTATGCCTGATGGCGAGTGTGGTGCTGTTTGAAGGTAATTGGTCATAAAGTGAACGCAAATTAAAATTTTGACCTGATCATGGCATTGGATGAAAAGTTAAAGGATCACCAAATTCATCCTGAGGGGAACATAAATGTCTTTGCATAATTTATTTGCAATCCATCGCAAAAGCCATGTGTGTGCTGAAGGAAATTTTAAAGAATAATTTGAAGATCCATGAACGTCATCAGTGAAACAGACCTCCGCGGAGCCGTGTCACGGGTTACGAAGAACCAAATTACTCAAATACTGTTATTACGACATATGATACATCAAAACAAATGCATTTTTCTTGTTTTTTGTACTTTCAAGGTATCCAGCTGCGGCGATGTGCAACAGGTCTGGAGATATGAATCACTTTCAGGCTTCAGAGGATAAACGAGAGTGAACGCTGTATCATCTCACAACTTTTGAGTTCACTCACCATCTGTGAATATCCCAGCAATTGTGGCAGCTCATCTCCAGTGTAATCAAAATGCAGGGAGTACATCTATAATCAAGAGCAATTAATCTGCTAATATCCTCCCAGTGTAGGAATAATGGGGACATTAACAGGGCTCATCTGCTGTGACTGCCCCTCTGCTTGGTGGCTTATTCACAACAGGAGACGCAGAATGTTACTCGACAGGTATTTTTCAGCATCTATATCACCAGAGCCAGTTTGAATAACTACTGTCATCTCCCGTAAGGGCTCATCCTGCGACACACGTTTCCCCTTGCTAAACAGGTCAATGAAGTGGTGCATTTAAATAACCCTAAACCACTTTGCAAACAATATCAGACGTGACAGAAAGGTAAGATTGTACACCGAAACATTTGTACATCAGCAGCAGGAAAACGTGATAGAAAAAAGATGAATGGCTGAGTGTGTCAAATTAAAGCCATATTTCCAACAATAATAAGTTGATAATGGTGCTCTCTTTCTGTCTGTGCTGGCAACACTTAATGGATGTTTTTTCATTGCGGCTTGATTAGAAAATCACATCCAAGCCATCAACGTGTACCCACAGTGCGAGTGGCAGATTTCACATCGCCACCCGACAACTCAAAGTGATTGGCTGGGGGAGGGTGCCGCTACCTTTTTCATTTCACAGTGTGTGATAAATGGAAAAGAGGAGATCTAGCTGAAGAGTGAGGCAACCCTGTGAATTTCATCAAAGATCCAAGTCGCGCTAAAATTTTGCAGCAACAAACACATGCACGGGTAAAAGTACAAATGCTTTTAACATCGTTAACTTCTTCACTCCTATTCTGGAAACACTGCGGATCATTTTCTGTAAAAAGAAGAGTATTAAGTAGTGGGCAGAGTCAGACATCAGCAAATTAAGCAACAAAAGGCACTTTGACTTTTCCCTTCATCACTGACTACGCCGACTTTCAAGCATTTTTATCATTTAAAAGCAAAAGAAGACGTGCCTTGATGGAGCTTGTCTACACTTATTTAAAATTCCATTATGCAATGTGTTTATTTTTCCTGGCGAAAGTGAATTAACGCAGCAGTACAGTGCAGAATATTCTGCTACTCTTATTCACAGACATCACACGAAAAACGTATTCAACCTAATGCTTGCATATAGGGATGAAAATTCAACTAATGCAGCTTTTAGAGAAGATAAAAACTGGAGAAATAATTCTACTTTGGAAGAGCGATGTGTTAAAATGTGCTACAGCCACATGGTTCTGTGACGTTCAGGTCGCAGAACCATACAGTACCATGTTGTCTCTGATATTTGAAGGATTTCGGTTCCATTTTGATAGATTACCTTGTTTGACTTGTGAATGTTATTTACTAATGGGTGAAACATTTTATTCCACTACAGGTAATCATCAATATAAGCTGCATATTTTATTAGTATTTGCTCTCAGACAGCAAATAGAAGGTGGGAGTGAATCTGCTGAGCACATCTTGCCTGGGGGGTGATGCCTTCATTTCTACAAGATGATGTTCATAACTAAACTGGTGAAATGCAAAAGCAGAAGAATTCAGTTCAATTCAGTTGCATTTATTACAATACAAGTTGTCTCTAGGTAGTTTCCAGAGACCCAGAACATGACCGCCGAGCAATTATTGCATAAACAACAGCAGGTAAAAACTCCTCTAGGGAGAAAAACCTTAAATCAAACACTGGCAAGAAGAAGCTCCTCTGTAAGAGGAAAGAAACCTGGATCAGGACCTGGCAGGCCCTAAATGAATAGGCTTAAACATTGAAAGTGAAAAAGAAAACAAACAAATGATCTGTAAGACTATACACTGCATGCGAATGTTATACAAAACCTTTTGAAACATGAGATATGGGGGTCTCTCGCCCTAAAGCCAATATCCCAAAGATCAATAATTCCATAAATCTGCACATGCCTGCCAACAAGGAAGGTCAATGCAGAACAAATAACAATAACACGAGTGAACAGTGCAACCTCCCTGAAAAGAGGGTCACAGTGAGGGTACAGTTCACTGAATATGTCAGCAAATCCCCCAGGAACCCGAGGAGGCGAGAACACGATCCCCTGTGGAAATAGGACAGAAAAACAGCAGTGCACACAGAATAAAGCCGCCGAATGCACAGCACTTTATGCCCAGCTCACATTCATTTTTAATGAAGTATAATAAGTCATCGCACTAGAGCAGAAATGAAATCTGCAGCCCCGACGATCTAACAACACCGGGGCCTTTTCACACAGCACATGCACTGACGGTGGAGGGAGCGAGGCGGGGAGCCAAATGTTTTCAACATGTCTGCAAACAGAAAATAACAACCGCTGTATCTCTGTCGCTCCTGTAATGGCAACTCAGAGTAAAAGCCTTATTCCTTGTGCAACTTATCAGAGGACAGTGAGAGTGAGGCAGACGGATGTTACAGAAATGGGTGTCCATCTAATTTATGATTCAAATACCTCAGGATAGCTTCTCAAAGAGCAAAGAGAAACATCCCAGGGTGCTATTTGCTGCAACAGCAGAGACGTGTGCCTGAAACAGATGTTCTGTGCTCTACTGGCCAGGGTTCCTGCTGAAATGGCTAAAAGAGGCAATGATCAAATACAAACAGAGATCAGGAAATACCTTTAACTGTGATGCTTCCTGTGCTGCTCGCCACTCCAAACTGGTTTCTTGCCATGCAGGTGTAGAGGCCCGCATCGGATTTGGTAACGTTCCAGATCCGGAGATTACCGTTGTCAAGGATGGAGACCCTGTGATGAAGAGAGAAAGAGAAAAAAATATTTACTACATAGTATGCGGATCCATCATCAGTAGCAAATGCAACGACATGTGTGCGGTTTCAAATTTTAACTATGTGCCATGAGGCTGATACTGCACACAACAGAAAATTAGGTCAAAAAACAAAAACCCAACGTTTCTTCATGTCTGTACGTTCAGCCTCTTTTAGAATAGTATTTTCAGGGCTGATTAATTCAGCACATGGCTTTGAGATATCTGGGACAAAAGTGGCTTCCTGCCCTTTATGCAACAGCTACAAGTGCTTCAAAAAAGGTCAAAAGGCCTCAACAAAAGTTGACATTTCCCTAATAACATGCAAAAATTGAAATTGTGCTCTTGAAAGCAAGGTGCTGTGGGAAATCAAGGGTGGACCATCTCATCAAAGCACCCTGAATTTTAATTATCTGAAATGCTCTGCTGATTCTGCAAGCTGTAAATATAAAACAGCGTCAGCCTGATTGTGAGGGGGCAAAATGTTGCGTGGCGGGTAAATTGCTCTGTTCACTGATGAACGCAGTTGAAGGACTCAAAAGTCTGCAGAGTCATTTATCACAGAAGGCAACGCGTTTTAGACGTCCACAAAATGCTTCAATCGTTCCTTTCAAGGGGTTAATTGTAATTATAATTCACAAGTGACACCACGTAGCTTCAACCAGTTTTGTAAACCAGTGTTGATGTTGATACTGAAAATACTCCAATTAAAGAGCATTTTGAATTTGCATTCCATTTTTATCATCAGACAAAACCATATAGCTGGATTGTTGGCAGTGCATTTGCTACAAAAACAACCCCAAAATACAATAAAACAAAACTAAAAAACCCCAATTTACTGCCCTTTCAGGCAGCAATTAAAACAATCTGTCGTGGCTGTAATAAAAAAACATTTAATGAAAAACAACATTGATTAAAAGAGCTTAAAAAAATGTCCAAATGTTTCAGAGAGCCTCCTGAAGCTGAATAAGCAATTTGATTAGACCCCAGGATATCTTCCTCTGAGACACAGCCATCAGACAGCAGAATAGGCCTTTATGTTGTCATGGCTCTCTTTAATTATTTTTATCTGGGAAAAAAAAGGAAAAGAAAAAAGCGGTATAAGAGATGCCTAAAGCGCCCACTGTGACTCTGGACATGCTTAGACTATTACCTGATCAACCCAAGTATAACAGTAAAAACAGCAAAACCCGTCCGCTGAGAAGAGGCTGAATGTCGCTGATTTGTTATGTTTGTCATTCATCAGCTTTTACCTTGTTACTACGATGTTCATTTGAATCTGCAAAGTGGGAAAACTGAAACATGGCACCACAGACTTTGGAGGGCTGCGGATCAGCTCAGGGAATCCAACTCACGCTCAGTGAAGGAACCACGTATATGCCCTCACGCTGTATCCCAGATGTTTAATGGAGAGTGCACCTGCTCAGGAAATCGAGATTAGATGACTAACTCGTCATTTTATGCCTCATGGATTGATTTCATGCAGAGCCCCCAGTGAGAGTTGAGAATTAGCATCCACACCTGTCTCATTTTTCACCTGGCACTTTAAAAGCTTTCACCGGAGACACTTGAGATTAACGGATTTATTACAGCCAGTTTATCATAGCCGGATTGATCTTCTTCCTCTGCTGCTAATGTGCTCACCTCAGCTGAGAGCTCAGCTTCATTGCTGCACAATTTGTTGCACAATTTGTCAATTTAACTTAACAACAAGCTAATAATTGATTGAAGTATTTATTTAACAAACTTAGCACAAAAAGTAAGGACATTTGTGTTTAGTAGATTATTTCTTTGTTGTAGCAATTCTTCTTGGCAAAAAAATCTTCTACTGTTGGAAGCCTGTTTGTTTCCCTTTTAACTGGTAACACATTTGTGAGGAACATGCGTCTGTGGGATGAGCAGCGATGAGCAGAATGAGCTGAGTTTGTGGGCCGTACCCATGAAAGATTTAGCAAATCTTCTCTGCCAATGCTAAACAACTTATTTTGCTGTTGCAATTGACTCTAGTTTTAAGATTCTTGTACCTCCAGGAAGACCGTTTCCTCACCCTGTCAGCACTTAGGTACCGTAGGCTGATTAGCAGTCAAGGTTCACAGGACGATATAGGTGACGGCTCTCTGGCCAGACAATCTGAAACGGACTGCATGCAGCCAATCTCCGGTCTCATAGGGCTGCCAGGAGGCCTGCCATGACACGCCCATTTACACTGGTGTCGACAACACGTGCACTGGAACCTAAACATGCGGACGAATGTTATGTTCAGCGATGAGTCCAGATTCTGTTAGATCGTAGGGTCAAAGTGTGGAGAAGACGTGGAGAGCACAATGCTGATCGCTGCACCGATAAAGTAACATCTTTTGGTGGAGGTGGTGTGATGGTGTAGGGTGGCACCTCCCTCACTGAAAAAACAAGGCTCATCATCATTTGAGGAATCTCAAAGCGGAATCTTAAAGCAGAGAAATATGGATATCAGTTTCTGCAACCAGTGACAATCATATATCTCCATCACAGATGGTCTGGGACCGAACTCTATCCTCCAAGATGACAATGCTTGCCTCCACAGAGCGGGTTTATCAGAGACCACCTCCAGAATCTGGGAGTGCAGAGTAAGAACTGACCCCACAGCAGTCCTGACCTCAACACCAGTGAACACTTGTGGGATCAGCTTGGGCGGGCTTGTTCGTGCCAAAGTCACCAACACAACCACGGTGGCTGACTTGCGACAAAAGCTGGTTGAAGGATGGGATGTCGTTCCAGCAGTGAGACCAGGCTGGTGACCAGCATGAGGAGGAGGTTCCAGGCTGTTGTGGCTGTGTTTGGTTCTTCCACACACTACTGAGGCTCCTGTTTGTTAAATGGATCAATTGTTAAATTGCCAACATGTGTTGTTTCTTTAAACTTCAATCATCCAATCCACCAAACATGAGTCAAAACTGTTTGGCATTGGCAGAGAAGGTTTGGCAAATTTTTCATGGGTCCAACCCACAAACTCAGCTCTGCTGCCCATCTCACAGATGCATGATCCTTAAAAATGTGGCACCATTTAAAAGGGAAATAAACAGGCTTTCCAAGTATAGGATTTATTGCCAAGAAGCCTTGTTACAACAAAGAAATAATATACCAAACACAAATTTCCTTACTTTTTGTTTATATTATTGTTTGAATAATGACAGCAATACGTAACTTCACTAAATCTCCATTCCTATCAAAGCAGTTACTTTCCATTGGAAGCAGTTCTGGTCTGTTTGTCCAGCTCATTTCAGCTGTCAGACGTCTGTCAGCTCAAATGAAATGAGCATCCTCAGATCCTCAGCGAACACTCCTCTGAGGACCATCATTGTGATGATTTCCTGAGACTGATGAACTTGTCTTTTCCTCACTTCTACTGTGTTGGCTCATCAAACTCATATGGACCTGTACAAGAGCCAGAGAGGCCAGTGTCCTGGGACCCCTCCACCAGCCTGTCCGCGCTGCTTTTGTTTGCCTTTGTTTTAAGTACTTATTAATTAGGTTGGGAGTTGCTGGCAGCCCTGTTTCAGTTTTGGTTGCTTTAGTTGTTTGGGATTCTGCTGATGGGAGCAGTCTGAATCGTGTGGCTGGTTTGAGGCTTTCTCTTTTATTTGTTTATTTTGGCTGAGGCTCCCTTTTCCCTTTACGGTGGACATCAGAAGGCAATTTCCAACGATTTTTGTTATTTCAAGGGCACTTCATAAACTTTACTCCTATCACAACTCCAAACAGTTTGTAATTACTTTAGAACATTAAGGACAATTATCACTGTTAATACAGCTCAATTTAAATGAGGGGATGCTGTTTGAAGTGCTTTCCATTTAGCCAAATATTTGGAGGTTACCCTCCGACTGGTCAAACTTCCACAACTCCGGTTGCCATCCTTAAGTTTTTTCAACAATGACAAGCCCAGAAATCATGCCATGCACGTTTGAGTCGCAAGTATGAGGAGGACAGGAATATAAAAGCCATCAACCAGAGGAACCGAAGCAACGGTCACCACACGCCGTCATCTCTGTTTGCGACAGCTGTGAAGGAATCCAGCCCAAACGGGAAAAAAGATTGTAGTGTCCTCACGACCAAACACGTGTTTCCTCCAAGACATTGAAAAACAAAATTAAACATTTGGTAGGAAGCTGATCACTCCCTCCTCCTTCAGAATTGTTCACTTTTTGAATAAACGCAGTGTCTGACCAGTCAAAGGTAATCCCCACCTACTGACGTAACTAGTTAAACTCTCAAAATAAAGTCTTTTAACCGTAACCTTCATAACACTTGGATACAATGGTGTCCAAGGTAAGAATTGATCGTTGAGAACTCCAAAAACACAGAAACGCATGTCGTGTTCATTTTCATTTCTGGAATTTTGAAACCATTTGTTTTTTTTAACTGTTAATGCACAATTGTTTACAAATTACTATGATATATATACAATATAACATGTACACATACATAAATGCAAAAAATAAGTGTGTAGATGTATATACACACATCATTTACAGCTCTCAATTTGTAAATATTTTGTTATCGTTTTTTTAACAATAAGCATATATTTTACCTGCACTTTTAAACTACACATCTACAAAGTCAGTACCTGATGACGGTAATTACTTATTGTTTCATAGTTACACAAACCTGAGTATAATCCTAAGAAGGACATTCCTCAGATTTGAATGTTTTATAATTATCGGTAGCATTTTCAAAGTGGCGGCGATTATCCTGCTCTTTATCACAGCCTTCCCTCCTGAAACCGTCGCTTTACGATGTACTAGTCTGGATGTATCCTGGCGTCCTCACAGTGGTGACCCGGGCTGAATGTACCTGTGAAACAGGGCTGATACAGTGTGACACTGTGGTATATTTTCCCCTCTGCTTCACTGGGTCTTTTTCAAGTGCTAGATGTGATAAGAAAGTGCAGAGACAGTTAGTGTAAGAGAATCTACTTCTAAAACCACATGGTGCTGCTGAGTGGAGGCTTTTTGAATTATATTTGACTGAGATAAAAGTGCTGAATGCAGGGTAACCAAAAATGGCCATCAGTTACGAGAGCACATATTGCACGTGGGATGCTGCACAGTTAATGACACTAAACCCACACGCTGATGAATTTGAATTATATGACCCATCAAATGGTACCGTAGTCCTACAAGTGACCGTGATCCCCAGCAGAGTAAGCACAATTAAAACAACTACATGACCTGAATTAGTTTTCAGAGTAAATCTCCACTGATGGCTTCTTTATTACAGATAACAAAAGTATATGGATTTTCACAGCATATTCATCGATAACATGTACAACAGTAAATGAGAGTAAATTCAAATCTAACAGCATAAAAGCTCACAGAAAAACCTCAACTTTAATGAAAAGCTATATTTGTACTGTGTGTTCTGTATATCCACTAACTCCTTATCCTCAGAGACAAAATATGAGACTTATGCATCTTGTAAGAGGCTCAAAGGAGAGTGAACAAGTAGCAACACAAAGGCTTAAATCCTAAGCAGCCCACCGGTGGAGCCGAGAGTAGCCTTGGCTTTTCTCTGTGTTCTGTACTTTCCTGTCGCTGTTTTGGAAGGCTAGTATGAAGCGGTTCCTTCACTGACAGTCCAGTAAAAAGAAGCAGACGGCCTGTCCACATACGTGTTCCTCACTTCACTGTGGCACTAATGGGCCAGCAGAGGAGGTCAAACGCAACTGAAGTCAACCGAAGCAAATCAGTGCTGAGTAAGAGGTGAATGAGTACTATTAACACATTTGCCTTCCCGTCTTCTCATCCGTGGCCCGAACAACATGTCTGTACAACGTGCCCGCTATGTGAGGAGCCACTCACCCTCCGTCCTGAGAGAAGCCAGCGGTGGGGTAGGTATCAATAATTCACAGGTGAGATGAACACACGTGCCATTTCCTGAGGGCTCGGAACGCTGCCTTCAGAGCTGGAGACAAAGTGGGTCTAAAGACAGCTACGACCAACCTGTCCCATGGCATCAGGGAGGCTAAGAGACGGTACTCCAGGAGGATAGCCCGCCGTTTCAGCAACAGCAGGGACACACGGAGCCTGTGGCGAGGGATTCAGACCATTACGGACTACAAGCCCCCACCGCAGACCTGTGAGAGCAGCACATCCCTGCTGAATGAGCTGAACACATTCTTCGCCCGCTTCGAGGCACACAACACCATCGCCGCACAGAAAGCACCACCCCCTCCCGGCGACCAGGTGCTGACGCTGTCACCGGACATTGTGAGGAGATCCCTCAGCAGGATCAACGCCCGCAAAGCTCCGGGTCCTGACAACATACCTGGTCGTGTACTGAGAGACTGTGCAGGAGAACTCACGGATGTCTTCACAGACATCTTTAACATGTCACTGAGTCAGGCGGTGGTTCCCACGTGCTTCAAAGCCACCAACATCCGTCCGGTCCCAAAACGGTCATCTCCCTCCTGCTCCAACGACTACCGTCCAGTCGCACTGACTCCCATCATCATGAAGTGCTTTGAACGGCTAGTCATGCATCACATCAAGGCTGCTCTCCCCCCCTCTCTGGACCCCTACCAGTTCGCATATCGCTCCAACCGGTCCACTGACGACGCCATCTCCACTGCCCTCCACACAGCCCTCACACATATGGACACCAGACACGCTTATGTAAGAATGCTTTTCATCGACTTCAGTTCAGCATTCAACACCATCATCCCCCAGCAGCTCGTTCGCAAACTGGACCAGCTGGGGATCAGCACCTCGCTGTGCAACTGGCTGTTGGACTTCCTGACTGGGAGACCACAGGCAGTACGGGTCGGCAGCAACACATCCAGCACCATCACACTGAGCACAGGGGCCCCCCAGGGATGTGTGCTGAGCCCCCTCCTCTTCACCCTGCTGACCCACGACTGCACACCGATTCACAGCTCCAACCTCTTCGTAAAGTTTGCGGACGACACGACTGTGGTGGGTCTCATCAACAACAACGATGAGTCAAACTACAGGAGCGAAGTGAGCCGCCTGGCTGAGTGGTGCAGCGACAACAATCTCTCCCTGAACGTGGAGAAGACCAAGGAGATTGTTGTTGACTTCAGGAGACAACACACCCAGCATGCTCCTCTGACCATCAACGGTGCTGCTGTGGAGCAGGTGAGCAGCACCAAGTTCCTGGGTGTCCACATCTCAGAGGACCTCTCCTGGACTGTTAACACCGCATCACTCGCCAAGAAGGCACAGCAGCGCCTCTACTTCCTCCGCAAACTGCGAAGAGCCAGAGCCCCGGCCCCCATCAGGTACACCTTCTACAGAGGCACCATCGAGAGCATCCTGACCAGCTGCATCACCGTGTGGTACGGATCCTGCACCGCAACCTGCCGCAAATCTCTCCAACGCGTCGTGAGAGCAGCTGAGAAGATCGTTGGTGTCTCTCTCCCCTCACTTCAGGACATTTACAGCAGCCGTCTGACTCGCAAAGCCCTCAGCATTGTGAGAGACCCCACCCACCCGTCACACAGCCTCTTCAGTCTGCTGCCTTCAGGGAGGAGGCTGCGGACCCTCCGAGCCAGAACCAGCCGACTGAAGGACAGCTTCGTCCACCAGGCTGTCAGGACACTTAACACTCTCCCTTCTCTTCCACCGTTTCCCGCCTTGCCCCCCCCTCACTCACTCTGATCTCAGTATCTGTATTTTGGCAGATCTGGACCACTTGCTTTGCACCATGTCACTTTAAACAAACCGAAAAACTGTTGTTGTCATGTCACAACTTGTTTCTTGTCTCTTTTTAACCTGCACTTTGTGTTTAAAATGTATTTATTGTGTAGCACCGAGGGTTTGAGGGTAACGCAATTTCGATTCTCTGTATGTATCTCACATGTGGTAGAATTGACAATAAACTTGACTCTGACTGACTCTGACTCTTTCATCCCTGCCTCACACAGCTGTAATGGACACAGTTTTAATTCTCCTAAAAGAGGCAAGTACTGTGAACATGGCCAAAAGTCCAAATGCACTCATGTAATCCCAAACACACAGGTGTGTATTTTGGAGGAGATCAAGCTTCGGAGGACGGGGGATGCTGAGAGCTGATCCTCTGCTCCCAGGGATAAGATGAAAGAGACAAATAACATCAGTCACAGCGCGGATATCACGAGTGTGTGAAGTCGCATTTGAGGTGAAATAGTCAGGTCGAAAGAAAGGGACTGCTTTTGTTATTTTCTTGCCTTCTCTTTGGGATGCTCTTAAATGCAGACACTACCTTTTTGTAAGCTTCCATACAATCAAAAAGGCACTTGAAAGGCTTGTTTTGATGTTCAATTCAGACATATTTTGTCTTTGATCATCTTGATGATTTCAACATTGAGGAGCGGATAGAGGAAATGCTTCAATTCAAAAAATGAATCACAAAAAGGCAAGCACCAATCACGATCTGAACGCAGCTACTCTGCAGAGCGTGGGCCTGAGATGTGGAGCGACTTTCTACAGCAGCAGAAGCCTTAAGCAGAGCGTTCATTAGCTTGCTCTCTAAACATGAGTCACTCATGTCGTCCAACAACAGAAGCACACGTATAAAGATTCAACACGTAAGTGGGGTAAATAATTGCAGATCCGTTTCTCATTTGAGACTTCCAAATGGGACCGTTCTAGGATGCTGGCGTTCCCGAGATGCAGCACGAGTGCAGGGCGGACGCCTGCGTGCATTTCTACTTAATTAACAGAGTCAATAAAAATGGCTTGTTGAATTAAGCACTAAGAATCTAATCAGTGAAATTTGTCATCCGTGCGATCACGGGAAGCAGGTCGTTGACGGCTGCAGTGACTTGACCAAGTCATTAAGACCAGCTCAGGTCTTTTATACACAAAGATTATTTCCTTTCCCCAGACGTCCAGTTCAACAGGTACTCGCTTGTAAATACCTGTGAACTTAGTGGAAGAATAAGTCTGAAAATAGTGCTGCAGAGAGCAGGTTGGAAACTGTGTTTTTTTTCCCTCCTGTGGCGAGCTTATAGATAGGTGAGGCGTGTCCGTGTAACTGTTTCCAACCCTCACTTGCCATCTTCGACCTACCTGCAGGTGGTGGTTTTAATCATAATTGTATCAAAATGTCAGTGTTGCTATCAGAGCTCGAGGCAAGAGGCTGTTATGTCGCTAGTGAACACTAAAAAAAAAGGGGTGAGGTCACCGTATCCTCTGAGCCAGGACAAGGGGTGGGACCTAACTTTAGGTGTTGATCTATGCTTTTGACTGCTTTAAAAACCCTGAAGAGTAGAGGGAGGAAGGGGCTGTAGAAGATAAATTGAAAGGCTGTTCATCTACGGTTCCCCACAGTGTGCTGTGCTGGGGAGAAACGGCCTTGTCAGCGGTATAAATCAAGCCCAGCTGTGTAGCACAGAGCCAGAACACCAAGACCTGCAGACGATGGTGCAACTGCAGCACAACTTTCCACACGTCTTCTTAATGTCGCATCGCCACTAAATGACGGCACCTTCTATGTCTTGTAAAACCATTAACGTTAAAATAAATGATAAGATAGAGACTACGAAACAGGTGTGCTCCTTTTTCTCTTCCTTCTGTAGACAAAGACAGTGACTACAACAAGGAAACACTGACCCTGGTGTATAATTTACCTTTGACAGTTCTCTGATAAGCTGCAGGCCGGGTTTATTACTGCTGAAGGCAGACTTTTAGGAATGTCTGTTAACACTTAGAGCAAATCATTAGGTCCAGCAAATGATCTTTACCATTATTAACAAAAGAATATTACTGCACGGCAAAGATAAAACAAACACCATGTTTAAGTGAACCAAAATCAAAGTCCTTTGCAACAAACAAAACGAGAGCTATATTTGAGCACATCTTCACCAAGGACAATGTTCGCTTTCATCTGAATCACAAGGCCGTGTTTTCTCTTCAGGGGTTATTTTCCAACTCAAATGTTTCATGAAAGTCAGCTTGTTACCGTGACAAAGAAACTACAGGACATGTAAATGTTTCATAATAAAAGTAACCTTAAGAAAGTGTTCATGTTGCTTGAAATTAGATCTGCCATATTAACCTAAACTTCACTTATGGGATATTTTTATTCTTTAGGCAAACTAGGGCCTAGTTCTGGCTGAGTAAGCCACCAGCAACACCTTCACAAATCCTAAAAAAGTTTTGCTTTTCAGCAAATTTTCAGAAATGATGGATACGTCTCAGTAAAATGCCGACAGGACATGACACCCGTCCACTTAATGAATGGTCTATGTCCTAAATACGGCTCTAGATAAGAACTGTCTTTCACTACCACATCATTAGTACAAGGATATTACTTTTGTAATTTTGATGGTGCTGACGGACCATTGGTCCACGTTATCAGTCAGGTCAAAGCAATATTTGTCCCCTTAAGATTCTGGCTGAGCTGCAGACTTTTACCTCTGTCTGACAAAAAAGAACTTTAAATTAAATTTCTTACCTGAATTTTCCTTTCTACAGATAGGTGGTAAAAAAACCCTTTTTATTGGAGGCAATGTGATTGTTTAAGTTATAATTTAGCTTAAATGATGGAATGACTCAACTAATAAACAAGGCATTTAATGCAAAGGACTAAATAATTGGCTGGGGTACCATAAAATTGTATGAGACTCAAGAAAACAATTCATTTCTACTTTCTACAACAAAATCACAAGCGCATTTGTGGCCACTGTTGCATGGAACTGTTGCTTTAAAGCAGAGCAGATTATTTCGAGCGATCAGTAGAAACGAGGCAGCGACTTTCCAAATCTTGACTACGGATTTGCAGCTGGAAGCAGGGTTGTGTGGTGTTCTCGTCATTAACTCGGGGGGGTTGAAGGCGGTACTGCAGATGACTTTGCTTTTGGTTTATTGTGTGTAGACACTTGTCTCCAGGGCACCAGCTGGCATCGAAGCCTCTTACTTTAGAAAAACATGGCTAGAGGACAGGGCTGCATTACAAGTATTAATCTCTCTCTGTGAAACTCACACTAACGCTGCTGCTCTCGTGTGAATTACCATAATGTAAGCAGAAAATGGAAAGTTCTTCCCCACAGCCTCGGCAGCAAAATCTATTTCTCTCCATGTTTTTTTTATTTTATTTTATTTTTTGATAGATACAGTAGGCACTGTACTCTGCTGCACAGCAATAATAAAACTACAGAAAACTGCGCGTTTCATTACTGGAAAAAGACACAAGATTTATTCTCTTAGTAAAAATATACTCATATTTACGTTAGCATAATAATCTGATCTTAAAACATTAACAAAAGCAAAACGTGCAATTAATCATGATGCTTCTTACGTTTGTGTGCGTGATTAAGCATTTATGAATTATTATTCTACGTCACTATTCTAAAAGTCTGGTTTATTGTGGGATATGATAATTATTTCTCTCAAAATCACAATACTTTAATTAACCCCTGCAGGAATGTGTCATGTTGTCATATTCTTGGCCCTGCTTCGAGCGGGAGGGTTTCTAGGATTTTAATTTGACATGGTGCAGGAAGTGTCTGGTGCATAGCAACAGCTTAATGTCGAAACTTGAATGCCCCCATTTCACATCTGGCAGTGACTGTGTTTGATATACACAATATTAAACACACTCAGAATTAATTATGTCTAAAACGGAGCATGTTTTATGAAAAGGTGCTCTAATAAAGCAACTTGACTGAGAACGTCTTAATTCCTGTCTGTGGAACATGCAGTGATTATGTTGGTAATTGCATTTAGAGTAGAGGGAGTTTATCGACCTGGGGCAGAGGGGGGGTGCACTTACAGAAGATTCTGTTAATCACAAATTGCACTCTTGGTTTATTCTCCTTCAGATATTCATCTCTATCCATGTGCTGAGGTTTCCCTTAAGGAATAAAGAGCACACACATGTTCCACATGAAATTGTCAGAGGAGCCAAGATGGATTACTTGTGCTGTGCTGGCGGATTCTCACTTTGAAAAATGATATCAGCCACCGTCTTCCAGATAAAAATAATCCTTCCAGCCATACATGGGATGCAGACGGGGAAAGGGGTTTCTGACCTAATCTCAGCAAACATCTCAGAATTCACTTTACTGCTGGTCACAGATTTATTTTAGTCAAAATTCAAAACTAGATTCTTCTTAAGAACAAGTTTTATAATCCATTTCCTTCCATCTATAGAAACAGAAGGAAATAAATAGCTAATTCAGAGACTGTTTGGTAAGTTTGATAGATGAAAATGCATGGTAGTATATGATATAAAGTCTTAAAGACTTAATAGATATATCATGACTGTGAATGTAGGCGGTCTGGTACTCACAGCAAGACATCAAATGGATCTACAAATCATTTTAATGGACTCTAAATACAACAGCAAAATCAATTCATGCCTGTGATCATGAGTGACAAGCAAAGATCGGTGTGAAGCCGCTTTATGAGCCGAGTTCTTTAGTGTGATTTAACAAAGAGGCACGAAAGGGATGTTGCTCTGTTTAAAGTCCATTTGTGTGTGGGCTCCCCCTTCTCTTCTTGTGTACGTGGATACAGACTTAATACATTTTTATTACTTTGTGTTAAGTTGTCCTCCTGCGGATGTTCCCAGGCTGAACGGAGGCATCGCAGCACCTCATCAGGTTGTATTTCTACCCTGGCGGAAACCCTGCGTTTCACGCGCAGATCTAGGGGTGTTGCCTGTCCTTTTTACATTTATTTATATATATATGTTTGCAATTATATTATTTAATTGAGTCAATTTAAGGCTGCTGCTTTCTGTTTGTATCTGAGGAAAAATTAAAATAATTATGGATGTAATTAAAAGTGCAATGGAAAACAAAACCAATGAAATAACAAACAAACAACCAAAGAGAAAACTTTTGCACAGTACTGTCTGTATTGGACAATACTTTCTTAAAACACGTTAAAAGACTGAAGACGGAATTTCTGAGTTTGACCCAGAAAAAAAAACTCTTCTTTTGAATTTGGAGATAGTCTTAACATCAGGATTATAGGACACGGAGGGACAGGTTTTTAATGGGACCAAATTCCAACCCTTCCCTGAATACCATAATGATATAAATAGGTCGCTATGGAATATTTTGCCTCAGACAATCCCACTACCCCATGTTATAAGATCAGATTTAAAAATGTGATTATCTGCCCTGAGTGCCATGCGTTTTAGAATAATTAGAAGAAGTTGACACAAAATTCAGACAAGCATGAATCTGAGTCTGAGCTGACTGACCAGCTCAGAAAGTCAGATTTATGTGTGTGTGTGTGTGTGTGTGTGTGTGTGTGTGTGTGTGTGAACCACCTCGCGTTCTGGTTTTTCCCATGAACGGTAACTTGAGGAACTGACACATTTTGCACACAACACACCGTTGACTCCGTCGGTGAAGAGCCAACACCTCGTGGCGGAGGTTAGAGGGCTATACACCTTCCGGGAGAACCTGACAAGCACACGGTGGATTTGGGGCAGAGCCACAGTGAAGGAGAATTACTGTCAAAAAACATTGATTTTTGAAACCCAATTTTAGATACTTGGAGACTGGTTTAATCGGTTATGTTCACAGCAGGGTTTCCTGATATTTCCTTTCCTAATGATTGTAAAGAAGAGGTGAAAAGCAAAAGTCTCACGGTTAGACCTGAAAACGAGTCACCTGCGCAGGGTCAGGTGACTATCCCCATCCTCCCCTCTGACCTCTTGTACAGTTCGTATTAGATGTGGTCCAGCACTTTTTAAATCTTTTTCAAACCAGTACATATTTTAGGTCATGTCAAGTCAAAATGAGCATAATGCATAGATAATACAAATAAAACAACTAATTTGAAAATATACAACCTAGAGAAAATATGCACCTTACTCTTACATCTGTATATTTGATCACTTTCATCCAACCCAAATTAATATGACGCTCTCAGCGCCTTAAATAAAGGGTGCAGCCCCCCAGAATTCAATTCATCCTGACCAGGGGCTGTCTTGAAAGACACTTCATTCCTGGTTCAGATTTAAATCTGCAAACTAGAAAAAGTCAAAGTAAAAGAAAAGTTAGTGTTATGAATCTTCTAAATCTTCTGATTCTAATCCTTCTAAAACTCCCAGATCTGGTAGAATATCAAACAGCTCAGCTGATGTATGAGGCCAGATAGTACACAGAAACTCTTTACTGATAGAGAGGGGGGTTGTGATTACAGGAGAAACCAGGAGAGTTCAAATAACCATGAAGAGAATTTGCACTTCAGTCAGTGGTGTGAAGGTTTGGAATAAACTCAGCCAAGAACTGAAGCAACGTCCAAGCATGAAAAGGCTCAACAAGTACATGATGATCTGAGGTGAACCTGAACGGGGGTCTCTAACACTATAAATAACATTGTACATATGAGTATGACTGTATATTTTTGTGTAGGTGTTTGGGTGTGTGTGTGTGGGTAAGTCACGGTGCATCGGGACGGAGTTGGATCTCCTTCGCTTTTCCTGGTCCTTCTGGGTTGTGGTCTGGCTCTGGGGTTTTATATATATATATATATATATATATATATATATATATATATATATATATATATATATATATATATAAACACACACATTACATACATACATCTCTGTTTAAGCTCCTGACAGGGTAACCAGGTGAAGGCAGAGGCAACAACAAAAAGCCCTGCTCAGCTCTCCGTGGCACCATGTCAAGAAAAAAACATCTGCACATCCAGAGTGATGAAATAAGTTCTTCTGGGTGAACAAAATTTCAGCATTCAGGATTGGCAGAGCTCACTCACGGATAACATCCTCAGAGTCAGAGCTGCACTTAAGAGCAGATGTTCACTTGAAATGAGAATATTAAAAAACATGACAAGAAAAATTACGAATGGACGTTTAAATACCATAAACAAAGTTTTAATGAGCACAACAGCATGTAACCTTTAAATGAGGTGACTAAAATAGCAGTTATGCTGCTCTATTCACGCAGATCATTTAATCAGCACATTTATTAATACGCCTGTTTCAATACAGCACTTATTAAATCAAAATCTTTATATCATTAAGCCATGAGACATGTGAAGTGACTCTTATTAAAAGCTCTGTGAAACAGGACAGGGGTGTTGAGGAACGACGATGACAGACGAGTGAATCAGTGTAAAGGTCGCTGCTATGCTGCTTCGTTTCGGTGCTCTCATGACACCGAGCCTTTCCGGAGTTCGTCTGGCAGAGCAGATGGGCCTTTAAATGGAGATGTCTTCAGAAGACACGTCTTCATCTATGTTACAACCCTGCTTCTTTTCTCTTCCAGTGTAGGAGGGATGTGTAAATGCAAGAGGGAGAGCGTACCAGCGGATCACAGTGGCAGAAAAGATGAAGCAGGCAGCGTTGAGACTAGCGTCCAGCAAACCCGGTACCCTCCTGGAACATCTCAGACATTAAGAGACATTACCTAATGGTCCAAACGCCCAGAAGAGTATTTTAAAACTGTTTTCAGGCACAACTGAGTCAGAAAACTCCTGATGTCAACATTTCTATGTTGACTCGTGTGCTGCGCTCGCTCCACAGTATAAATAGTAAGTTCAAAGCATAAAAAAAGAGGGGTAAAACTGCACATCTTAGCTTATTTTATGAAAAATTTGTGTAACTGGATGGAATTCATCAATAAATACAAGAAGCAGGAGATCAGTGTCTCCTCTGCCCGGAGTTTGAAACCCATTAGTGTGTCTCACTGCTCAGACACGTGTCACACTGGACCGCGTTTCTCTGATAACGAGTCAGTGTAATTTGATCATATTGAATGTGAAATTATGTTCTGTCAAAATAAAAAAACTAAAACGCTCCTCCTCCTCACTGCACACAACTCGTGCCAGGTGCGGGTTATACTTATAAAAAAACACAATAAGATATAAAATCTATAAATATACACCTCTGACTCAGTCCATGCAAAAAAAAAAAAAAAAAAAAAAAGGAGTTTGAATTTGGTTGATGTAGTCCAGCGACATCGCAGTGTTGTTTCCTTGATCTGCGGATAAAAACCAGCCACCGCAGGAAGGGAAGAAACTGCTGTTGTGAATCATAATTAGTCGAAGATGTTCACCAGGAAGCCATCGAAGTCCACCAGCTCACTTGTTGAAGTGAGCACCTACGAGGGCCCCTCCAGGAAAACTGCAGACAATCGATGGCAGTTTATGCTGAAAATAGCTACTGAAGCAGAAATTGTTGCACAAACTGTACAAATATTTCTACATTTACCAGTAACTGATAATCAACTGTGCAAAAGAGAAAAAATAAAGATTATTTTGAATGAAGAATCATTCAAAATATCAGAATAAATAATATCACAATCATCGTAACCACTAAAGATTTAGCATATTTTAAAAAACAAAATAGAAAAAAAGGAAATTTAAGAATCATCATGGTTTTATTCTGGCAAGAGGTCCTTCAAATTCCTCCTACAAGCCAAGACTCTTTACATTTCCTACACACACACACACACACACACACACACACACACACACACACACACACACACACACACACACACACACACACACACACACACAACTTCTTATATGGATCGAAGTCCACCAGCTCATATATACAACTTCTTTTTCATGTTTCAGTAAAGCGGGTCTTGCTCATTTCTGTTGTCTGCTCCTCATTCAGAGACTGCAAGAAAAATAAATGTAGGATTCAAAAAAACAAAAGAAAGATGAAGGACACATTTTTATCTGGCTGTTGTGGTTCAGTGGGCGTGCCTCTGCGTACCGGCAGCCACCCTGCACATCTGTGATTCATCTCGTCAGTGACAGTATTTATTCTGGGTTGGATGGGTCACTGTTGCCAGATTGTTGTTCTCTCTGTGGTAACGGCGACCAACTCCTCAAAGCATCTCGCATAAAGTTCTGTTGTACGCTGTTTGCCTGCCTGTCTGTCTGCCTGCCTGCCTGTCTGTCTGCCTGCCCGCCTGCCCGCCTGCCCGCCCGCCTGTCTGCCTGTCTGTCTGTCTGCCCGCCCGCCCGCCTGTCTGCCTGCCCATCCGCCCGCCCGCCCGTCTGTCTGCCCGCCTGTCTGCCTGCCCGCCTGCCTGTCTGTCTGCCTGCCTGTCTGTCTGCCCGCCTTTCTGTCTGCCTGCCTGCCTGTCTGTCGGCCCGCCCGCCCACCTGTCTGTCTGCCTGCCTGCCCGCCCGCCTGTCTGTCTGCCTGTCTGCCTGCCCGCCCGCCTGCCTGTCTGTCTGCCTGCCTTTCTGTCTGCCTGCCTGCCTGCCTGTCTGTCTGTCTGCCTGTCTGCCTGCCTGCCTGTCTGTCGGCCCGCCCGCCCGCCTGCCTGTCTGCCTGTCTGCCTGCCTGCCCGCCCGCCTGCCTGTCTGTCTGCCTGCCTGTCTGTCGACCTGCCTGCCTGACACCGATTCAGTCCTGCCAGCCTCACCTCTTCACCCGTTCAGTCACCGTAATAAACCTGTGCACTCGTAACCTGCTCTGTGTCCCCATTCGGATTCCTGCTACTCAGCTCACCCATAACACTGGCGACCTTTTTAAATGAATCTTGTCTTCTGTCATGTGTCCATATGCATCAAACTGAGGAAGATGCATCTTTTTTCTAAGGTAAACATAAAAATGCCAAAGGTGCAAAAACACAAGTTTTAGAAAATTACAGGGAGCCAGGAACAACAATGAAAGCTAATTTCATGCTTCTCAAGCAGCGAGTTGATCTTCATCACAAGAAAACCAGAGAAATAGTTTTTATTTTGCAGGAGAATATGGAGGAAAATGTGCAAGTTTTAGCTGCACAGAAGTCCCACACACGCAAGTGTGGCTGAAAAGACTACGACCACTAATGCAAAATTAAATGAAAAAAAAAAAAAAAGATTAACACACATACAAAACGCAAATGACTCTACTCTTTAAGAACTATATTACTCTGCTAGATCTTCACATAGCACTCATAACCAACCAAGGAGAAAAAGACAAACAAATATTTCGATGAATGTCAGCTGCACTGCCTGTTACAACAGAAGCCCAACTGCTATTTTGATTTGACAGCAGTTTACCAGCTGCATTCGTTCCTGGAGTGCTGTCTCCAAA
This sequence comes from Xenentodon cancila, assembly GCA_014839995.1. NCBI lineage: Eukaryota > Metazoa > Chordata > Actinopteri > Beloniformes > Belonidae > Xenentodon > Xenentodon cancila. The sequence goes on from CM026203.1 coordinate 3,156,885, forward strand.
CTATGATCATATTGTGCACAAATGACTGAATTCTGCCTCCCCAGGAATCGACCCAACTGCAAACCTCCTCCCCCTGGCCCTTTCTTTTTTTTTGTTTGAGGTGCTTTTCCCAGAAATAAAACACATTTCAATGCAGAAAAATTGAATTATAGCATACATTTGCATAACATTGCCATAACCCCCACCTACTTTACATGTATGACCTTTAGGAATGTGCACACTAAAAAGCTTCTGGGGCACAGGAGGGAGGGGGAGCCGACACCGAAAGCTGAAGAGTTAAAAAAGATCCTGTGTAGTCATTTAAAATTTACATATGAAACTCCTTGAATACAATGCATTTTTTAAGGAATGTGAACCTGGATGTGTGGAGGGATTTTTCACATCCATTGGAAGGGAACATTTTCATGTACAGATTGAATAAAAAAAACAACATGTCCCTGGGCAGCTCCGTGGGTTGAGCGGGTGCCATTTACAGAGGCTATTGCCCCCATGCAGGCAGTGCAGGTTCAAATCCTGGCCTGTTGCTCCTTCCTGGGTGTCCTCCCCTCTCTTTATACCCATTTCCTGTCCACATACTTTGAAACAAGGCCACTAGAGCCATAAAAAAACATCTTTTAAAGAAATGCACATGAAAGACGGTTCTAACGTAGGAGAGTGCTGCTGCAATGTCGGCGTATACTGCGAGTGCTGGAGACAGCGTGTCTGGTGTGAGCAGCCTTGCTCGCTTGATTTCCTCCTGCTACTAACATATTTAAAAGGTGTGTCATGTAGGCCGCTCGCCACGGCTGCACGGCCCACTTACACCATCATCAGCAAGACCCACTCTGCTCTGTGCTCTCAGCTGCTTTGTTCCAGCTGATGTCATCTAAACCTCATCCCTGCAGGGTTGTCGGGGGGTAGATAAGACATCCCCTCCCTCCACTGGTGTCCTGCAGAAAAAAAATGAGGCTGCTGCTATGAAGATGAATTACCCAGCTGGTGACACTGGTTCCTTTTCTGTGAAGCCACTGTGGAGTACTAACGCAATTAAGGCAATTAATCTTCAACAAAGGGGGTTCACAGCTACCTCTAATGATTTTGCGCCTTTCTGCGCAGGTGAATAACCAGATAGACTTGCTCAGACATGCAAACATACACACACTGCACGCGAATAGAAACACCATTTCTTCATCTGGGCTTCATACTGTGAAAAATAATCCATAAATACAGCACTCTTGCTTACCAAAGCTAACGTGTGAAACCAGGAATTTTGTTTGTTCCACAATTTGCAGCTCAGTCATTTGCATCAGTGGCCCAAATTCACCATAGCAGCGGTGGGCGGTGGTAAGCAGAAACCTGTGAACCTGAGAAAACTAGAGGAATCCAGGGACGGCGTTTTTAAAATAGGACTATATACATAGAGAACTCTGAGGGAAGTAATTACGGTGATGATAACTAATTACTTTTGCATAATTACTGCACTTAAAGTGAGGTACTTGTTTTTATAGTCTAGTAATGTCAGAGAAAAGCACACTTTTTACCTTTGTGCACTTACTTAAAATCAAAATGATGACATGAAGTGTGGAGGCCATTAAATGTTGTGGAATATATTAATATAAGCAAAGGTAGTCCTGAAATAGTCATTTCTGATTAACTTAATTAATAACTAAAGCCGCTGCTCATTGCTCAGATCTTACAAATCAAGGTATAAACGTTAGAAAACAGACGTCAGATGATGCTTTTGGCTTCACATGGCAGCTTTCTGTAAAACTCAGGACCCCGAAAAAATAAAAAATCATTATTATTACACGGTAGCCTGTAGGGTTTAAAATTCAAATGCCACTACACGTTAAAAATCCACTTGTTTGGTTTAAGAAAAACGCCGATGTTTGCCTTATAAAATACACACTAATATTGTACAGACTAAAAACGTCCCCTATGGTTCCTACCGCCTGATGTGGGCCCCTCAGCAAAACACTGAGCCCTGACAGAACCATCTGGGATGTCTTTAGTAGAAACTTTCAAAAAAGTACAGGTGACTGCATGAAATATTTGACATCTAAGTCACATTTGCATAGATCAGATGCACAACTGGAACATGGCACAACCGCCATGAACCCATTCAGCAGCTGACCAACGGGCATGACAGCTATTAGTGGGCAAATGTTAGAAAGGCAGCTGGTCTCATGATTACTGCAGCAGATACCAGAGCTTTCATTGTGTGGCACACAAGACGTGTGTGCGTGTGTGGATATGTCACAGTCGCAGATTCGAGAAAAGGTGCATAATAGGAAAGGGAGAGGCACAATCAGCACATTTAAAAACACTTCTGTGTGTTTTCAAGCGCTGTAAACAGTTTTTCTAATTCCTAACTGGCAATAAAACCTGGAATAATGGCTAAGAGAAAAAAATGCCTTTTCACCGGAGTACAGTTGGGGCTGTTTGAATTTACATTTTTGGTTTTCCCTTTTTAAGTTTCAAGCACTGACTCAGGTGGTCCGAGCCAAATATCATTCATTTAAAAGTACACATTACTGAACCAAAGTACCAGAAAGAAGCTTTAGAGAAAATCCATCTATTAAATGTCTGTTACTGCGATGTGTATCACACACAGAAGAACCAGCTGCTGTAAGTTCATCTCTCCATTGGAGTTGCTACAAAAATGTACATAAAAAGTCATAAACTGAATTATATTTAAATCTCCAATGATTTATCATTCATGGAATAGTGAAAACTAACAGCAAATTTATAAAAAAAACATCATTCAGAAGGACAAATAATCACAAAGCATTTAAAAGTCTACTTTGTAAGGATGCAAGTTCATATCACACCCCAGATGTGTGAAAACAATCTGGACTATCAATTCAAATGGATGGAGCCTGTCAGGGTGCTGTGAGGTCGAGGTGCGTGATTGAAGTGGCACAGGGCGGGTGAAGGGCACCAGCAGCAGAACCACTATGCAAATTCCACGCCACTTTGTTTGACAAGCAACAACACTGCTTTGTATATATGCAAAGGCTGGCAAGACACTGAGCACACAGCCCTGCTGTCAGAGTGAAGTCATGCAGGAGAGGTGATACCCAATGGATGACCTCTGTCTCCAGTCAGGCTTCAGGGCCAGACTTCACACTTCATTTGGACAGACAGCAGAGACACGGGAAGGAGTTATCACAATTAGAGAGCGTCGTATCTACGGGGTCAAATGAGGCTGGAAGCTGAGATGGCCCCTTTTCTCTTTGGAAACTTGGAAACGTGTCAGAAGTTAAAGAATCTGATTTCTGGAGCCTTGATCATCCCCACTGAGGTGAAAAGTACTTGATTAGCACTTTGAATTTACTCAGCAGCTGGTCTGTTCAGCCAGCACGAAGGAGCTGGAGATAAAACACAGTGGACGCCATTAAGCATCACATCTCACGCTGTTTATTTCCCCCTCAGCTGGGTGTTGCATCAGAAATCACTTTGTCTTGGAAGTCAACACAACAGAGGCCACTTGTGCACAATTATGTTGCAGCAGAGCAACACAAGGTGGAAAAAAAAGAGCTCCAGGTTGCCTGGCTCTGTTGCCCTGCGAGCTGTAATTGCAATTTATCTATTTCACTCATTCATCTTACACAACAACCACATGTCATCACGGCAGAAACTGCTTCTAGGAATTAGCCTAATATTCCTAAATCTATTCGCATTGTCGCCTATTAATTAAAAATAACTGCCAATGGGGTAAGAACAATTTTCTTCACTAGCATCTTAAAACGATTTAGTCTAGCCACGAGACAAAAGTAAGACTGATTTTCCTGAAACAAGAAATCAGTATTTGCAGTGTTTAAAACCACTTTCAATTATGTGTAACTTTGCTTCAAACTGTATATTTTAAAGGAAAATTTGCAGCAAAAGTCCAGTTAAGATTGGAACTTGCCTAAACACAGATGCACGACATATCCAGAGATTTTGAACTTTTTGCCTGTATTAAGACAATACTGAATGCACCAAATTACACCACTGTAACAAAGTTGAGCAAATATCACGCCTTTACTGGTTTTACTGCACAGACTGTGTTGAGGGATTTGAGTCGAGGACGCTATGAAAATGTCCTAATGGAACCGTGAGCATTTTCTTTCCAATATTGTGACCAGCAGGAGAAGACATCACTTGGGCAACTTGGCTGTTGTTAAAGTAGGAGTCATGTGCAGTTCAACATATGAACGTGGCCTACAGGGATCCGACACGGCTCTGAACAATGACAACACATGCAGGGAAACGACCAGCAGTCCAACAGCACAAAGAGTGACTTACCTGCTATTTTCGTGGAGGGGTTCACTGCCCTTCCTCCAAGAAATCACACCCCAAGGAGACATCTTGGGCTTGCATTCGATGAACACATCTCCTCCTACCTTCACCATCGTCTGGCTCTTCACTTGATTGCGAGAAAAATCTGGGGCAACAGCTGAGATAAGAGCAGCATGTTAAAGCCGATGTTTTGAAAGCCTCACATCTTTCACGCATTTATCTCTGATTATTGAGCTCAAGTTAAACATGTCTCTCCTCATTTTTTCACAATTTTGCAAAGTCAAGACTCTATTTTTATTTCTTTTGCCCTAGTTAATTAAAAAATCTAGATGACATAATAATCAGAAAGTACTGTAAAGTAAAGCACACAGCTGATATGATATGGAAACAGCTTGATGTCATTTTCTTGTTAATCTTAGTTACGCTGCATGAATCTTCCAATATGTGATTATTACCTCATCATAGCATTTTGTGGTTAAAAATGTGCTCTTTTCAGTCTGATATAAGTCTGACATTCCTCTCTAGAATCTCCACCTTTAGTTTGATCACAGCATCAGCGATACTGAGCCCGATTCCCACCTGCAACATGATCAGATACGTTGGAGGTTGAACAGTGAGGGAAAGCTGCTTCTCTCACAGCGTGAAGAGGGACAGACAGGCAGCTGAGGCAGATGGGCGAGGTAGCTGAACAGAGCGGCTCTGCCATTCATCACTGTCACCCACCAAACTCATCTTACTATTAATGCTTTTCAATTAGTAACCAATAAGAGCAAGGCTGGAGGTCAGCTGACAGGGCTGAGCTGTGGGGAGAAGACAGATCTAACTTGGAAGCAGATATGTTCCTGCTCGTGTCCTTGCGCCACTGCAGACACTGTGCAAACACATGCGTGCACCGAGACGCTGTCTTACCTATAACTCTGAGCTCTGCATTGGAGTAGACTTCGCCGTGCTTATTCCCAGCCACACACTGGTACATCCCTGTGTCAGAAAGGGTCAGACGACTGATGGACAACACCCCATTGGCGACCTGTACGCGCTCCTGAAAACACAGACGTGCGGCCTTTATATGCATTTCTCCCCTCAGTGCTCATCTACATAAAAACAGCCACACAGTGGGCCTGTGAATTATGGTCTGGAAGTGACAGACGTGGCAATAAATCTAGGTTTTCATCACTAATGGAGAAAAAGGCTTGGTTGGATGGAAGCAGGCTAGCAGAAAATGACCCTAATCAATCTACATGTTTATGAGAGTGAAATAAAACCATGCCCTATTTATATCTCCAACTACGCCACAGGGCCTGTTTCCCCTTCAGCAAGAGGTGGGAACAAGAGGGGAAGGCATACCAGAACATCTGAAAAATGCTTCTCAAATGCTGCTGGTATACCTTTACATACAAAGCGCAGAGTAGATGGCGATGATGCACCTCCTCTTCGTCTGTTTGCACCGCCGTTTTCGGCTGCATGCAGGGAAAATCAAGCTCGTCATTGAGCCGTCAAATTAAAATCTGTTAAAGTACTGCTGGGTTTGATGAGGTAAAAACTCCCAAGGATCATTGCATCAGCTGGACTTTTAGTAGTCGACATACATTTATCTTACCCAGCTCCACTTCCTGCATCCCTCGCTCACCACGGTATTAAATGTTGGAGCAGTTGTCATACATCTCTGTGCAGCTGTGTCAGGTTCTGCTTCCTCATGCCTTTTGTCTGGTGTGTTTTCCTCTGCTTCACCCACACTGTCATTAGAGCCCATTTGAACTCTGGTCACGGGGATTTAAGGTGCTGTCACATGAAAAGAGAGGCTGTCCTCACAGAAAGATCACAAACTAATCCTGTATTTGAGCAGGTTGTGCCTGAATTTCCATAACATTCAGCAGCTCCGGATGTGCAGGGGGTGAATATCCCGTCTGGCGAGGGAACCAAATGGTGGCGTGTATCAGTCTGTGCACGGACAGCACTCCCATTTACATCTGCTATTAATTAACCATGACGCTCCCCTCAAATCAGCAGTTTCTCTTGCTGGGACCAGGGGGGACCATCTGTACGCCTTCTGCTGACTAAAAATGATTGGCAATGTCACTCCCAGCAACAGTGATTGATACACTTGATTAAAACAAAAAAGAGAGAGGAAAAGCTGCAGAACATAAAAGAAGGGAATGCTTTCTGTAGTTTAGATGAGTGGGAACAATGCATGGCTTTGACTGATGTCTACAGTTATGATGTCTGAAAAATGACAAACTGCAAAGACCTTTCATGAAAAATCTCTTTTAAAGATTGTAGCATTTTAACAAAGGGATAAAAAAAGGAAATTCCTCAAATGCAAAGATACAACAAAAAAAGAAAAAACATATGAATAAATTGAAACAGATTTAATTCTCCTGTATTTGATCTTTAAAACACGAGAAACGAAGAAAGTCTTAACATGAGTGCACAACTGCAACATTAATCTGTTCAGTTTTTTTTCTTTCCCCAAATATATTTGATTAAGCCGTGCTGGACTGAAACAGAAGTAGTGAAGTAGACACGAACAAAGTTCTCAAGAGGCTTTGCAATGTCAAGAAGAGAAACTTTAAACTGAGCCTACTTGCTCCACTTGAGACTGAATGAAGATGGAAGTCGGGGATTTCAACCATGTTCTGAGCAGGATGTAGAGAACCTCCCTGACAGCCACCTCATTCGCGCCGGCATTTCAGAGGAATTTGCTTCAGACTCTTAAGAGAGATAACCTCTGTTCAAGTGCACTACAGCAAAGCATCTGGATGGTGGTCTGTCTGCATGGACTGCATTTTGCTTTACGGGGAAGTTTACTTATAATTGCACAGCTACTTAATCCTGAAGCCACTGTCAAAAAAGCAGAATAGTCTTTAAAAAAAAAGAAATCCTATTAACCAAGCCATTTTGACACAGAGAGGTTAAAAAGAGTCACCAAGGACAATACCACGAGTGAAAACAGAAGCATAATCACTGTATGTTTCACAATAATACAAATAAAATAACCCAAAATGCTCGAAATAGGTTTGTTTTGTTTGTTTCTGCTGCATTTAGATTAATGTACCCACATAAGACCGCATATATCTCTGGTTACCCAGCATGCCGTCACATTTTCTTCCTACAGGGAGACTTCTCCCATCTCAGTTGCTCAAAGTTAGAAAACTATGAGAGAAAAAAAATGGTTGAATTTCACAGTCAGAAAGACCTCAAGTGATCCACACTAATAAATAATAGCCAATGGTGAATCCTGTCCTAACACTGTTAACCTTTCCTTTTCCACTGATTACGCCACTGTGGTTAATGGTGGCATTTCAAAAATGCAACATCTTTGCTGATTAATTTATTCAACCATGCATTCTTAATATATCCAGAATATTTATTATGTCTATGCTGAGGTGAAATCTTCAGCACTTCAACGCAGCCAATGTAACCTTTAATCACATACTTCTCACTGCTTTATATCCAGATGGCTGAGTGTGTTAGCAGTTTAACATATTTTCATTCAAATTTATTCAGCTCGCAGTAAAATTAGGAGGAAAAAAAGTCCACATAACACAACTCATTGTAGAAAACAACATAACAGGAAACAGAAAAATGGGACGCCTTTATAAAAAGGTGCTGAAAAAAGCAAACAAAAAAAAACAAACGCTTGCTTTTGGTTAAACATAATGTCAATAATGCCTCTCTGAAGGCAAAATCAAATGTGTGTTTACGAGGAACAGACGAATGCCGGGTGCAGCACGGCCTCTGGTAGCGCGATGACGGACTGGATTCATTTCAACCACATGCACAACATTCAAATTCTGATCGATATTCTCCAGTGTGTTTGTTGCCTTCTTTGCATAATGAATCAAATTAACATGATGATAATTACTTATCAGAAGCAAGCTGCACCCAAGTGTCCAATTAGTCTCTTCCAAACAACCTGGTTAAAGGAAGAAATCATAATCCAATATAAGTAATAAAGAAATGATCTCGTGCCAACGTGAGACAGATCATTCACTGTGCAACTCACAAGGCATAAAGCTAAAAGAAAAAAACATTTTATATTTTGTCTTAATACAGACAATCTTTTTCGTCTTTGGTGGCATTGGATTAATAACTGCACTCGGTGAGCTTTAGCAGGAGATTAGAATAGTTGTGCTTCCACGCTTTCAGCTCGCAGTTTAGTCTCTCAGCTCTGCACCGCACAGGAGACACAGTCCAATTCCTTTTAATGGAGAGCTACTTTGCAGAAGTGAAGAACACCATGTGCAGCTGAATACGAGGTGTACTCTCTGGGGCTGAGGAAATATAATGCATGGCCATTTGTAGGTAAAGCTCAATCAAGCAAAGTGCATGGATGTGTCTGTTCTCCACACAGTAGCAACGACATGTACAGACACATTTGCTCCACAGTTACAGCAGGAAACCTAACTTTGGTGGAGGAACTTGACGTCCGAAAACGTGACAGATCTCACCTCTGTCGGCTCCAGGTTCTCTCCATTTTTCATCCACCTGTAAGAGGGCTTCGGCTTCCCTGTGGCTTTACAGTCCCACACCAGTGAGTCGTCAATGAGCTTCTGGACATCTTGGGGCTTCTCAATGAGATGAGGCGGCGCTGGAGACAACAGAATTCAAGATGAGTGGGGCTGAAGACATAAATGTTGCAGCTGCTGATAGTAAATATTACCTACAAGAAAGCAGTTAGTAAATAATATTTTTTGAAGCATCATAAATGCTCCGGATAGTTTCTTCTATTTATTTTTCTCGTGGTATAAAATTATTTTTTACATTTTATTTTTTATTGTGGATGTGATGCAGAAGTCTCAACAATACAGTGTCAAATATGGTACATCTGGCATGATAAGGGTAAATAAATATTCGTTTCCGTCAGTCTGTTTGTATTGCATAACCAATAAGCCAATTTAGGAAGAAGAGCAGCTTTCCATCTTTGAGATCTGAAGTTACACATTCATCCCATTAAAGCGAGCTGTCATTGAAGTCCTCCTTTCATGGTTTCTTTTACTTTACTTTTCCTCAAATCTGAACCAAACTGAAGAATATTGGCTCCATATACATTACAGGTGTCATAAAAATAGTCCATTAAACACAATTACAGTAAATGATGGCATAATTTACACGGGAGGAGAATTGATTCTTGCTGTGTCATGCGAGTAACTCAAGGCTAGTTAATGATTAAGCCCAAAAAGGAAGAACATAAAACTAGATCTGTAAAGGTCTTGATGTGCAACGCCCTCGACATTCTCCCTGATGTGTAGGTCAAGCCGCTATCGTCCTACATCACACGAGGCCAGCGGCGAGACAAGAAGAATGGCTTGGTGCACTTTCAATTCCACAGATCTCACCTTATGTCACTCTCAAGGACCGACCTTTTGCAGAGGCTTTTCAAGGACATCCTGAGCTAATCAGCACTCACTACACACTATTTGGATTTGGAATGGAGCAGGAAAACGTAGCCGGACATTCCGTACACGGCAAAAACCCATTTCTGAGAAAGTAAAAAAGTCTCAAGATAACTATCTTGATAGAATTTGAGAATGTTTTGTAGTCATGTTGGAACCTAAATATGAGTTCTGTATTAAATAATCCTTTGTGTCAGGGAATCGAGCGCTACAAGTGTCAAAGATCTCCGTGGCAGAGGAAGCAGCTGGACAACATGACCTTCAGTTACTAACATTTAACACCCGTTATGGCTGTGCTATAGAGTCTCCTTTGACTGGACAGAGCTGAAAGACGACGCGCCATCACAGTTCCAAAGTCCAGGTAGACCATCCGCTTTTGTCTTCGTCGTAAATACATCTGCAACAGATCTAACTGTTTTTAAATCATCGTTTGCTGTGTAATCCCTGAACAAGAAGTGAATGGGAAACTTCACTGGTCATTTTTACTCCAATTCTCCATCAGAACCTTCGGGGCTCCGCTGTCCCACCCGCTGCACCTTCTTGTGATGCCGCTGTGTGCCTTTTCTGTCCTCCTTGTCCGTGTGCCCCACTCCATCCCGCCACCGTATTGACTCTCAGTCACGGCTCACCAAATCAAAGCAGGCAGCTCATCTCGGCCTGCACCGGCCCCGGCACACACATAATCAGCCCAAACACTGAGTGGCTAAAGCAGAGGAAAGATGGGAATTTGCCTTATCTGTAAGATCTCTGTGAGATAATGCAGCGGTAAGTGTGCAGAAACACAGTTGCGAATATGCGAGGAAAACTAATCTGTCGTATTTACTTTCCCTCTAAGCAATATTTATAATAACTGAAATTCACCTTGAGTTTGTTGTGGTTAAAATCTGGCTCAGAATGAGAAATTACATGAAAGATATTTACTACATTTCATACCCAAAGTCATCTATGTAATTAAACTTTGATTGTTATTCAATGTTGACTTAAATTTATTTATTTTTCTTTCTCTTGGCAAATTACCACGGACAATAAACACGTAATAACATTTTAATAGTGACCCCTATTGCAGCATGTAAAACCCCTTCACGTCTCCCTGTTTGATACAGTAGTCTGTACTCTCTTTCCACTGCAGCATGCTTAGGTGTACAAGAAATACCCCGATCCTTATCGATCACCCCACTGGCTCACGCTGCTGACGAATGTCTCGACGGCTTAATTCAAAGGGAGTTCAAAATAAGATTACAGATTTTTATCACTTGGCTACAGGAGGGAGAGTGACTGACAAAAGACATAAAAAAAAAGAAAATCAAAGGGGTAGGTGTGTGGGGGTGGATGTGACCTTGAGAAGACAAATAAGACCTTGGCGTTCTCCTGGATAGAGCCTGGGAGTGTCCAGACTGTTATAAATAATAGAAAATTGTTCACAGCGTGACTGAAATGGAAGAAAATCCAACCGCAAACTGGACTGTTGTGATGAGAGGCGGAGAATCTCGGGGTTGTTCACAGCGCAAGATAGAGACCTGATTTAGTTTAATTCAAAGGAAATATCCTGGTCGGCAATGTGGATTTAAGGTGACCACTTCAGCAGGTTCCTCGTCTCACAGCGACCTCGTAGATACAGTATCAATTCACTTATTTCAGAAACTGTGTGAGCAAAAAAAGACTTTTGGCACAAGCCTTTTGACGCATCAGAAAGCAGAGGTGTAGATTATGTTGGCAGAATCAACTGCCCTCGTTTTAAGTGGTCCGGGTGAGGGACTATTGTTTCCTGAAGTCTCAGTAGGACCATGAACCCAACCGTAAGTGGCAGACTTTGCCTGTGTTACCTGTGTTTTAATGACATGTTAAACATCTGTGTAAAAGAGAAAAAAAGGTCCATCATTGTAAAATAAACCATGCGTAATTTATTTAAAGTGCTATTCAGACTGGATAGACCTTTTCAGCTCAAATATAGTGTCGCAATAACTGAACACTGTTTTCCTTTATAGTGCACGTTTTAAAATCAAATACAACCACTAGTAATTATTTAACTTTATTCTTTTCCTACAGCAGAAAAAAGGAAGTCTTTAGCTTCTGAGGAAGTGCAGGTTTAATCGCCTTAGTATTTTGCCTCATTTATTTTAGAGCTAACTGAATATGTTTAATTTTAGTAATTTACGCAAGCTGCCTTTTACAACATGAGTTAAAATATAAATGTATCTGGCACAATTATTTGTCATTCAGCTTTTATATTTTCATTATTATCAGAAAATGTAAAATACTTAAAATAAATTAGAGCCAGGACACTGGAACGAAATAAAATAACATTTCTCATCTATTGAGATGAGAAATGTGAGAAATTCACATGTAATTTGTGGAAGTGTGCTCAGATTTAATCAAACATTTAACCACAACAGCAGGTTTTCTATCAGAAAAGGTTCCTAACATTATTTTTTGGTATCATATCTCTACAGACAATCAGACTTTAATATCATTCAAACGCACTCAGTAAACAAACAAACAACACTTCAGTTCACGTTTGCTCTCAAAATCCCGGAGAAACGGAAACTTCTACTTTCCAGCTAACATCGTGTCGTGGTTTTCGTTGTCTCTGCAGGTTTACAGCATGGCTGGAATATATGTTTTCATGTTGTCGTCTGTCCTGAGCATGACTGTAAAGATCCAAAAACGATTATAAAGAGCTGAGGTGGTGGGTGCGGTTTGTTTCACGTAACCGCTCAACATCTGTAATCTGTTCCTGTTTGATGCTTTTGCTAACATGAGTTGTACTGTTTTTCCATTATGAACAGTTTGGGAGTGGGCGGAGATTCCACCGTGAGTGAGAGCGCGGGTGGTGACATTTCTGGGAAGCGTGGCGTGATGCTATGTTGGATCAAACGGAAATCTAGACGTGTGCTCCACCGGCAGCAAACGATCTTCTTCTGTCACTAAATGCAATCATTAAAAACGTCGCTCATAAAGATTTTTCTTTTAAAAAAAAAGTATGTTTGCAGGAGTCTATAAAAACTGCAACTGAGGGAATCTAGCGTTCACTCACGACACAAACTCGCACTACTCAGAGCCGGTGGGATGGAAATGTGCCGTATCCATGTTGACCCCCGGTCTCAAGGCGACCAAAACGCCTCCCAGCAAGTGGTCAGCAGATATTAATGGATATTTTTGAGTTGTGGCATAGGATGCAGGGTGAATCTTTTTACCTGTCACAGAAAATAAAAAAAATAACAAAGCATTGGCTTTCGACATATTGACGATGAGAACGAGACGAGTTGTGGCAATGGAGATGAGGGTGTGGGTGACTGACATCCTAAAACACAAGCTGGAAGAGTTTCAGCTCTTCCTGCAGAGTAAAGCTGCTCTTATTCCCTGACACTTTTAAAGGGGAAATTTAGGGAGCAGTTTGACAGCCTGCTGGAGAGAAGCACCAAGACACAAAACTGTGAACGATTTGAAGTATTCAGATCCTCCAGGAGAACATTTTACCATTAAAGTACAAAAAGAAATATCATGATTTTATAGCTTTTTAAGAGGCCTACATCTGTTGGTTATCTGTAGCTGGATAAGGTGTCATCAAAGACCGCCACGCCCAAGTTGAGCAACTTTCAACCGGCGAACAGAGCTGAGATGCCACGTACATCCTCACACACTGCTGCACTCAGCTCAGCAAGAGCCAAGATGCTCCTCTGCACCGCTGATGCGCCTCTGAATACATAGAGAAGAAAGGGTTCTAGAGCAAAGCGCCGCATCCACCACGCCTGTCTGGAAACTCTTTTAGAGGCAGTTAATAAAGAGACAGTGAAGTGTTTGAGATGGTACAACGATGGCAGTGATTTCTTGTTGAAAGTGTGACTGGTTTTAATTGTGGTTTCAAAGAGGCAGCTGCTCTCTTTTCTTACCAGAACTGCGTTCTGCCTCAGGATCGTTCACCAGAACAAAGTTCTGGCCTTCTTTCACCTGGTCTTGAGATCCAGGGCTCTAGCAAAAACAGTTTGGGGCTGCAGACCTGAATGCCTAAAACTAAAGACACATGGAGCAAAGTATTGTACAGAAACAAAGACATATAATAAAAGGAAGGGCTCCGTGCTTGTGCTGACTTCTGGGACCTAAACTCAGCGGGTGGGAATCCAACTGTGACACTGCCGACAGCAACGAGGGAATTTCCCGACCCTCTTTCCATAGATTCAGGCGCTGCTGTGCAGATTAGCCCCTGACATTGAGCTATGAATAGCACATTTAACAGCTTTGATCTCCAGTCAAGATGCATGTCAATCACGAAGCCATCTGGTGGAACCCAATGTAAGGCTCTCCAACAAGGTCACATTCAAGGGCTCAGCTTCATCCGCATCACTCTTTTAATCTGGATCAAAATATTAGAGGCATCATGGCTGACAGCCTTTAATCATTTTGATGTGCTGTTAAAACGAACCGCCCGCCTCACGTATGCCACACAAGCCTCCGCTGATCTCTGCTCACTGTGCTGTAAGTCAGCTGTGTGTGCCTTTCCATGCCTCTCAGTCTGAGCAGCTTTGACAGATGTGCTGTTTGATGGTCAAATATTCATGCAAGACAGGCTCACCTACCGTAGAAAGAGAGCTTTCCTTTCACTGTGTTCATTCCCCTGGAGTTCTCAGCCACACACTCATACGTGCCAGCGTCCTCCTGCTGGAAATATGGGATTTCCAGGACACCGCTGGACTTTCTCATGTCAACTTTCCTGGGAAAGGGTACACCGTCCACTCTCCTCCAGCTTATTGAGGGTGCAGGGCTGTAAAGAGACAAACAAATGCTGAGGGATATCAGACAAATAGCAGAATTAAATAGTAAGAAAACGGTTTTATCTGTAATGGAAACAATAACGCATTTAGTAAGAGAGAAAATGTATAAACATTTCCTCCCAATCTCTCCCACATGTATTCAAATTTACTTCAAAAAGCTGACATCATCAGCCCCTAGCCTGAGGTCAGCTCGTTCATGCATTAGGGCTTTTTACTTGTGCATGAACCCTGGTTTTCAGTGTGCTCAAACAAAAAATATATTTTTACTCAACATTTTTACACCACAACGAGCGTCCCGTAGTTCCTCAGATACGCAGCCTAGCTTAAAACACACAGGGATTGCAGCAAAGTGGTAAAACACATGAAATAAATATCCCCGCTCTTTTCAAAAAGCATTTCGCTTTCAAATGCTGCTAAGCATGCAGAGCCGGTACGAGGAGTAGGCTTACTTTCCCAGAGCGAAGCACTCCAGCTTCACTGTGGATCCTTTGGCAACCTGAACAACCTCTGGAAACTGAACTTCAATCTTTGGCTCATATTCACCCATAACACCTGAAAGAGAGAGCGCAAAAAAAGTTGGTTTCTTTTACTTCCCAGCTTGAATAACTGTTGGAGAAGAAAACAAAACTAGTTCTGGTTTCCTCTGTCACGTCCCAACTTGAGAAAAGCCTTTTATAGTATGGTTCTGTGTTGACTTAAAGACGAAGTGATTTTTTTTTTAGTGACTTCCAGAACCGAGCTGCAGAAACACACTTTGCTCACAGCAAAGTCACGAGATGCTCCGCTGTTGAAAATAATGAGAAGAAAAAGCCACAACAAAGCACAGCAGCTGCCAAGTGCCACAGAATTTTGAGACTTCATTGAAGGTTTGAGCCTTCATATCCAGATGAGTTTCATCATGTTTTAGCCCTAACCGTCAGGAACCAGAAAACAGGCCAGTAAGCCCCAAACACCCCCCCACCCCCTCACCCCCCAGTGCTGCCAGCGTGTCGACAAAGCAGCCCATTCACTGTCGGTGAAGCAGCTCTGGGAGATTATATTATTGCTGCTGTGCATACTAAAAATCTCTGCTTAAGAGGGAACACTGAAACGTACACTTTGTGGTGTTCTAGCTTTAGTATAGACTTTGTAATAAATTGAGATTAAAGTGCTTTTCATGACTAGAAAAAACGCTGATATGTCTTTTACTCTTCCCCTTAAACGAGGTAAAACCTATAAAAGTAGTGCAGGGTGCCCAGCTTCTGGGCCTGTTGACAGTCAGATGGCTGCGTAACGTGGTGTTTTAAACCGTTCTCATCCAGCAGAGCAGCAATAGGTTTCCTCCATTGCTGTAATTCAGGGCCGTGCTGCACAAATAGCTCTAGATGGAGGAAACGGCCCAATTTCATCTTGTTGATTTGGCGAGGTGCGTGTTATCAGGATGGCTTCCTGAGTGTCTGTGAGAGCTAATTCAGATTCTTATCACATACGTCTCATACTGGAATGTAACCACAGGACTATCAGCCATGTTAAAGCAGACAGATGGAAGTGAACATGTAATTGTCTCATAGCATAACCTTTTGTAAGGAACACCTGCTTAATGCACCCCTCTTTACCCTCCATACTATATGCTGGGCCTGCTGCTGCTGCAGAGGGAAAAAAGGGAAAGAAAAAAGGGGGATAATGGAAAGAAGGAAAATTACAGGTCAGGGAAGGAGGCTCTCTGGAAGAGCACAGAACATTTGGGTAACTTCAAGTAGTTATATTGCATCAAAGGTTGTATTTGAGTTTGGAGGATGTGGATGTCAGCTATAAAGTTTCTTGGCGACCTGTTTGATTGTGAAAACAGAAATGATCTAAATATATTCAATTTTAATTTTACTTGTAAGATGTTATAGTGCCAATGGTCAATATATCAATACTGCCAATATTTATGCAGTCTATGTTGTAATTATTTATTTAGATTACTATTAATAAAAGCTACGTAAGCCATGTGATATACAATGTGACTTTGTGATTTTCTGTATTCCAGATACTTTATTTGGGTGACTGAAATAACGTCACAAAACCAGATTAGAGCCAAATAATCCAGTCTTCCCATCTTTATATCCACAAAAAGTAAAATCATGCTGCATTTTTCTTCCTCTTCCTTCCAGTAACATCTCTTTAAAGAGGCACAAAGAAAGAAGATAAAGACGTGCAGAGGCCAACTCCACCGACGAAAACTGGCTGCTCTGAACCGAACTGTGAATATGGCTGAAGAAACGTCTGCCTGCGCTACTGTCACCACTGGCAGGATGCAGTGGCACTGCCACTGCCGGTTGTACTGCAGACCTGGGTTTGTTTCTGACGGTGAGCTTTAGCCCGTGTCCAATTAAGAATATATTTATACAGAGACACTTTTAATCTTTTTGCTTTTTAAATTAACTCATCACCTCAATTACAGACCAGACAGAACAAAATGGTACAAGCTATTTAAATGAATAGCCCACCATTCTCACAGACTCAAATGTGTAATGATGCCAGATCGGACCCCCCTCCACTCTTCTGTCTATTTCTACCTCTTTATTCCGCTTTTGACCTAAATGCTGAAAAAACATCACATTCCTCTGGGCCCTGCTGATGTTATGCTGAAGTGGCTCAGATGATTTTTGCTGTCTGAACCATAAATTGCAGATAAAAGTGGGTGCAGTCATCCAGTGTCAGAATTCAAGGGAATGACGAAGTGTCTTAAAGTGCATTCCTGTTAAGGTTTGGTTCCCAGCGACTCTGGCTCCAGACTACTCACATTCAAAAAGCATCTTACTATCAATAGGTTTTCTGTCATTCTAATGCTGTTGGCAAATTTTACTCATTGTGATCAATATGCCGGTGCCACCGTTAGAAATGACTGCAGAACTAAGTTGGTATTAATGGGCTGGTAATCTGAGCCCATATTTAAATCAAACTGGTCCCACGAGAAAAAATGCTGCCCATTACTGGTCTGGGCGGAAGTCTGTCGGACCCACACATGGGAGCGACAATGCTGGACTGGATCACATGAACGTACATCACACTGGTGGCACTGGGGCATGCAACTTAGTACAATTTCAACAATCTGAAGACTTTTTTTTTCATAATATTTCAAATCACAAAGTATATTCTGACATGACCTCAACAGCTTTGCTTTACATGTATCATATTACCAAAAGCAGAATAAACTGTTGATGTCAACATCAGAATTGTTGCCTACCAATACAACGGTGCTTAATGAAGTTACAGTACTGTACAAAAGGTTTAGGTGCCTTCCTACTGAAATTATAACCACATTTGTACTTATTTTACAATGTGAGACAGGAACCTGACTTTTCTAAATCTAATAGAATGGAAGCCTAGACAGTGATGCTATTATTAACTAGAACAGTGAAGAAGAAGACTAACGGAATAACAGTACACGGGTCCAAGAGGGCTATTCACTTATAAAGCAATAGAAAATAGGAGGATGAAATAAATATTATTATATGAATGGAATAAAAATTAAAACTGCAAATATGTTGACCTCAGTTCAGTGAGAGAGGAAATGAAAAAAAATAGCAAAATTTATGTAATAAGCAGATTGAGTGACGAAGTGTGTGATATAACACTCCAGCTGCTTTAAAAACTTTCCATCAGACATCATATTTTTCTTTTGTTTAAACAAAAAAATTGTCAACACCGTGAGGTTGCTGCTACGCACGGCTCACCATCGCTGCGGAGCACAAGTGGAGTGGGCGGGCCCTGGACGAGGGTCTTTGTGACGGTGTTGGAAACCACGCAGGTGTAGTTGCCAACATCTGAGGGCTCCACTTTGGCAATGTACAGATTCCCTGTCTCCTGTGAGATGAAGCGGCGAGAGTCCTGCTTCACGAACGTTGGGTACTCGTTGAAGATCCAGGAAAATGTCAGATCTGTGGGGACAGAGGAAAGGGACAGTTGTTTATTTCAATGACAAAGGGGGTCATAAAAAAAGAGGCTGAAGAGAAGTGGGATAAGTCAGAAGTAAAATAAGCTTTTGAACACCTATAGATCATGTTATTGATGAAATTACATTATAGCAAACTGAAAACTGTCAGAATCTGCTGTAAAATAAAATGTAATTATTCTGATTTACTTTGAGGGATGTAAGACATCCGGCTGTCACAACTCGTGTGTTTTATCTTCTGCTCTAAAGAAAGTTTTACTGTTTTATCAAAAATGTTCTCATTACAAAGCATGGGTTTGTTTACAAGTTCCTCTAAATACATGCCAGATTGTTCATATATGAGTGTTTCTGAAAAACACTGCACACTCAGGACCATTTCCCAAATATAACTTCTAATTACACCAATTACTAGTATTACTAATTACACCTAATATTACCGTCATCATGTAGCTGTCTACCATAAAAACATTATTAGTAACAAAGCCAAAAAAAACATCCTAGATTCATGTCTTTTGGCACAATTTTGGGTCAAAGATTTGAATGTTTCAAATAAATCAGTAAATTAAAGATGTTCAAAGGCAAAGTAATAAGTGCTCCTCTTAAACACCCAGGTATCCTTACAGCCCAAAAATACTTTGAAAGTGAAAGGTGCAAAAGGTCTGATCTGCTCCAACACGGAGGAGGAAGTGGGGCGTTTTCATCATCAGCAGCTGTCAGACTGCTGAAATCGCTCAACCTGTCGGACTTTAAATGTCACTCTTTTCCCAAGGTCACATGATGCTGCAAGAGATTTTTTTTGACATTGTGAAGTATCCAGGTCAATGGACCAATGCAAGTAATTTGGACTGAAATTATTTTTTTACTACCTTGCCCCAAATTCACAGACATCTATCATGTTTCAACCTTAAGGATGATCTAATAAAACAATGTGAAACTAAATTGGACCCTTTTCATCATAGTAACTGTCTCTAGAGGCCAGTTAAAGACAGAATACCTACAGTTATGCGGGTATGTGATTTATTATTATTATTATAGTTTATGGTATAGCTTCAGAATTGGCTTGTCTATTTAATTATTTATTTAGTTAATAATGAATACACAGCACAGCACCAGCCATCTGAGTCTAAGATACGGCGGGCTGCGGGCCTCGGGCCTCGGGCCTCGGGGTCCGTTTGGACAACCCTTCTACACATCTTCACCTGTCCTGTCTAGCTGTGGCTTTTGTCTTGTCTTGTTATGAAATTGGATGAAATTAGTCATTATAAGACCCCATTAACCTGGTCAATAACCCAATAATGTGAATTTAAATAATTGAGATAATGCTCAGCAGAAAGAGAAAATGGGAACAAGTGCCAAATTTACAATACAAAATATAGTTTACACAGTCACTTTCACCTGTTACATAATTCAGCCACTGACATCATCTCTTCTGCAAGTTGTCAGGGGAACTCAAAGATGAAATTCACAAAGGACTGCAGAGTTAGTGTGGCTTTGACATCTAAAATGAGATCTAATCTCATTTTTACATCCTGGCATCCAGCAGCTCTGAGAAATGAGCTTCATATGTGCTCCAACTGCAAGCAGAGGAATACTTCATGTCACACACACCTTTATCACCTATTTCTCCATTTATTTTCAGGCAGGTGGGCTGAATCGATCTGGATGTGACGTGTCAGTGCCAGTTCGCCACAGGTGAGTCTTGAGATTAACTCATCGACATATTTGACATCATCAGTATCAGCCTATCAGTCAATATTACCATCCAGTATGACGGAGTTCCACTGTTGGTATCATTGGGTATCTTTACATACACAGCAGTATCCCATCTAATCCTTAAAAGCTGGAGTACAAGACGCGTGTATTTATGTTCTTGGTAGTTAAAGAAGTGTCACCTCTCCCGTGAAAAGGCTTATTTGGCTGCTGGTTGGTCTGACGTTCATGCGAGTTGTTGATATTGTATGTAAATCACTCTTCCACCCATCTCCAAAATCTTTCTTATTATTGTAAATATGCTGCTTTACATGACTCATATTTCCACTTTCATGTTGCAGAGAAGCATCTGAACAATCACTCGACCCACAATCATCCCCGTCCAACCATGCTCATCCACGGTCTTCATTACACCGACAACACTCACTTTTACCCAGTTTTCTCTCTTTGACTCCAAATGTTCCTTTTACTTATTTAATAATTTCCTCAGAGGCATCTGTTGGGAAGTGTTCCTGGCTGCCTTTTTCTCCCTAGTCTGTGTGCCTGAGTGTGTCTGTGTGTTTCTGTTAACGTGGTCCACTTTACCAGATCATAACATCAGTCACGAGGTTCTCACCGTCAGGCTGTGATACAATACAACGGAGACGTTTCCCAACAAGTACCTTTCACACTGAATATTTATACATAGAAATGTAGCTTTCATTGTCAACTGGGAACTTGACATTTCTGACTTTGGGGAAAAAAATTAAAAAAAGACTGATTTCTCAGCCGATAACTCAGACATTGTATTTTATGTCATTCCACAGAAATCTCACTTTCCAAGCAGGTGCCAAAACCTCCCTTCAGTGTTATTTGTCTAATAACGTATTCAATACATTACATTCTTTATGAATTCCTTCATTTATTATATTTCCATTCCCACTCCAGTCCTTCTCAGGGTCAAGGTAAAGTAAATGAAACTCTATCACAGAAACAATGTGTGTCGCAAAATGGTGACAAAATGACAGCAGTGTGATTAAAGTGTGGGGATCATAATACTCCGCAGAACTGGACTTGAATCACCGGCCACTACAAACATGATCTTAACTTTTGTTTTATTGGGTTTAATATTGGAATACTGCAGGACATGTAAAGGTACACATGTGCATTATTTTCCTGCTAAATCAAGGGCTGAGATGCTAATTGTGAATTACACTTACTATTTTGAGGGAATAAATGCATTTGCATTGACACACAATTCTGTCACACAGTAGTACAGTAGGCACTGTAAGAGCCTGGACGATGCACTCATAACGATCAGAAGACTGAGAGAGGATCACCAGGCCCTTCATGCCCTCAGGGGAAGGCATGAAGACGGAGACCTCAGTGGTCGCTGTCGTGTTGATGTAGCAGAAGTTGTAGGGTGGTGAAGCAGCTGAAGAAGAACGTTTGTGATCGTCATTCTGATGAGAGCACGACAACAGTTTTAATCTGGGACAGCATTTATGCACATAAGACCCAAGAACACGGCATACCTGGTGCACCGTGTGCACGGACATGGCCAAGCACCACACCTGATAGTAGACTTGTAAATAGACAAAACAGTCTTGGAGAATCCATTTGTCTCCTCAATCTGTTTGACCTCTTATGAAAGCAGGATCCCAGATACCTACAGTCACCGTTTGGGTCTGATTGAGGTTGGGCTGTTGTGCACGTGGAGCTGCAGACAGAGTGATGACACAGAGGAGATCCATGGGGACAAGGGACACCTTAAGGAAGAATAACGCATGTTGTTTATGTTTCTCCTCCAGTGCTTTTGAATAATGGCTGCACCTGATCTTGTTCTGACTTTAAAACCCGTAAGAATACACAGCACAAACAAGCTGCAGAATTTCACACTGACCAAAAATATAATGAAATGTCTCTGCGATGTCTCACACAGCTGGCTGAATGGTCGTCACAAAATCATCCAGAGCACTTGTTGTTCTGGAGAAAGTCAAAAGAAAAAAATATGAGCATGCAAACTCAGTCTAATTTAAAAATATGCAATTGTTTAACTTTTGATCAATCGAGAAAAAAAAACAATACAAGAAAAATTGCATTCAAAATATGATTCTCTGGAGAGGCCCGCAAGAGTTCTTTGTGGTTCCCCTCCAAGTTAAAAATCACTTTGCAGGAGTCCCAATGAATAAAGCTCCTTCACAAAGGAGACAAAGGAGAGGCCGCTTCAAAGACAGGCCTAGCTGAATATTCAAAAGTGAACAAGATGTGCAAGTCAAACATGCCCTTCTCCTGCACAGATAAGAACAAGTCCAGACTGATTTGTACTAATGCAGAGATGGAGCATGAAGGCCAAGATGACAGGCAGTAATCCAGAAGCACGGCTATCATGCTTCATGACAGGCTGAAAACAGAGCTTAAACGAGTAGGAGCGCCCGTGGATGAACGCCCGTTCTGTGATGCATGTGTGCTTCATCTGAGATGTGATTCAAAAGTAGTTTCAGAGAAGCAAGTGCTGACATTAATGTTATTTAAAAACATGTGGTTAGTGTGACGTTTCCCTCAGTAGTCAAACATTTCTCCCGCCCATCCATCCATCCATCCGCCCATCCATCCATCCATCCGTCCGTCCATCCGTCCGTCCATCCATCCATCCATCCATCCATCCATCCATCCATCCATCCATCCATCCATCCATCCATCCATCCATCCATCCATCCATCCATCCATCCATCCATCCTCTATACCTGTTTAATTCGGTACAGGGTCACAGGGAATAGCAAACTAGTTACGAACAAAAGAAAAAAAACAACCTTTCATCTATGCGTATAGAAAAGAGCTAATTTGTGATCGTCATTCTGATGATCACGACATTAGTTTTAATCTGGAACAGCAGAAAATCAATAAAAGGTACGTACATCGTATTCATATGTGCAATGCAATCAATTCTCATTCTATACAGTTATTTAAGAAGATGGCCCTATACTTTTAAGTTTGTATTTATTTTATATGTTTCAGAAAAGTGATCAAAAAGAAGGTTGTATTGTACTTAATAGTTTTACAGTTTCACGTTCAGAGCAGAGGTTTGTCAGATCATTTCTTGACTTTCAAATGTAGGACTTTGCTTTTTTTTTGTGGCTACATGTGATGCGCATGCTGTCTCTCTCACACACACACGCACGCATGCACGCACGCATGCACGCACGCACGCACGCACACACACACACACAGGACCCATTAGCAGTCTGAAATATCAGTTTCACACACTTTCACATACTCGAGATCACAGTCGAACCCTTTGTAGTAAAAATCAAAACATCGCCACGCAGCCATGTAGATCATAAGTGTAGCGCTGGTTCATGAATCACATGAATACAAACTAAAACTTCCAGGGACAGACTATAAGAGGTGTAAACTGCGTGCAGCGGTGGAGATGTGCTGACTTTTTGTTGACTGGATCTTCCAGCCCGGTACAGTAATTACGTAACACTCACATTCTGTAACACAGGGTATTCGGAGTACCTCCTTGATGAGCAAAGTGACTTTCATGGGTCAACTCACTAAAACGCCCTTTTAAT
Organism: Xenentodon cancila; assembly: GCA_014839995.1. NCBI lineage: Eukaryota > Metazoa > Chordata > Actinopteri > Beloniformes > Belonidae > Xenentodon > Xenentodon cancila. The sequence continues at coordinate 3,180,496 of CM026203.1, forward strand.
TTTATTATGTACTTATGCTATACATGCACCAAATTAACTCCCTGTCCCCATATGAATTATGTCAAGTATGACAAATAAATCCATGGAAGACGACCGTTTAATGACGTATACGTGATAAATGACACCACGTTGAGCTGCACGGCTTAATATAAATTCAGAATAACTTTGTGTTAACCACATTTCTAAGTAAGATGCTCTGAAAGTCAGCAAAGAAAGAATCCTGTTACACCAGTTCAGTAGATTAAAAGAAACAGAGCCGCAGATATCTGATCAAAGTCATGCGAAAGTCGAGTTAGAAGGACTGCCGCCGCCGCCGTTGCAGTCAGTGACATCACCCGGTGGCTGAATAAATCTGTTTTTGTTTCCTGTAATGCGATTCATTTTTTCACAATAACGACATCAGCATTCATCTCATCTGCTGTCCCAAAGCGACGCCAGCCACCAACACCGCCCCTCAGTGTGGGGGTGTCATGGCTCTACTGCATTACATAGCTTTTTGAATATAGTTAACATTTATGATGAACATGAACAAGAAGAAAATGCGTGTTTCTTTTTTTTTTTATAAAAAATCTCTTAATAAAAAAGACGTTTCCAGTTACAGCACGATAGTAATATATGACCAGTAACATCTCTCTTTCCACTTGATATTATATATACATTTTTAATCAAGTAATTAGAACGGCGTGAGATGAAGACTGTCTGGGAAAAAAAGAAAAGAAATCACAGAAGCGTGCACGTTCGTGCGTTTCAGGGCCGAGTAATTTCTCTGATTACAAGCGCGGTATTAAGTTCATGACTAAGAGGGGGTATGTCAGAGCGGGTGAAAAGCACTGATCTGATACAACCCGAACGACTTTTTACATTCAGAGCCACTAGGAACCCGCTCATGCAGCAAAACAGCACGGTCACAGGACCCACATGAGGGATGTGCCAGAGCCAGCAGAGAGAGCAAACCCACTACCCGGCCCTGCCACAGTCTGCACATGCACCGATCAGGGGAAGCACCTCTGAAAGAGTAAATGTTGAGACATCCAAAAACAAAAGACACTTAGTGTTATTTAGTGCAATCCGTCCAGTTCTGCTACAGTCTCCAAGACTCTTCAAGACTGTTTCGCCGTGTCCTTTACAGGAGCAGACATGCACGTGCTCGGTGCTCCGAATGCCACCGGTGGAAGACGAAACATGGAAGCCACATGTACACACAGCTATGAGTGAAGACATGCAGAAGTGACTTCAGCCAAGAGCGCCTCTGCCCGTCTTCCCATTAGAAAACAGAGGTCGAAGGCATTAGGTACACAACTAAACACAGTAATCATCCAGCAGAGAGAGCGCGGCTGGGTCGCACTGGCAGCCCATTAACACAGCTGGCTTTGAAAAAGACAGACAATGACAGCCTCTCAGCGGCTCTCTCTGCCTCTGATCCAACGTGACAGATACAAAAGGAAACACGGCTGTATATTTAAGGGAAAAAAGCGTGTCTGAGGCAGCCCAGTGTAAAAATAAGTGAATGTACAAAAGCATAAATACAAGTTTGTGTTAATCCATCTACTTCCCTAAACTGACAGATCGTAATTAGCATATATTTCTGGCATTCTCGGGTATCGGCCTCTCCGACGGAGCGTGAGGACGTGCTCTGCTGGACTCCGGCCTGGCAGGGTGTGTCCTGCTGGGCGTGCACTCAGTCCCTGATCTTGTTGTCTCTCACAATCTGCAAGAGCAGTTGGGAGGTGTGATGGCACCGGTCACATTAGAAAATAAAATAACACAGCAGCTGCCCTGGCTGAGATAAACGCAAACTGTGCCATGTAATAAAAATGTAAAAGCTGCCTTTACAAAGAAAACAAAAAAACAAAAAGCAAACAGTATTTGGAGTAGAGATGCTCTGATGAGGCTGGTGACTGGAAACGGCTGATGTTTGATATACTGGTGAAAACCTGTTTCTGTTGGTCTGTAGTGGCAGTCAAAGTCAAATAAAACAATGTTCTTCGAGAGGTGTGTGTGTGTGTGTGTGTGTGTGTGTGTGTGTGTGTGTGTGTGTGTGGGTGGGTGGGGGTGTCGTATTGGCGCTCATTCTCTGCTCACTATAAAAAATAAATAAAAGACACTATTGTAGATATCAACTGAGTAGACAAGAACATTTTGAAATATTTGACGTGTGTGTATGTGTTTTTATTCCCAATTCCTGTCCACCTACTTTGAATAAGGGGCACTAGTGTGATAAAATCTTTAAAAAAAAAGAAAAAAAAGAAAGGCTTTATTGTTACATTTAATCAACCAAAGAAAAATCCAAGAGTATTACAGCAGCAAGAAATCTTACTTCAGTACATAACTGGGACTAACTCTAACTTGTGATGCCAAGCACAAATTGTAATGGGTTTAAAAAACAGATACATACAAACTTGTGCCTGAGAAATGCAAATGTTGTGACTAACATCTTTTCCCTGAAGGAGGGAAAAAGATTGCAGCATCCGTGCAACATCTAAATGATGCAGCTTAAGCAGAGACTCCAGCTTGCATCATCCTTTCAACAGGTGAAACTGGCAGCACTGGGACAAAGCCAATCCCCAGCAGTCCTGCACTCGTGAGATACTGCTCGCAGCAGTGCAGCTACTCTGTTGCCTCCAGTAAAATACTTATTCAACAAAGAGGAAAACAGGAGAATAGGAAAGAATAAAAATGTCTCCCAAGAGTGCCAATAAACACACATGTACTTACACACAAACTCAAAATTTCAGCACATTCCTCTTCAGAGACGTGATGAGCACCGTTATTTCCTAGAACTCTCAGATTAACACGAAGTCTATAATTGGAACTGTAGTGACCAACTCCGAGTGGTCGGCTTTAGAAATAAATGCTGAAAGCATTGCAGAGGTGTCATAAATATATGTTTCATTAGTTTTCTGATGTGTGGTTCTGTCAGGTTGTGTTGCAGGAGATAAAGCGCAGGCTTATCCCAACCAATGCAACCTCAGGCTGTACACAGAACCCGCTTCAGATCAAAAGATGCTTTTTTCTTTTTCTTATTACAGATGTACTAGTACTCCCCATCTGCAGTAAAGAAACAAACATAAACTTTCCACGACTCAGATAGGTTTTGCTACTTTTTTACCACTAAAATGTAAAGTGTTTGGGTTTTTAACAGAACTGCTGGCTTGTTTTTTTTGGTTGCTTTGTTTTCGTTTGGGATGAAATGAACAAGAACGTAACGCTGAGACAGGGACTGCTGCCAGGTAAAAGGTCAGGTCTCCTTCCAGTCTCTTCTAAATTCAAACATATTTAGGACAAAATGACTTTTTCCCCTCCAGAATAAGTTATCACGTGCCGGATTGTGGTGCCGGAATATTCTTCAATGCATCTTTTGTTATTAATCCATATTTGTAACGAAAAAAGCAATTAATTTACCTAAAAACACTTTAATTACTGAATTATGCTGATGTAAGAGGTAGAACACTGCGAGGTCTGAGGGATTTAACTTGAATTTACAGTCCAGTATGTTGCTAAACCAACAACATGTGTGGACGGAGCTGTCATGTTTTCGACAATTGTTGTTTTCCCATTACACGGCAGGTGACAGCATATTTCTCCTGGGATTAAATTCCCACATGCACTTGTGGATTAGTGTTTACGTAGTTGAACTGACAGAGCCTGAGGACGTCTGACTGCAACGCAGCAGAGGGAATACAGGTGCTTACAGATCATGAAATGGAACATGAAGAAGTGGAAACAGGGATGTTCTGCACATGCAAACACGAAATCTGATGAACACATGACTGCATGTCAACCCGCGCTCCACATCCTTTGCCCTCTTGCCTTCCTCTGAATATTTATACGCCCCACATAGTCGCTGCACGCACTCTGAATGCAACAACAGAAACAGTGACGTGTACTGTACACTTTAAGGAGCTTAAAAGGAGATTTAGGAAGCATGCCACTCACACGTCCTCTGGGATACGTCAGCATGCTGGATCAGACTCTTCCGTGACCTTTTCATATGTGATTAGAAACTCCAATCAATTCACGGTGTCATTTTCAGATGTTACGGCATATCCCATTTCATGCTGCTGTCATGTTGTTCGCCGCTTGTCTAAGAAGTTTCTTTTCACTACGAGGTGACTTCTACATTTTGTCAGAAACTGTTAGAATTTGGAGAAAAGGCTCCGTGATCTTGGCATGGATGTGTGACAGTAACATGTGGTACTATTACGGTAAGCCGAGGTCCCCAGAGAGATGAGCAGAGAGTAATGCGATTGAATATAGGATTTTAAAAGGAGATTACTCATGGAGACTGTGAATGTGACATGTGTTAATCAGATTAAAAACAGGGCAATCCCTGACGGGAAAAAAAAAACAACTAAAGATTCCAATGACTCATATTGTAACATCAAAAAATGTCACAGGAATGAACATGTTCTTCCTCAAGGTGCCTTGACAGATTAAAACCTGTCAGTGTTGTCTGAAAGTGCCTTCAGAAGCAACTCTGACATGTTTGACAGGAAAGTCAAAATTTGACAAATATTCTAGTTGCTATTTGAATACCGTTGCTAGAAATCTGACACCACGTCAAACAGAGAACAGATCACATGGGCTGTCTTTTGGGTTTTTTTTTATTTTTTTATTCTACAATACTTTTTTTTTAAAAGTCACTTTCCCTAAGATCAATACACTGTATTCGAAATGAGGTTTCCAACACGCCATATGGGGATTTACATAACTTCTGCTAAATGTCACCATTTAGTAATCCAGGATTTTAAAAAATGAGAGAGAACGATGAAAATACATTTCAATTAGAAATGAAATGCCTTCTTGATCATTCAGATCAACTCGGTAACCGAGTGCCAGACGGGGGACAGATGAGTAATGACGTCAGGGCTTCATCTGTATTTTCCTTTTTTGGTTTTGTTTCTAAACTGCAAACATGGTCTTGCATGCGTGTTTCTGAAAGTTTGGCTTTGAAAACGAAGGTTTTGGTCCCTGCAAACTTCAGTTTCAGTTGAGTGTATTCAAACTTAAACTCGTCTCTGAGCTGCACAACAAAAGTGCACAAACCCTCAGACTTTGGACAGATTTACTGTGGGGAGGTCCTTTCTGCACAAGATGAAACAGGCCGGCTATGAAAAAAAACAGGCAAATTATTATTTTTAGAAAAAATTTTTAAGATTTAGAAGATTTATTTCATTAAAGTCCTCCAAAATAGGTTTCTCTGACCAGTCAGTGTGGAAGTGTCCCGGAGGGTCTGGTACCAGGGTGTTCCCATAAGGGGTCGTGGATGGGGTCCTACTACAGTGCACCTTGAGGTTTTGTTGAGGTGATGTTTGTATGAAGGTTAAGTAGACTGACGTGTCATGGAAGCGCCAGGTATGCATCAGGATACGTACACGGAAGTAATTCCACACCAAAAACAACGCCATGATTAGGAAATCTACATGAGACCTGACTGAGACCTGGTTGTTGGGAGTTTTGCAAATAGGACGGTGATGGGAAAATTGGTGCGGTTGTCAGTGTGTTTGTACATATTGTAAATAAAATTATGTTGACCTTTAATTGACTGGATTTCTGCCATTGCATCCACATATATGTTTGTTTTTGTCAATCATTCCTTATAGTCAGCTGCAAGCGACCCTAATTTGTTTGTAGCATCAAGCTGAGCGTTAAAATGTCACGTCTAATCAGGGCATACAATCGTAGCGTTTGCCAGCAACAAGTCCGTTTAAACCATATCTTCACAGTTCTGATGGGAGCAGGGACGTTTAGGGGGTAGACTGGGCCGCTCACTCCCCTTCCCTCCATCCCGCTCTTCTGTATGTGAGCCTCCTTTTGAAGTTTGTTGTCACAGTTTGGTGCTGCCCAGTTTTCAGGTACAGCAAACAGAACACCATATCCAGCTGGATGAGGTTAAAGGGTTGGTAGGGTGGATGATTCTACTTTGACATGGTTCTTTTATGTTACAATACATCACTAACCTGAAGGGCTCACTGGCTGAAATATTTTAAGAACTTACTAAGATGTGTTTTCTATGTACTTTTGTTCTTTAGACACCAATTATGTACTTTCAAACCCATAAATATTCCTCTTTGTCCTTAAAATGTCCTGTAAAAAACTAGTATTTGTTGTTTGTTGTAACAGATTAGTATGTTGGGAACCAAAAGCATCCCTCATCTCAGGCACCAACAGCAGCAACATCATGTTACTTCGTGGAGCAGGAAAACTATTTGATCCACCAGGTTTGAGGATCGGCTGCCACTTCTTCCAGGTGAGCACCATCTGCACTCGGCATCGTGCTTATTCGAGCTTATTTCATTGGAGAGGTTTTCAGTCACTGTGCTGGGAGCGTTAACAAATGTGTTCAACCTATCCCTATAACTGTGCTTACGTATTAACAAATGTGTTAACTAATCCCTATTAACGTGCCATGTCGCCACCTGCATTAAGACAGCAGTGTCGTATTCTGGGTGGACTGCAGTTTTTGCCTCAGATATCATTGGCCAGTAGCCTTAACACTAGACCTCACTCAGAGTTGTCAAATCCTGGTCCTCGAGGGCTGCTGTCCTGCAGGCTTCCTCCTGATTTCAATGAGTGTGTTATTAACAGACTTGTGCAGACCTTGATGACAAGCTGATGATGATCCATTCAACGAGTAAAAAAAGTCAATTAAAACTCGCCTGGGAATGCCAAATGAGGATGGTAATGTGTAGCCCTGCTGATAATATTTTGAATTTAGCTGAAGTGAATCTTGAAGCAAATGAAATGAACCCCGGGTTATTTGTGAGGGATCTTTTCTTAACATCGAGTACAAGAAAAAGCAATAGTCATATCGTGCAGTGTAAACTCAGCAAAACTGTTCAATGGTGTAGAGGCGCGTTTGATAATCATTGTAGTGGTACATTCATTAAAAATAAGATTTTATAGATTTGTCGGAGGATTTGATGACATTAGCGTGTGTGGCCTTGGCAGCTGTTGATGAATTACAACAGCACTCCTGATGTGAACATTATACATAAGATGTGTTTTGGAGCAGCTATGGAAGAAGAGCTGACTATGTCGAAGCGCTGAGTTACTCACCACTTCAGTGGCTCCAGCAGGTGTACCCGGAGAGTGTAAATGTACGACCGTTTACTTTTTGCACTTCTACGTGTACTTGTACTTTAAGCGATCACTGATCACTGTCTAAAAGACAGATCGAACACCTACGATAACTACCGTCTGAGTGCCACTGATGCACCTGCGTTGGCGGCTGTCGCGACTCCAGGCCTAAAAACTAAAAGATGTTTGACAAACTCACAAGAAGATTTAGAAAAATAAACAAGACTCTCTCAAATGTTTCAGTTTGACCTCATTTACAACCGTTAATACAAATGCATGAAGGAGCAATGTGCTCTCTGAGGCAATCTTCCCGCATCCCGATTTGTGTCATACTTGATGACTTTCATTATATCACATGGTGGTAATTATGAATTAAGCTTTAATAAAAATAAATTCATGATTTGACATTCAGAAATGAAACTGGAAAGAATGCTGGGTAAAAGTAATTGTACATTTACATCGCTAACATTCTTGCAGAGGACGATAAAAAGAGAGGGCAACGCCAGCGCCTGTCAGCCGAATCTCAGGGATTTAATAAACTCATTTGTGAGCTGTGTTTTGAACTTTTCTTTTGGCCTTGACACCGTTCTCATGTGTCATGACAGAATGTTTTTATCTGTTGTTCTGCTCCCACACAAGATTTGTTCACGCATTGCTGCTGGTCTGTTTGTTTTTGCGGTGTCGTATGCTTCCGTTTCTTTCCAGGTGAAAGACCACTCGCTGTTGCTGGTTGCTCTGGAGTTCGCCCACCCGCGGCTGAAGGTACCTTGTGTTTTTCTGATGTTCGCCGCATGTCACCGGGCCACTGCTGGTGGATGGGCTCGAATCTGTTTGTGTAATGTTTACTGGCAACCTGCAGGACACGGCGCCCGAGGAAGGCAGGCTGCGGACTGAATAACAAGCTTAATATTTAGATACAACGCGGTGAAGGACCCGCTTTCACCATCTTATAATGGAGTCTGGTGCTGACTTGTTCCAGCACTGCACCATTAACCCCAAGCCGCTGCACGCTGAACTTTAAAATGAAAACACACATCCAACAGATAACACTATGAAACTATTTTCTCTTTAACGTCAACTGATTATGAATTTTTTGAAGTTTTCTTGGCAATAACGTTTTCTGCCGCTGCAGAGATTTGTCTAATTCGTCATGTTTTTTATTTTCATGTAACACTTACGACAGTATGTATGTGTGTGAATGAAACTGAACTGTGTTCTGTAGGTATGTTAGTACATGAGATATTTAGGGAGTTCTTAGATATACAACAAGTTGAATTTCTTTATATATGTTTGTGGTGACAGAACAGGAGTCTTGAACCATGAATCCTGGAAGCTGGAAAATAACAGGGAATTATCTACTACAAGTGTGACCATATCTTCTAGTGGCTTTTCAAGCAGTTCTCTACCTCCGTCCCTGAAACGTCATTAGAAATAACACACGTCTTTGGATTTCTCCAAAGAAGAGAAAGAAGAAAACCTTAAAATAAGGTGGCCGCTGCACCCTCATTTGATCAATTGATTAACTACACGTGATCTTTTCAAGCTTAGTGTTTAAAAGTCCTGTAAAATCTTTTTAGTAGCACTAGAGCCAGAGTTACTAACATTTGCTCTCTTGTGTTTCTTGGCAGATTGTTTTATGCTCCTTGTGTAAAGCTTTTCAGCTGCTTGTTCCAGAGTCCAGCTGTGTTTGATCTCAGCCGGTTCTTCCTCTGCGCTTTGGCCTCATCCCTTCCTACACTGTTTCGTTGGCACGTTCGACATCTGGCTCCGACTCATTTCCTTGGTTTTTATTTAATACGTGTTGTCTTTTGGATGTATTCCTGGCTATGTCCTAAGTTTGTGACCTTAATTCTGTCAAAACAGATTTCCCAGCTGCATAAATATAATTATTTGGCTCACAGGAAGACAAAGATGGAAAATACTGGATATAATCTAAGACAGTCTGGGTCTCCATGAATAATGAGGATGAGGATCATGAGTGTCGCTGCTACGTAAGAACATCATCATTTGTTTTACTTGTTTGTCTTTTGTTTATTTTTATGATGATTATTATTATTTGTCATCACCTTTCCTGGCCTCTGTAGCTGGGATTTCATTTTTTTTTTTTATTGCACTCACCCTGGTTCTGAGGAACGGGAATCTTCACACACCTTCATTTGCCAGAGCAGCAGACCTTTCCCAGAACTGAATCATGAAAGTAGGACTACGCGGTGGAAATGACAGCTTTATGCGCTGTAATTTTCATTATAGCAGACTCAATAATCATGTCATTCTCTTTCTTCATCTATGAGCCTCGACAGTGAACACAGTTAAATATTTAAATGTTATTGATCTCAGGATAAAGTCTTATAAAATCTATTAAATGATGAATGCGGGATTAAATGTCTTTTCAGGTCAGAAGCGTTGCAGTCTTTAATAAATTACCTGATTACCAACAGGCGTGTTCACCTGAACACTGTTTGCATCTAACACCTCTCACATTTTCATGCTCGTTCACGTGCCTGAACACGGCTTTCTGCGTGGTTGCGTCCACGCTGCATACACCAGGTAGGACAGCTGTCCACCATGCATAATGTGCTCTCTGAAAACATTACGGCTCTGGTGGAAACCCATCAGAGCCTTTTGAAAGCACTGAGAGTCGCAGCACAATAGGAAAGTTGTCCAAACATATGGCTAATGTTGGTTAGACAGTCCTTACTGACCTAATATCAACTGCCAGGCTGCTGTTGACACAGTGAGATCTGTCTCTTTATATCTGTATGACTGTCATAAAATGTGACTGCCCATGTCTGAATATAAATTATTTCCTCCAAGCATTAGAGCACAGCAAACACAGGATACATCCCATTACCTTTTTTTTATACTTGACATCTATTAAGATTTTTCTGCTGGGTTGCGTTGCTGCTCAGAGCCACCTGATGAAACGGGAACCTGTCTAATGTTGTCTTTCTATTCAGGAGCAGGAAAATTGGCTCTCAAACAGCAGCTTGATTTGCTTTCAAACTCATCAGGTAGGTTTCACCCAAACAAGCAGACATAATACAAACTACAAAATTAATTTTACCGACTGTGAAATTGGATGGGACATGGTGAGGAAATCACAAATTATGAAGTCTTTTTTCTTTTCTTTTTTCTTCGGTGGCAGATAATGTTAAGCTCGTGTTACGGAGACGGCCGCCTCAGTGTCGCTGGATGTCAGCGCTGCTGCTGTCAGTCAGCTGGAGGTTTGGTATCATTTGTTCACGAGTACAGTACACACTGTAATGGCTCTTTTGGTATTTATAGCACGGTGGCTTAGTGGTTAGCCCTGTTGCCTCACAGCAAGAAGGTTCCTGGTTCGATTCCCGGCCCGGTGGGTCTTTCTGTGTGGAGTTTGCATGTTCTCCCCGTGCTTGCGTGGGTTTCCTCCGGGTACTCCGGCTTCCTCCCACGGTCCAAAAACATGCAGGGTAGGTAAATTGATCACACTAAATTCTCCCTAGGACTGAGTGTGATTTGTTGTTTGTCTTGTATGTGGACCTGCGACAGACTGGCGACCTGTCCAGGTGGACCCCTGCCTTTTGCCTGATATGCGTCGGAATAGGCTCCGAAAGACCCCCGTGACCCGGAAACGGATAAAGCGGGTATAGATAATGGATGGATGGATGGTGTTTATAGCAATGGAATCATTATTATTATTATTCAATCACAGCCCCAGGTAAAGTATTAGGGCTCTCACACCAAAAGCACGAATGCTCTATTTTCTTTAAACTTCTGCACAATACAGTGTATCTAAAAAACAAAGAAAAATAATTACTCATACCTACATATATGTATGTAGCAATACTAATGACAACTGGATGAGTATTGCTGTCCCAAGTTCTTCACTGTATCGCTGTTTATTGACTTTGAATCATTCTCGGTGGTTCACTTGCCACTGTACACTGTGGTAAGTGGCCTAGTGAAGACTTTTGCTCATTAGGACATTATAAAAATACGGTTAAGTAATAGTAATGCATACACATAGCAATAGGTGGATCTCCTCTGCTTTTGCAAATGTAAAAAACTTAAGAACATGTAAGAGCAGCATCCATATCTGTTAAATTTAACACAATAAAGCAGTAACAAAGAAAATGCATTTGGATTCATTCTATTTTATGCTACGCATGCCCTGTCAAACCAGTCTGATTTTGCTTAATTCCAGATGTACATGTGCTAACTAATGAAAAGCCTTCATGTCAGTGGCTGGTGTATCCTAAATGGGTGCTGTGATTTCATCATGACGTGCCAAATCAATCTGCACAGCCAGATTACCCGCAGCGACTGCTGCCACAAAGAGATGCAAAACTTCCATCTAGATGCAACAAAGCAGCACATCAGGTCAACAAACAGAACCAGTACTGGCCAGCCAAGTAGCTCTCCCTGTGCAGAGCGACGGCTTCTCTTTGTTGCCAGTTTGAATGCTGATCCCCTACTGCGGCTGGGTGTGCATTGATTAAGCGTTTAATGCCAAAAACCTGGCCAGGATGTGTGGGCTCAGTCCTGAATCTTCAGTTAATGATTTTAATATATGCTGCACTTTGAATGAGTGACTGACTAGATGTGCTGAAAATAAGCTTTTACTGTTTGCTGACATTTATAGTGTGCACTAATAAGGTTTGTGATTGCGTTTCAAGTGGTCTTTAATACGATTGTGTATATTTGGGAGCGGTTTATATGAATGAAAAGTTTAGGGCAAAATGAGTGACTGTAAAAAAAAAAACATACATAAACATAAACAACATACAAAATACTCTGTGTTTATGGCTACCTGCCTAATGAAAAACGCTGCCATTAGCAGCCAAGTCACTAGTTGGCATCTCTAACTAGATGACATGGTAATACAGCTTCTATTACAGCTGAGAGATGAACGATGGCTTTCTAATTGACAGCTTGTATTGGCTCCGTTTATTAGTGAGTGGCAAAGTATCTTGGGGGGGGGGGGGGCTTTTTATGGGCCCGAGGATGCCTGGCATGTTTGTATTGTGTCCCTGTTGGTCTTATAAAGCAAACCCTAATTGGATAACTTCAGCACAAATTGCTAGATATGAAAAGTGTCAGTAAGGCAACTTTTCACAGTAAAGGGAATAAAAACAGACATGCAAGCTGAGCTTTGAGCAAAAAACAAAAAACAAAAAAAAAAAAAAAGAACAAAAAAACAAAAAAGACAAGATTGTTCTCAGGTTTTCCAAGATTTCATCAGTAAGAAGCTAAAATGATACAAGTGTCACACAATTAGGCCAGAATCAGTCCAAGCCAGACAGCATTTCCACCACGGCGGAGCAGGATTTGAATGAGTAGAAATCAGTTAGGTGACTGTCAGCTGAGAAAAGGCAATCAAAACAGCTGTTGCATTCACCAGTTCCAGCAAGACAAGAAACAAAGATATGAAAAGACACACTTGCCGCAATTACAGACAACACGAAGAGCGCTAAAAAAAAACAACCTTTGATTCAGTAGCAGCAGGGTCCAATTTATTGTATGTGACTGCAGATAAAGCAGAAAGAAAAACACCTGCTACATGACGATTTCTTCTCTTCATGTTCATTGTTTTAAATATACGATATGGCCAAAAGTATTCACTCATCTGCCTCCACAAGCATATGAACTCAAGTGACATCCTATTCCTAATCCATAGGTTCAATATGTTGTTGGCCCAACTTTTGCAGCTATAACAACTTCAACTCTTCCGGGAAGGATGTCCACAAGGTTTAGGAGCGTGTTTATGGAAATTTCTAAACATTCTTCCAGAAGCACATTTATGAGGTCACACTGATGTTGGACGAGAAGGTCTGGTTCTCAGTCTCTGCTCTAATTCATCCCAAAGGTGTTCTGTCAGGTTGAGGTCAGGTCTCTGTTCAGGCCAGTCAGGTTCATCCACACCAGACTGTCATCCAGGTCTTTGTGGACCTGCTTTGTCTACAGTCATGTTGGAAGAGAAAGGGGAAGGAACTCCAAACTGTTCCTACAAAGTTGGGAGCATTAAATTGTCCAGAATGTCTTGGTCTGCTGAACCATTCAGAGTTCCTTTCACTGGAACTAAGGGGTCAAGCCCAGCTCCTGAAGAACAACCCCACACCATAATCCCCCCTCCACCAAACTTTACACTTGGAAAAATGCAGTCAGACAAGAACTGTTGTCCTGGCAACCACCAAACCCAGACTGGTCCATCAGATTGCCACTTGGAGAAGCGTGATTCGTCACTCCAGAGAAGGCATCTCCACTGCTTTAGAATCCAATGACGGCGTGCTTTACACCACTGCATCAGATGCTTTCCATTGGTGATGTTTGTCTTGGATGCAGCTGCACGGAAACCCATTCATGAAGCTCTCTGCACACTGTTTCTGAGATAATCTGAAGGCCACGTGAAGTTTGGAGGTCTGTAGCGACTGACTCTGCACGCTGCATTTGCTACAAACTGGAAGTCACTCTGGAAGTGATAGGAACACCTGACTCCCATTATTTGGCCGGGTGAGCAAATACTTTTAGCAATATGGTGTATAATTGAAACATTGAAAACACCAGAGCGCTGTGCTCCTGCTAAATCAGCTTAGCTTACTACGAACATTTAGGGCTAGCAGCAACAGACAACAAATACATGCACGTGGTAAGTCTACCACGTCTTAGGTTACAAAATGTTTTATATTAAATCAAATGTTATATGTCAGATTAAGAGTACAACAAGAACGTGGGGATTCCCACGTTCAAACCGGCTCAGCTGATCCTTTTTAAAGGAACAATGAACTGTTGGTAAGACATTTCTTTGATTTTATTGGACCTGATGTTGTTATAACATACAGTGGATATAAAAAGTCTGCACACCATCATGAAATTACAGGTTGTTTTTTTTTTAAATATAAAGATAGAAATATACATAAAAGTCCAAATTGTCACATATTTATTGGGGTCTTCTAACAAACAAAGATCTAGGGGAAAAATACACATTTAATATTTTGGGATATTTAAAGTAAGGAGAATGAAACTTACTTTGAGTGTTTTTAATAAGTTTGCATAAGTCTGCACATCCTTTCACAATGGGGCTCGAACTGCCCTCACAGTTAACCGGTCACATTTAAAATGAGGTTGGCAGGTAAACAGAATACACCTGACAGCATTTAGAGTGATTTTGATTTCAGGCTACAAAGAGTTGACAAAAAAAACCTGATTAGATAAGATTTAATTGCTGAATGGACTAATTAGAAGATAGATATAAAATAATATCAAAGGCACTGAATGTACCATGGAGCACTGCCAAAACCAACATCAGTGAGAGGAGAAAATGTGTCACCACAGAGATGTTAGGGCAACCATGCAAAGTTGATGAACAAGGAGGAACTTTATCAGGGAGGCTACTGAGAGGCCAACAGCAAGCCTGAAGGAACCACAGGGATCCAGGCAGGTTGTGATCACTCGTACATGTGACAGCCATCACCCACATTATACACAAGTCTGCACAAGTCTGGGCTGTGGGGCAGCGTGGCAAGGCGGGAGCCTTATCTTATAATAAAGAATATGTTTGGCACAAAGATATTACAGAGCAGGAACACCATGCCAGCCGTGAATTTTGGTGCAAAACCTTCTGTCTTCTGTAAAAAACTTGCCATTCCAGCACAACAATGACCCAACGCATGCTTCAAAAGAAATGGTGAAACGGAAAATCAAAGTCAGTCAGGGCCCAGATCGCAATCCCATCAAAAGCTTCCTTAAAGTAGCAGTTCAGAGGGGTGTTTATGCATCAATGTACGGAAAGTTCCCTTTTATGCAAAATACTCCCACAAAAGTCAACTGGATATTTTTATATTAAAAATTCTTTTTATAAAAATCCCTGACATTTCATAAGAGTGCGTAGACTTTTTATAGTCAGTGTAGCTCCTTTTAAATATGCCTCTTTTTAAGTCTACTTTCATGTCATAACCTCGGTTTTTAGATGTCATAACGTAGTTTTATGACAGTGGAAGCATACTTGTCAGTTACAGGTGGGAAAAAGCTTGCTGCTTCTTAAATATTTAACCTAAAAAAATCCTACCAGAAATAACCAGTTAGGCGAGAGCAATAACAATATAAGTTTGTATCTGATGCAACTTTAAATCTAACTGCTGCACATGAACTTCTGCCTGCAAAGCTGCATTTTATAACTAATCTCATCTGTGACTGACGCCAGAACATCGTTACATCAGCAGTGGTTTAATTCTACATGCCGTCTTCTGGAACATTCACCCATCCATCTTCTATACCCGTTTTAGTCCTGCACAGAGTCACGGGGGTCTGCCGGAGCCTGTCCCCACTCATTACAGGTGAGAGGCAGGGGTCCACCTGGACAGGTCGCCAGTCCATCTCAGGGCCACAGACAGAGACAAACAACCACACACGCTGTCTTCAGGAACAGAAGCACAAAATCTTTTCAAGATGATAAAGAGATGAAACACAGGGACGGGTCATGTTCACTGTATGTTTAAGCTATATTAGTTTAGTCAGGGGTTTTTATTTGAAATTGTTTTGGAACCAGTTTCGACCAGCTGACTGATTAATGCTGCCTGGGGAGGTATAGAGCTCAAATGGAATAGTGATTGTCGCGTCAAGAGTGTCAAAGTGTCCTTGTGTGAGACATTAACCAGCCCCAGTGCCCCCAGTAAGACCACTAGCATGTGATTATACAGATAGAGGGAAAAAACAGTGCATCTATCCGGATTCAGAAATGAGAAGAACTGTAGAAGTGTGCATGAGAATGACAAACACACTGCAGAAGCCATGTAAATGTGCAACATTTACCATTTTGTGCAATAATGTCAAATATGAAGGATTTGTATGAAATCCTTCCCACAACTATACACTCTCCTTATTAAGTATTTAGTTTCCCTCAGATAAAAGTCACATTACAAAAGATGATGGTGGTTAAATATTTCATAGACTATAGATGTTAGACAAAGCAAGTGCTCTTATTTCTATGCTGCATCCACCCAAACTGATACAAATCTCTCCTCTTGAAGAGGAAACCAATAATTTTCACCATTACCTTACTCAAACTGTGTCTGCCTTCTGCTTGAGAGCCAACATTGATGGATAAATACTGTAAGCTGCACAATAATTTAATTCAACTGGCAGAAAATGAAGAAGAATGGTCTAATCAAAGGAGATTAAGCTTTAAGCTCCTGACAGCAAGGCTGTCACACTTCCTAAGACACGGCGACGGCTGATCACAAGTGCACACAGCAAGAATCACGGAGAAATCTCAGTCTCTACAGTAGCAGATGGCAAGTCAACTCTTTTTTTTTCTGTGAAAGGAAAAAAAAATACTGCAATCACTACTGCAATATTGCAAAATCACTGCAATTACTAAATCCACATTTATTAAGCCACAGCCACTTTTCAGAGGATGCATCAGGTTTACTGTGGCGTCATCGTTTTTGTTGTGTTGTAAGTCGCTTTGGTTAAAAGTGTCTGTTAAATATAATGTAATTTAGACTGTTTTTACTTTTAAAAATTAAAGTTCTGAAATGTGTATGATCTGTTTATGGATTCCTGTACCTGACAAAAAGAGCCAAACGTGTTAAAGGCCTGTAGAACATGTGCATGTTTGTCTACGTGGCCAACCAAGTACAAACCATTTCTACATGGCCTTGTTAAGGTCCTGGTTTTTCTTTGAAACCCATTAAACCTTGAAAAGCAACAACCCACACAGACACAACTCACTTCTACTCATAACATCCCCCTCTGAAAACACCACTTCACTTTTTTCATCCTTTACATTTTAGTTTGAAAAGCTTTTTTCTTTTTCTTTTTCACTGTTGGGTGGAGTTGAACAAACATGGAAAATCGAGATTTTTACCTCCAGAATGTGGTGGCGAGCCGCAGAGCAGAACCACTCCTTGACCTTCGCGTACTGACACGGAGCTTCGTCTGTGAGTCTTAAAGTTTTCCAAGTCTGAAAGAGAAGATTGAAAAATAGCAGTTGGTAAAATCCGTCCATCCATCCATCCATCCATTTTCCATACTCGTTTTAATCCTGTACGGGTTCACGGCAGTTGGCAAAATAAATTGTAAATATATGAATGCACTGTTTCAGTCTTTTTTTTTTTTTCCATTTCACTTTAAGGTCACAACACATGAAACCTAAATCAGAAAATGCAGAAAAATGCTCGACAGGTTTCCACACGTATTGATATGAAATTGGGGGAGTGGTGGCCTAGTGGTTACAGTGCTGGGCGTGGAGGACCCAGGTTCAAGCCCAGGGCTGCCCACAATGGTAAATCACTGGGGGCCCCTGAGCAAGGCCCTTAACTCCCAATTACTAGTGAAACTAGTTGATGGGTTAAAAGCAGAGACTAATTTCGGTGTGCATCGTACATACAGCGTGTGCACGATGTCCACACTGACAAGAAAGGGAAGAAAAAAAAAAAAAAAAAAAAATTCCTGGCCTGTACTTCTTATTAACTGTGGGAATAAACATAAGCTTAATCCTGAGAAATGCATCTCTGAGGGTTGGGGTTCAAGATCACAGTGTGTTAGTGAGCAGCACAAACCCGTGAATCGCATCGCACGCATGTAAGCAAACAAAACCCAAATACCGAGACGGGAAACAGCGCTTCAAGCAATCTCTGAACCTTCAAAAGCAACAACTTTAAAAACCCAGAGCAGTAAACAGTCTCTAGAGTTGCCCTCAGGTCAAATCAATAGGTAGCATTGTCAGTACAAGACTGGAGGCTTTATTTTGACAATGAATACTAATAAATATGAGAAAATGAGGATTGTGTGCAGCTAAATAAGCACAACTGGCAGGTGATGGCGTCCATCACACATGCATTAAAAACCATTGGTGGATTGGAAAAATCAACAAAAAGTTATAAAGTAGCACAAAAGACTTTCTGTAACGTTAAAATATTAGTTTCAATTTCATTTGAAGGAACATTTGGTTCGTTTTCAGAAGCATCACCTTCCTCACGCGGTCTTCTATCCCAGCAGCCGGCAAAAAACAGCCAAAGTAACTTTTAACTTCCAACCCGGTCGTCCTTGGCAACAACTGCATGTGATTTGTGGCACTACATCACAAATCAACAGGGAATTTAGCTCAAAATCCTAATTTTGCCATGAGAGCTGCAGCATCAGGAGCAACTTCAGGTAATGTAATCATCAATAGAATAATTCATTCATGCAAAAAAAACCCCAAAAAAACTTATCTAAAGAACAAATTTTCAGCAATCTTTTTGAAAATGAAAAGGAATCTGATGTTGAATTTACAAATATCCTGGTTAGGATCAAATCGTTCCTTATGTCCTGAGCGGTAAGATGACTGGAGTGAATGTGATTCTCTTAGGCGTTTTTACAGATGTAGCTGTGACACATCCCGACGTGAGACGGTGGAATGTAGTCAGTAGTGCGCTGAGATGCCTTCGTTTACATGTCTAAACATTTTAAAATTAGGCTTTAAAGAGATTACTGTGTGTAATTAAAATTGAAATAAATCTATCTTTTTCACAAGCTGCTGTTCCATCTCATGAAAAGGAAGAAGTCTTCTGCCCTCTTCGTCAGATTTGATTTGTTTCAACTTGTCAGTGAGGAAAATTGTTCGTTAAAACAGGTGGACAGAAATGCATTTATTGCTGCCTCCGGGCTCTTTAGGCCCACCTGTCTTCAGATACACGTCAGGTCGGTCAACCCTCCTTTCATTTTTGTACATTTCTCCTTGTGTTTATTAAGTTTGAATGGTGAGCTGCATATAAGGGAGGACGAGCAGGTTGAACATGCCAGATAATTCCACGGTGACACGTTTGAGAAGAGAAAATAAAATGAATGAGGACTAATTTCCCCTGAACGTTGACTGAGCAGTTATACAAACAATAAATCTACGTTCAGAATGAGCTTTAAACATAACATAATGAAGAAAAAAAAAAGCAAAACAAGTAAATCGATACTGAAACACACCCACTATTATGAGCCAAACATCAATCTGTGGCCTTACTGCTGAGCAGAGGGGGTTGTCATGGTGAGTCACAAATGAGGGATGTTAATGGTAGTCAGCTTAGCTTTCATTCATCACACACACCGCCAGCGCACATTACAAAGCTGTTCCTGGGGTGGCTTTGACACCAAAAGTGCTATTAAACTGAATGAATTTTCTTTTGACAATTGATGGAAACAATAGCAGGTCAGAACCGTTTACAGCAGCAAGCTGCACAAATGGTGCATCAGCCCCTGAAAATGTAATCCAGATATGACATGGAGGCCTCAGGTCTGCAGTGAGAGCACGAGTCCCACTGAGGAGCCACAGACAAATGGGACGACAGGATAAAAACATTCAACAGCTCTTTCTTAGCTGCTTTATTCTATCGCCACTCAACTGAACCAGAAGAAAAGCGTTTTCTTTTAAGAAGTCTGTCTTATTAACAATTATTCATTTGCATATGTTGTATTTTTAGCATGGCCCCTTTGAGATTTGAGGGCATACAAAAATATTTGTTTCACTATGAAACCAAGCTAAAGATGAATGGAGGATGTTGGGTGTTGGATTTATCCATATATATTCTCCAAATTGGATTAATTAACCTTCATTAACCTTGTTCTACATATGCTGCACATTGTCAAATTAGTGCAGGCAGCAGCTCGGACATGAGCTCTCTCTGCAAAACTGCAACCAATCCACTTTTTAATGAGATTACTGATTAGTTCAGCTCCATGTGATCTAAATGTGAAATTATTGGCCTCACTAATTTATGAAGAGGACTGTATGGTCAGATTATATATATGTCATACCGGCAGCAGGACAAGTCGGTGTGAGGCAGCCCTTAATTATAATTTAAACAAAAATCTCATTTTAAGTCACAAGCAATGTTTGACTAAAAGCTGTTTAAGGCCTATTAAGTTTGTCAGTGAGAAGGTGATCCGCAGACTCACAGCTTCCTCTCATTATTAACAACTTAATGACTTTCAGCTTCTGGGTTTTTCCCCAACAAAAGAAAATTAAACAAATGAAATGAAATATAGCTTTGTCTCGTTAATAAATTGCGGCTGTTTTTCCTTTCACGCATCTGTCTGCATCGCAGAGCAGCCGCCTGGTTGGGAGCTGAGCATCAAACATTCTCACAGGCTCTTTACATGCAGACATGTTACACACTAAATACACTTATTCTATGCCTAAGTGTCTCGTTTTGGCCATCCACCTAGGACCAAGTCACTTATCTTAAACAGTTAAATGCTGCAATTAAAGAATGACTTCTGTTGTTTTGACTGGACCATAAAGGTAAAACAGTAAATAACCACCTTACTTCAAAGCCCTTATTTCTCTCAGTTCTTAACACGACTGCAAGACTTTGGTTTTGGTTTGCTGTCTGCACCTCTGGGGTGTTTGAAGTGAACTGAGTCAGGAACAGTAGCAAAGAAAGTGTCTTGGTCAGCCCGAACGCTATCCTGGTGTGTACATGCATTTCAAGGATACCGCGGATTACCCCGCATTTAAGATCTAGTTGTCAAAATACACTTGAATGAGCGTGAAGGGCTGAGGTTCATGCTGCTGCTGCCCGAGCTGGAGGGCAGCACAATCGCGATGATGGAGTAAGAGCCCCTCAGGAGCTGATTAGAAGTGCCGGATTTGCGTTCCAGGCGTTCACCGACTGCAGCAGAGCCAGAGTCATTGTGCTGGAGCAGGTTTGAGCTCGTTCTGTTGGTGCTAATCTGAAGGGACTGGAGGTGTAACTCTGAAAGAACTTGAGACACTGAGAGACAAGGTGAGAGGACGGCTGCCAACCGAGGAGGCAGTCTGTGTAGCAGCATCCCAGCATTCCCAGCTCTGCGTAACCATTACAAAACATAAACACGAATACATTTGATTTTAATAAAATCATAAGATTAAAAAAAAAAGAAAACCAACAGGCTTCTTTCCCCTGGACACTGACACTGAACTTCAATTTGGCTCCAGTTTGTTTGATGGATTTGCTTGGTGCTGGAGCCTATCCCAGAGGCAGGGGCACCACCCTGGACAGGTCAACAGTCCACCACAGGGCCAACTCCAGCAGGGGCACCACCCTGGACAGGTCAACAGTCCACCACAGGGCCAACTCCAGACAAACAACCGCACACACATTCTGCCCTGTAGGTGATTAGAATGACCATTTAACCTGACGTACATGTGTCTGGACTGTCCGAGCAGCAAGACAAAAACAGAAACACCCCTGCAGGAGTAAACCAGGATCCAATCCCTCGCAAACCATAATCAGAATAACCCTTGCAAAGTTATGGTCTTCTGAAAAAAATCACAGGTTGAATCTGAAAACACGGAAACAGTGTGAAATTGTTCACTCCGCTCAGTCTGACTGACGTCCAGAAAAACTGCACTTTCCTTTTCTCGACAGAGCGAGCTCGCTGTTCAGCTGCTCCATCCAAAGCTTTATTGCTTTGGCTCGCTCGCGCAGCATTGTTTATGATCCGAGTGGAAGGTTGAATTCAGTGAAAATGCTCCAAAAGCTCACTCAACAAGGGACTAGGTGGTGAGAGGAAACATCTGCATCTGATGCTGGAGAGGATCAAAAACAGCTGTTTGACTCGCGTCATGTGACCATAAACACATGGACTCTACTGTTAACTCGACACAGGTAAATGTATAAAGAAGTAAGCGCTTTCTAGTAAATTTACACCATGATCATAAAAAGGGATGTGCTGTCTTCATGTAATTTATATTAAAGGCTTCACAGCACAGAAAATAAAAATTAGTTCCACATGTACAGATGCAAAATTAAGATGTTGATCTACTATCAAATGGATTTACTACTTAAACTTACCATTGATAACACTCATTCAACAATAAAAGATTATTAATGTTCTGTATTCTTTGCATGGTGGGGCCTTTTAATTCCACCCTGTCTAACGGGGAGGCGTGAAAGATGCTTTTGTTCACAATGGAGAAATGTCAGAATTTATGACGCAAAACTGTGCAAATGGAAAAGCAGGCTATTGTTTTGTTTAGGACAGCATTTACGTGAGATCATCGTCACTTGAAACTGTCGCAATTAAAGCACAAGCAGAAAATATGTACAAATATGTTCTCTAACTGTATGTTCACATTTTGTAATAACTAACCCTCAGGTACGCGTACTATTTTTAACCCCAGCCATGTATCTTTGACTCCTAATCTGAGTTTTGGTGCGTTGCTACTTTGGGCAGCACACCGAGGTCCATGTGTCCGGCTGTTGCCCACACCACTTTGCACCCCACCTATATGACCCCTCCTGCAGCTGCTGAGCTCACAGGACAGTAAACCCATGTAGCTCAGCAGGACTGAGCGTGGCTGGACCACATAGGTAAAGGTCTGGCCACAAGCCACTGGGGGCTCCAGGGTGTGGGCCTGGTGGCCCTCATTCAGGGATATGAACCTCTTGATGTCTATGTCTCCATGAACCCATCGAATTGCCCAATGTGTGGCCTGTCCCCCAGAACCACTTGTCCTTGGGAGATCGTACCAAGGGCAACACTGGTGGGATCATTTGGGTCCTCAAACTCCCACAATATGATACAGTGGCAATTTGAGGAAGCGTCCATAAATGATGTAAGATTAGTAATCAATTAAAAGACTTGAAATGCGTCTTACACTCTTTATTGCTTAAACTTCTCCGTTTGCGTTGTTTCATTTTGAACACTTTATCAGACAGTGTAACTTAATGTAAAGGTTATATTTGAAAAAAAAAACCTTGTGAATATATTTCAAGGTCTAAATGAATATTCTGACAACATCACCTGACATTTCTGCTTTTCCCGTATCATTTTCATTCAGGGGTACAAACTATAACAGAAATACATATCTACTGCCTACATTTCTTGGACTGAATTCATAAACTGGAATTACGGAGGGGATCTTCATTGCGTCCTACATATTTACTGTGAATCATTCATGCCAAAGTAAGAAGGTACAGAAGTAAACTGAGATCAGGTGACATTTGCATATTTAGGCACAAATCTAAGTTCATTTAGCCACAGTCTCTTTACCCAGATTCGCAACATTAACCATTTTTAATCACTTTTATTGTAATGTGCAGATTTGTGTATTGCATTAACCTTAAAGAATTGTAAATAATTCAACCTTAAATGTCTGACTCAGATTTCACGCTTGCATCTTAATCCAGCTACTTGATTAATGTCATTTGTTTGCCCTCATTCCTCGGTGGAACACAACGTGTCATCCACTCACCAGAATAATTGAGCAACTGGAAGCATCGTCCAACTGGGATGACAAACTGACTCTCTGCAGCCAGTTTTACTCATAGCTAATCTCCGTCTCTTGTAATTGTATTTGTCTGACTGTGAGAAGTTGTCGCCCAATCTGACAGGGTGGTGATCAAGGCATGAAGGTGCTTAAAGGGAAGACAAACACCTATTTGAATATAAGGTGATTTGCTGAGATTCATGACATGTGCAGAATAATTCTGGCCTTGATGCTTATTTTAGGTGGTTTATTTTTAAAGCCTCTTTTACATAGCTTGTTAACTAGCGCTCGCTGTTATCTCTCAACTGTCACTCAAAGGTGATTAATGTTGTAGCAAGGTAATTGACTTCTCTCTTGTCAATAGGTTTTATCACTTGCTGGTGATGCTCATCAGCGCTCTGAGGAAAGCTTGTCGCTCATATATCTCCGCTCTGTTTTTTTTACATCTCAGTGCTTTTATTTCAATCAATTATCTTAGCCGGACATTAGTCCTTCTTCTACAGTAAAGAAAAACAAACTGTTGTTCATCAAACAGAACTTGAATTGATAGACATCATTTTTTGGGAGAGGATCTTGGCCACTCAAAAACAGGGAAAGAAGCTATTTTCTTTTATTTTCTCCTTTCTCCTCTGGATTAGCGCCACCACTTACTTTCATCTAAAAATGCGATAGAAGTTAGATAAAAGCACCCAAGCCATCCCAAAATATGAGCCTGTAGAACAAAGTCAACAAAAGCAGGAGACATCTATTGAATTGAATCTCCCCCACCTCCACCCACTCGCCCAAAAATAAGATACTTTTTGGATTATTTTTGGATGAGATCAAAGCTGTTGTGATTCATGTAGTGGCGGTGTCTAGCGGCTCATTGTCCACATCCACGGCGGCGGACATGGCCTCGCCCATCCTGAAAGCAGGCTGCAATTGTGCAACCCCCCCTCTCCCACCTCCACCTCTAATCATCCAGGTTTGGCAGTGAGAGCAGAGCAAAAGAACACTGTTATGAGAGGGACATGAATGGAGCAGCAAAAAAGAATCATTTCCAATATGGTATGTTGATGTCTTTGAAAGCGGAGGGGCCCATTGTGGCGGATGGGTGTGCTTGACCAAAGGCATGTCTTTGTGAGCTCACACAGCTGTGCAAATGTTCAAAAGAGAGCATGAAAGCAAAGACTTTGTCCCAAGGGGACATTTCAAATAACACATCCATTAAATTTGTCACAAAAAGGAAGAGTAGAGAACACAAGACCTTTCAATTTTTTTTTTGGAACTGTGCTGATAATTTCAGCAAAGAAGCGTCTGTGTAATTCTCAAAAGGGAAGGCGTTAACAATGATTAATTGCCTCAGAAAAAGTAAACGTGTTGCTCCGTCTAAATCCATTAGCATCAATTATTCCAAATCTAAGCTGGCATTACAAATGATGATCCAGATTAGGATGATGATTACATCCCAGATATATGAGCTTTCCAAATGCTAGACCGAGTAATCATACTTCAACCTGCTTGCTCAACTGTGACTGTTAATTTCCTGAAGACCGACTCCTACCTGTTACCTTCAATTGGAAATCAACAGTCGTGTATTAAACAAAAGGACTGATCCTAAGGTTCTACAGGTTAAGACATAATAATGATAATAAAAAACAATAATCACGAGTTCTTTATCACGTCTTAAAATGACGTAATAAAACCTAAGATAAAATCATTCCATTATTTGTTATCACGAGTCAAACGTAAATGCAGACGCAGTGTGAGAAAAGTGAAGTATCCCTTTACTGCCTTCATCAGGAATTAGAGGGGAAGTTGCAGCCAGGATCCAATAATCACATTCTTTTGATTTATTGATCAGCAGCTTGTGATTAGGTCTATAAATCCTGACGGTTTGACAGTTTGCTCCTATGATGCAGCGTGTGTGTTAACATAATGCCAAGAAGGAAAGTCAACAGCAATTATCTTAGAGAAGCAATTGTTGCCACGCATCAGTTTTTATGGCAGGGGTAAAAAAAGACATTTTGACAACTAAGTGATTGGAATATCTGAATAGGATGGACATAATATAAAAGTACTTTAAAATAAAGACTTGGCAATAGATGGTAAATTATTTAATTATCTTTTGCATTGAAAAGGGTCAAAACATGCATCAGGATTGTTGCCGGTACAGCGGTTTTACAGACAGAGCTCGACGCTCTTTAGACTAAATAACCAGCAGTGCTCAAAACAACATGTGTACAACTGTGCAAGACAGTTAAACTGAAACTGCACCGACACAACACTGGTCTGACCGGCGTGGACTCAGAATGATCTCACAGAGGGACCAAACAGTTTTCATCTGTTAAACAATAACACAAGAACCTCAGTTAGCATGTTATATGTTAAAGTCCGTGAATTAGAAAAAGCCTGCGCAGGTACGGTTTCTTGAATGGTGAAAGACTTCTCTAAAATGGATGTAGCTGAAGGCTTTAGGACTGCAAAGCAGCGTCTGAACAAGCTGTTGGGTCAACTTTACCCAGCTGATCGAGCTGGAAGTCAGACATGAGAATGGCAACGAGAATGGTGGATTTTAAAAATAAAACACCACCACTGGGCATCAACTCATATGTGGACATTACATTAACCTGTGGATGCTGTGAGGAAAAAAGCAGGGTTTTTATTCGGGTCCAATATTAAGATTCATAGCTTTTCTTTTCTTTTGGAAAAGGTTTCCAGCCCCATCAGTCCAGTGTGTAGTGATCATTTTTGGCACACTTTTTCACTTTTTTTTTCTAAGTTGTCCTTATCGTTTTGTGTATGTGAAGCACAAGTGAGTCTGTCTCTTTACCGCTGCCAGCACTGCACATTTCAATTGTAGACTCCAAAATAAAGATTTGAGCTATTTTACTAGACTTTGAATAAAATGTAATTTATTTATTTAATTTTTTTCATTACCATTCTTGTATGGACACCGTGCACACGATGTATGTATGATACACACCAAAATTGGACCTCTGCTTTTAACCCATCAACTAGTTTCACTAGTGAGCAGTGGGCTGCCAGCTTCAGCGCCCAGAGTTAAGGGCCTTGCTCAGTCTCTTTGTCGCCCACCTGAATCCATATCCTTTGCTTTGTGCTAAATTCAAGCAGGAGCTTGTACGCTTGGTTACATATAGGCTCGCTTTGCTTACAACTGTCATTAACATTTGTCGCAGATTAAGTTTTAGATCAACTTGTCTGCTACTTGAGTCCGCCAGGAATTCCTCTGTATTACTAGATTACTGTGAAATATGAGGCCATCCGTCCGATAGCTAAAGCTCGGCTGAAATTGGGTCATACAACGGGATAATAATCTCAAGCACACCAGTAGATGGCAATCCCAGTCAAAGAGCAAATCCTTACCCAAATGAAGTGCTGACAGGACCTGAAGAGAGAGATGTGTGAAGGAATGACCAGCAGCCCCCACAAAATGAAGTAATATTGCAAATATTCACTTTCACTGAATATTAAGATGCGGTAGTGACCTGATCCTTTATTATGAAGTGACAGGGCAACTTTATTTCACATTCCTCTATTGTTTGTGCGTGCATCTCCGCTCTATGTGGAATGTGTGGTTGTTACTGAAAATTGCTTCACAGGATGGCAGAGTTAGGATGGGAGTGTTCAACTTTCTCAGTATCTGGGGATTTTGCATAATAGCTGAAATGTGCTATACAGCCTTGCCTTGCCTTGCCTTGCCTTGCCTTGCCTTGCCTTGCCTCTACATGCTGAGCACAGCTAGATTTTGCAGACAATTATCTGCATATAGTTTAGCACAAGTTATTGTATGTATTTATCTTTTTTCTACAAGCTTGAAAGTAGACAAACTCTGCTCACAGTCTCCAGTACTCACTGGGAAAACAATAGCAATCATGGACAGGCGAAATAATTTAAAGTAAACGTCTTTAAAAGGCTCCAGGAATGGTACCAAGTCAGTCAGACTTTGCTATTGGCTTAGTTTCTTTCAATAAGTCTTTTTGCCTGGCATATCTCAATATTCAAGTCTTGCAAGTCGGAGCTTTATGGCTCAGCCACTAGTAACACTAACTCCTCCCTCGTTGCTGCTGACATTTGTTTGTTTGTCCAAGTGTAGATGACTATCACACAGTCTGCTAGATGTTTCTTTGGGTTCTTTGGATTTGGCAATGGTTGAAACATACAACAAGTTTCAGTCACTATCACACTATGCATAAAAAAAATTCCTCTTGGCGACAGGTCTCTAAAGGTTTCAGTAAGGTCACCTGCTTTCCACAGCTCTTTGTGGATTAGACTTCTGAAATGTCCTCTAACATTCTCATTACTGCTTTCAACCTGTCCAGAAGGTTTTTACATGTCTACTCATAAGATCTAAGCTCTCAAGGAAATTTCCCTTGTTGTAGGAGGTGTCTGTTTCATTATGCCTACATTGAGAAAGTTTTTCAGTGGCTGTCAAAAGCAGGACTTCAGCCAGTGTTGTGACGTAATATGGATTTTCAATCACTTGTTTGTTATTATCATCTCCCATCATTCTGATTATTACGTATCTTTCCTGTCCATGTTTTTGTACTCACTCCATGCAGTTATGGCATTCACATGGGCTTCTGACTTGGCATGTACACTAAACCCACTGTCTTTGTTTTATCCATTTTCTAATGTGAACACACTAGTTTTTGATATTGCCAAATATCTGCAAGCAAAGCAATGTGCTGAATCTTTTGATAGAGAATATTCCAGCCAGTAGTTTAACCATGCTGCTCTACTAAGTGTTTTGGGGAATAGGTATACATACATATATATATATATATATATATATATATATATATATATATATATATATATATATATATATATATATATATATATATATATATATATATATAAATCATGTTTAAAATACATGTATTACATTTGTAAAGCTTTACCTAGCCAGCCTTAAAACACAGCTGTAGACTTTATTGGATGTATTGTATTTCACTGTTACATCCACCGTCACTGCACTGGGATTTATAGAGTATAAGTAGATACATGTGGTCCAGCTGCAGTACATGGTGGATCTCCTGACTCTGTGCTTTCATCCCCTCCATCATCGCCTTTCTCTGCACTATTTCCTTCTGTCCTCCTCTCTGACTCCGACACGTCCTCATCTTCATCCCTCTCGCTAACATCGGCCTCCTCATCTTCACCTATTTCTTCACCTGTGCTCTCTCAGTGGCCCTCTTCAACTCGGAATCCATCATTTATCCTTCCTCAGTTCACACCTTTTCATACTTCTGCTTATCCCTCACTTCTTTCAAAAAATGTTGAAATTTCTCCACTTTTAAATATTCTTTTCATTTTATCCCGCAATTTACAAACAACATGAAACCAGAAATGATTCATCACATTCACACAGGTCACATAAGCAGTTATACTCAGACAACTTGTTATTTTCCCAGTTTGTCAGTCAGGACGGAACTGGTTTCATTGGCAGCCTCATGCTGTCGCATTGATCACATGGTAGAGTCACTGGAACGTTGAAAGTGAAACTGAAAAAAACAAAAAGACACTTTGAGAGTGTAAAACGGAGTGTTACGAAACACTGATAATATGTTCAGAACTCGCTCAAAGCGTGATGCTTATCTTTCAGCAGCCCCTCTCAGCCTCTGTCAGCTGACCTGCTCTGTCCCCCTCCCACACTGGAAATTTATATGAAGGGGAGGGGTTGCCGTATATTGATTAAAAAGCTCTGCTACTCAGCTTTCAGAATCCGTTGGAATTACCTCATAGTGCAAATAGTTGAAAAAGTTGTGATAATCTGAAATGCACCATTATCTCCTGTCAGCACAGACAGCTCCGGATATAAAGGGTACATTTACTTAATTACACACTTAATTCACCTTTAACTTTGTCTTAAAACATCACCTGAAGAGACTTACTTCACCTGGAGCAGGTTAGGCACCGGGGCTGGATCTTTCAACAAGATAACGACCCTAAACACTGCTCAAAATCTACTAAGGCATTCTTGCAGAGGAACAGGTACAACGTTCTGGAGTGGCCATCTCAGTCCACAGACCTGAATATAATTGAAAATCTGTGGTGTGAGATAAAGAGAGCTGTCCACACTCGGAAGCCATCAGACCTGAATGGACTAGAGATGTTTTGTTAAGAGGGAATGGTCCAAAATGCCTTCAACCAGAATCCAGACTCTTGTTGGAAGCTATAGGAGGCGTTTAGAGGCTGTTATTTCTGCAAAAGGAGGAGCTACTAAATATTGAGTTCATTTTTTTTTTTTTGTGGTGCCCAAATTTATGCACCTGCCTAATTTTGTTTAAACAGCTATTGCACACTTTCTGTAAATCCTATAAACTTTGTTTCACTTCTCAAATATCACTGTGTTTCTCCTATATGATATATTTAACTTAAAATTTTTATCGTAACAACTAACGATTTATACAGGAAACTCATGAAGATTTACAAGGCTGCCCAAACTTACGCATCCCACTGCATATAGTTTTTCATGGTGAATGAATCTTTTATTTCAATGCAATGAGAGGCCTTAAGAAAGAGAGGCAATTGTTTCTAAAAGTACGTGTTTTTTTTGTTTTTTGGGGAGGGGTTTCCACACCGGACCGGGAACGCTCCAGTCCCAACAACAAAAAACTACTTACTGGATTTTTCTTTTTTTTTTATTGTAATCATTTTTAGTAAAGGAATTACTGAAATTTGGGTAAACACTTTATTAAGGTACATCCTCTGACATCGTTTGATACAAGGATTCACACATATTTTCAGTGACTATTTCATGATTTGTACTGTAGCAGTGTAAAAGGTATTTTACGTTTGATGAAATATTTCCCACATTTCACACAAGATAAAATTTCTTGTGAAAGTCTGTGAGGTATGAATATGCTGCTCCTTCTCTGGAATTGTTTAAAATAAAATTCTCAAAATGTCCCTTTGTTTTTTAAATTTGCACTCATATTTATACCGCATGCTAAATGACCGATTATACATTAGAATCTATACTGGTTTTTTCTTTTGCTTTTTGTGTAGATGAAACTACCAGCTGTGAACTGTGGTTCTCTGAACTAAACTAGACCTGTCACTGTGAGAAATAATTCATATTACTTACACAAAACCTGCAACTCTGAGGTCATTCAAGACAGCTGCTTCATTAGGTCCCACCTGCCTGCTGAGTATCTGTCTTCCCAGAAATTCAGCTTTTTCTGTATGACTTTAATCACGGCAAATGGGTTATTTTGGAGACACGGATGCTTACTTTTGTTTTCATAGTCTGAATAGTACTGCTCATGATATGTAAACCCATTTCTTGCTTTAAAAGCAACAATAAGACAAAGTCCCAAACAACTGGATGTATACTGTAACAAAAGAAGAGGAAAAACAAGGACAGTGCAGACACAGTTGAGACAGTGTTTCACAAATTCCAGTATATCCCTTCATTTTTATTTCAGTTCCTATCCCTTTTAGAGTATCCCATTCTTCTTTATAGCAGGTTCTCCGGAGTGATCTCTTGATAGTGTAGTGCAGATAAAAGTAAAAGCCAGAGTACACCCTATCAGCTATTTACGCCTCATTAACTCTGTCAATATACTCACTCCACATTATCATACCAGCTGAAAGAAGTCTGAAGGATGTATTTGCATCTAAATTAGGTATCCATGTTTCCCCTCCAGGCTTTAAAGTCTTTTCTGGTGACATCTGGAATTCTACGTCCTGTGTTTAGTTAAATATATGGTTGTCTAACACTGATGAGACGCTATCCATCCATTTTCTATACCCATTTTATCCTTTGCAGGGTCACGTGGGTCTGACGGAGCCTATGCCGGCTCATTACAGGCAAAAGGCAGGGGTCCACCCTGGACAGGTCGCCAGTCTATCACAGGGTCACATATAGACACAAGCAACCATGCACGCTCACATTCACACCTACGGGCAATTTAGAATAACCAATCAACCAAACATGCATGTTTGTGGATTATAAGAGGAAGCCGGAGTACCCCGAGGGAACCCAGGCAAGCATGGGGAGAACATGCAGACTCCACACAGAAAGACTCCTGCCGGGCCCAGGAATCAAACCAGGAACCTTCCTGCTTTGAGGTAATAGTGCTAACCACTAAGCCAGATGAAACACTATACCTGCAATATTTGTAGGTGTACATATATGAAGGGTTTGTTTAGGAAGCACCAATTTCAATATAATTTATTTTTTTTGGAGAGTTAGATCTTCTGATAAAGGTGAAATACTGAGTAAACTCATCACTGGATTTAAAGCACAGCCACCGTTATAAGCTCCCCACAAAGGAATGCTGATATTGAATATGCAGCCTTCTCATTAGAATGAATTATGAGTGTACGTCTTTTACATAATCACTGATAAAGAATCAATAGGCATACTAATCAAGGGTAGTGAGTATTGAGCGGGGTCGCCCACTGCCCATCAGTTATTCTTGCCTCATGTGGTAGACAGCCACAGCCTTTGCAGGAAGTAGCATCATCCATCAAAAGTTTGTGACATGGAAATAAATACTTAACTATTTGGAGTCCCTCCAACTTCAGAGGATAACCTTGAAGGCAACATGGAGCACGTCAACCAACAAATGTTACCCGAGGTACTTCACTTTTGCAGATGAGTGAAAAAGAGTTTCAGTGTTTCAGCATATTTATTCTTGTTCTCCCAAGTAAAAAAAAAAAAAACACATTTAAGTTCAGGGAAGACAATATGATTCAGAAAAGCCATAATACAGTAAAAGAAAAAAATGTATTTAAAATAAAATAATATTTGAAATCAGACTTGTTCACAGATCCGAACGGACTTTCAGGAGGAATACACACCTTGAACAAGATCAGGAAAACGTTGATGCCTGTTTAACGAAGGAAAGGCAGAAATCCCTCAAACCCAGAGTGCAATTACTGAATTTAAAGACAGATCATGTTTAAACTGACAAGTGCTCAAAAAAAGACTGAACCAAAATGTCAACCTTAAGAGTGAGATCGATGTTGAATATTATCTGACCTTCAAACTGAATTGAAATATTCAATTTTGACACTGATGCTTTTGGTACCCGCTATTACGTGCTGGATTGTCTCAGGCAACTTTGCACAATCTCCAGCTGGGGTCTCGTCTGGTGTGGTAGACCTGGTCTCTGTTGTACCTGGGGTCTCGTCTGGTGTGGTAGACCTGGTCTCCGTTATACCTGGGGTCTTGTCTATTGTGGTAGACCTAGTCTCTGTTGTTACTGTGGTCTTGTCTGCTGTGGTAGACCTGGTCTCTGTTGTACCTGGGGTCTCGTCTGGTGTGGTAGACCTGGTCTCTGTTGTACCTGGGGTCTCGTCTGGTGTGGTAGACCTGGTCTCTGTTGTAACTGGGGTCTTGTCTGGTCTGGTAGACCTGGTCTCCGTTATACCTGGGGTCTTGTCTAGTGTGGTAGACCTAGTCTCTGTTGTTACTGTGGTCTTGTCTGCTGTGGTAGACCTGGTCTCTGTTGTTACTGTGGTCTTGTCTGGTGTGGTAGACCTGGTCTCTGTTGTAGTTGGGGTCTTGTCTGGTGTGGTAGACCTGGTCTCCGTTGTACCTGGGGTCTTGTCTGGTGTGGTAGACCTGGTCTCCGTTGTAGTTGGGGTCTCGTCTGGTGTGGTAGACCTGGTCTCCTTTGTACCTGGGGTCCTTTCTGGTGTGGTAGACCTGGTCTCCGTTGTAGCTGTGGTCTTGTCTGGTGTGGTAGACCTGGTCTCCGTTGTAGCTGTGGTTCTTTCTGGTGTGGTAGACCTGGTCTCTGTTGTTACTGTGGTCTCGTCTGGTGTGGTAGACCTGGTCTCCGTTGTACCTGTGGTCTCGTCTGGTGTGGTAGACCTGGTCTCTGTTGTTACTGTGGTCTTGTCTGGTGTTGTAGACCTGGTCTCGGTTGTAGTTGGGGTCTCGTCTGGTGTGGTAGACCTGGTCTCCTTTGTACCTGGGGTCTTGTCTGGTGT
Organism: Xenentodon cancila; assembly: GCA_014839995.1. Classification (NCBI taxonomy): domain Eukaryota; kingdom Metazoa; phylum Chordata; class Actinopteri; order Beloniformes; family Belonidae; genus Xenentodon; species Xenentodon cancila. The sequence continues at coordinate 3,213,731 of CM026203.1, forward strand.
GGTAGACCTGGTCTCCGTTGTAGCTGGGGTCTTGTCTGGTGTGGTAGACCTGGTCTCCGTTGTAGCTGGGGTTCTGTCTGGTGTGGTAGACCTGGTCTCTGTTGTTACTGTGGTCTTGTCTGGTGTGGTAGACCTGGTCTCTGTTGTAGCTGGGGTCCTGTCTGGTGTGGTAGACCTGGTCTCCGTTGTAGCTGGGGTTCTGTCTGGTGTGGTAGATCCTGGTCTTCCTCCTCACTGGATTCTCGTGTAGAAGATATAATTAGGAGACATCTGGATGTGTTTCTGAATCTTCGCTGTTTTATCATGAGGGGTGGCTTTGGCATTTACTAATCCCAGCCTTTCTCCTTCTACTTCATGTAGTCTCCTGGTGTTAGATGGGATGAAATCCTCCTTCCATAATGAGATATTGGCTTGCGGCTTCCATCTCCTCCGGTGTAACAGCAGAGAACCTGATTACTGGCAGGGCAGATGTATTAATGGATCGGACTTTGCTCTTTCCTATTCCGCTGGTTCCTCAGGACCTGCCTCACTCTTTTCCTTGCAGCCTCCTTGTAATTGCCATTTGCCTGTGGGATTTGTAGTTGTACTGAACATCTGATATGTTGCCTTCTGGAAGTTCTCACTCATGGTTCTGTATATACATGATATATGTGGTTCACTCTGTTTTATTGAATTCAGTATGATTCCCATCCGTGTTTCGGTCAAATACAGGTCCATTATGCCCACTTCCTGCTATTCACAACTTTAGAGATGTATACCCCATCTTGCTTCTTTTGGTTGGTTCTTGCTTCTTCTACCTCGTGTATTGTTAAAGTTTCTTCAATAACATTTGAGGAAATTCAACTTTCTGTGGCAATTTCTTTTATTTCTTTGATTTATTCTATTATTTATCCTTTTTCCTCAAAGTTCTGAGTTGGTATTCATGTTGACTGAATATTATACTGATTGAAGGTTATGTAGACATGAGACAGTGAGCGAGAAATTGCAGAAATAACATGTTAAATGCCTATTGTACACATACATGACATTACATGAATTAAGTGAAGTTTGTATTTTAGTGTGACTTAAGATGGCAAAACACCAAATTGTTGGACCGAGTTCAGAGTTGAAAGTGATTTCTTGGTTTTCCCTGATCCTTGGATGCTGGTTCAGTGACAATGATCTTTACATCACTGTAAAGATCATTGTGATGCCTTTTGTTTGGAGAATTAAGTTGCAGGTTGCTCATGCAGGTTTTGTGTCTGACTGGTGTTTGAATTTTTTTTGTTTGTTTTTTAAATGAGAAAAGGGATTTAGCAGCTTACATCTAAGATCACATCATTTGTTTGGTGTGCTTGTGTATATTATAATGTTTAGACGGTTTAGCTTGAATGATCTCTGTGTCACCTTCCACCATTAATAGGGGTTAAATACCCTAAAGTCATAATGAGGGTTCTCTACACCAACAAGACAGGGCTGCAGCCCCAACAACACCCCTCTTCCTGCACTATTGATTAGAACTGAATTTACAGTCTCCTCTACTGAAGCCTGCAAGCTCCTATCACCCCCCACACGTTTTTTTATGGTATGCCTTTACATTTCTATGAAGAACGATATAATCTTTAGTAGCCTCACAGCTCCCCTTAAAATTGTGAGCTTAAGCACTCATCCTTCCATCCCGTTGTGAAGTAATTAAGCCTTACCACAACTGAAGAAAGTAGATGACAGTCAAACATTTGGCGCATGCCCCCACTTTGTGACAACAACTGAAGGCTGATAAGGTCAGAGCCCAACAATTGATGGAACTGTCATCTTATCACAGTGGACGTTCACCAGCAGAATCAAATCATGGATTGACTTTCCACTGGGTCAGGGGACCAAACAAATGGCCCGAGATGGATTGGTGGCCTTGTCCCCAAACGCTGAACCTCAGAATCTAATCTGAGCAAATGATCTCTCACAAACTCTGACTGTCATCATTTATGCGTGAGCAATGAGTGCCACATACAGCAGGGACTTATCGACTCGCTGCTGCTTTAGGAATATGAAGTCCAGAGGTTGTCAATTTAACTGCTGAAGATTCATCAAGCTATCTATCATAGGAGAGTCTGGGATTGCTGACTTTGCATCTGAGAGTTCTTGTTCTGGAGTTCATTATAAAGCAGCATCAGATGAACTAATCAAACAGCTAAATAGTATGAGAATGTAGTCAGTATATTGCAAAAATACACATCTTTGGTGATACATGACTTAAAACATATACATCTAATACTGTAGAACATGGAGTAAAAGTGAGTTTTTCAAGTGATCTACTTGGACCTCAGCCTTCTATTTTGTCATTTTATGCCTTTACTCAAAAACACTTGAAGGGAAATTGGTGGATTTCTACTTAAGTTTTTTCAAAAGGTGTGGACAATGGTTTCCTAGTCATGCTCTTGGTCTAACACTGATGCCGTTGGGTTGGGTTAAGAACGGACTAAAATTGGTTTTTGGGGTCATGAAATCCTAAAAAAAAGCAACATTTTATTATTGTACGACTAAGATGACGCTTTCACAGTCAATGACCTTTGGACTTTTTTGGGCAGATACTGAACAATGCCGCTGTGTTTTGGAGTTTCCAGCCACAGCGTGCACACAAGCCTAATATTCGGTCGGCTTTTAGCTCTGTTTCTGATCCCCACAAAATTCAAAGCAAAACCAAGCATAGTGGCAGATTTATTAGAAAAGAATCATAATATCAAAAAGGGCTCTTTAATAGCAGGCAGCATCACCAGGGGCAGTCATTTTAATTAATATAACTTGCTCTATGCTTCACTTTTTCTTTTTTCTTTTTTTTGGAGACTGATGTTTGCTCTGCAGCAGTGACGACAGTAAACTCCGCTCAGCACACAGACCAGCTAATGGGTCCCCGGAGAGACGTTTCCCCACGTTGATCATCTCATCAAGAACAATTCACATTGTTATCCTCGGTTGCAACCACCGTGACATTTTTTCTGTTGCATCTGCCCTTTTTTCAGTCGAGGCTCAGAAGCAGCAAAGGTTTGTCCAGAGATAGATGGTGAAAAAGGGAAGAAAAAAAAAAAGAAATTAGACTCACATGCAAAGGATAGACTGGCCTCTCGGCTGACGATGGTCCCGAAAGAGTTGGATGCGAGGCACTGATACGTTCCAGCATCTTGGTCTTTGTTCAGATGGCTGATTCTGAGGTTGCCTCCAGAAAGGCTGTAGTGAGATCCAGCTTTGGGAATGATTTCTGTTCCATTCAATTTCCACCTAAATCAGTAAAACGGAAAAGGAGAGAGGGAGATATTAGCAGGTGAATTAACAAATTAAACATGGATCAATGTAAACTGGGGAATACAGCAAGGCAGTGACTTGTACATGTTACCATTTTTCAACATGAGAAAAGTAAAAGAAATCATCCCCTCTAGCTCAGTGTTAATCTAAACAGCAGTGAATCATCATGGTGCCAAGGACTTCATTCTCTGGGAACAGATAGCATTTCGGACCATCTATCTTGCCAAACCCCAGTCAAACTCCATAAAATTCCCACTTAATCATTAAGGGATGACAATTAAAACAAATGCCTGCTAGCTTCCTTTCACGCTGGTGCATTCTAGACCCATTCAAGTTATTATTATTGGCGTCTGAGGGATCGACATAGGGTATAATCTCTTAAAACGTTCAACATACTCTCAACTACAACAACACAGATGCACCATAATAAAACCCGCACGTGTGGGACAAAGATCCATCAGTGCAGCGAACAGGTTTAAGCCATAACTTAAAACAGGGGAAAGCGTTCCTTAGATGGCAGACATAAAAAAAAATCAGATTTGAAAAGATAAATCCAACTGTTTGAAGGTCAGTTTTCAGCCAAGTTTAGTCTTTTTCCTGTTTTTAAATGTTTCAAATACAAGCAGTGAGGAAGGTGCTCTTTCTTTCATAGCAGCGAGTACCTGTAATGTGAACAATGGGATTTAGTTAAAGCCCAATTACACAACAGACAGAAACTGCACAAAGCTGTTGCAGCAAATCATCCTTTTGGGGGAAACCCCCAAAAAACTAAACAACACAACACACACTGGCAGCCTTTTTGTGTGATAATTGTATTTTTAATGGTATGTTACATCTTTGCTTGTACAACTTACATCATTTACCTTTTGTAGTATAGAGACTTGCTTTGGTATTGTTTGCCGTTGTGGCTACGTCCTCCTGCAGAGTTATGGCAGGACGGTCACAATACAAACGGGAGTTGATTACATATAGAACAATGCCCGACTGCGCTGCTCAGCCACCTACCGTCTCACAAACAGCCGTATTCTTGTGGACCGTGACGCTGCTGCACTCACAGAGCGCCTCTACAGACTCTTTTCTTTTAATAGACAAAATGTGTTGCACAATGGTCTTTCATGGCCCTTCTCCAGCTCAGTCATAAGCAAGCGCACGCTCTCAAGAGCCTTATTACCACATACAATGGAGAAAAGCCTGCGGGGTGGCTGCATTCTCACAGGGCTACAGTGGAGATATATTTGTAGCTGAAAGGGAAAAAGAAAAATCAAGAGACATATTTCACACCCAAACAACAACTTTGACCTGTGAGCCATCATTAAGCGGGCGTAAGGGGGACACCTCAGTATCATACTTGGGATAGTGGTCTCATTTTCTCTCTGGAAAGGCTTTCCATCAAATATGGGAATAGCTTTACACAGTTGTAATTGCTCGGAGTAGCTCTGCATTGTATCCAGAGTGAAACAGTGTAATCGGGGACAGCTTGAAAACCAAATGTTGGAAAAAAAAATCCTCTGCCAGTCGTCAATCCAGCGCTTTATTTGGGTCTTTCTAAAACATTGAACTTGATAGCTATGGTAATTAAGCCTGGAAAATGTTTTCATTTATCTGAGTGAGTGATCATGCCCCATATAGAAAATGAAGAATGTGCGCAGCATTGTGTATCCCGAAACGGTTTTCACTATTCATGTATGGTCGTTGAAAGTAACGGCCCACTCAAAGCTGCCACTGTTCCTTTGTGACAGATTATCTGGCCTGTGACAACTCTACTCTTACTGTAGTGTATTATTTATTCATGTTCAGAATTTCTGTAAAACGCTCACATTTCAGCACCAGATCATTTGAGTGCAGGAGCCGCGACAGAAGGCAGCGCGAGGGGAACTTAGACCCACGACAGAACGTCGCAGCGCATCGTCCACGAGAAGTAGAACAAAATAATACATTAAACACATGTAAAGTAGATCATTTAATAATTCAGTTTGCAGTGACTTATGGTGGCAAACAGGCCACAACAGCAGCTCCATTTGTTAGGCACATGTGTTACCCAATCGTGTAGCAGCAGGCTGTGTACACAGAGTTATAATACCACACCATCTGGCTTATGAGGCTGTGAGTGTTAGACGTTTGTTCAGTGCCAGTGCCTTAAAAATACAACCTATAGTTTTAAACGCTTGAATAGTTTATACATCGGAAATGCTGGGCAGCCTATAGTTATCATTTAGTTAGTTCTAAGCTTCACAAAACAAACAAACAAAGAAAAAGCATTTAAGAAAAGGGCATTATAGATAAGACGCACCAGATTGGATTTACACATATGTTTTTCACAGTTTGTGAAAATTGACTTTGTGCATTCAGACCCAGCTTTGATGCTTCAGAACTGGTAGGCACAATGACATAAGCACAGTTTGCTATGTGCTTTTAAGAGGCTGTTTGTCACAAGATTACTTTCTGGAAACTGAACAAGCTCCCAAATTGTTGGTAGCTTCGACTCCCCCGTTACAGCTTTTTCATGGCTCAAACTAAGGGAGGAGTGGGAATCCTCATAGCTGGAAAGCTGAGCACTGTTGTGTTATTTGGACAGACACCTGTGACTACCTGGGTGTCCAGCATATGAAGGTTACTGCTGCTGGAGCTCTCTGTCTCCTGTGTGATATCTAATTGTTATAATATATAATTATTACACATGGTAACCTGGTAACAACCAGAAATGTAATCTTCCACATTCACTTGTTCTGACCCTCTAACTTTACCACGTACATTATAAATGTGCTGCTCTGTGCCCTTCAGGCCATGAGAGTTAAAGCAACATTAGTTGTCCTTCCATCCATCCATCCATCCATCCATCCATCCATCCATCCATCCATCCATCCATCCATCCATCCATCCATCCATCCATCCATCCATCCATCCATCCATCCATCCATCCATCCATCCATCCATCCATCCATCATCTCTTCCAGTTTAATCCTATTTAGGGTCACAGGGATCTGCTGGTGCCTGTTTCACCTCTCTTCAGAAGAAAAAGAGGGGTACACGTGCACAGGTCACCAGTCCATCACAGGGCCACATACAGACAAACAACCACACACAATCACAATTCCTCCTATGGGCAATGAAACCACTAATTAACCTGATGCATGTTTTTGAACTGCAGCAGGGAGCCGGAGTACCGCAGAGAACCCACAACAACACAGCTAGAATATGTGAACTCCCTCACCAGGATTCAAACTAGGAACATTCTCGCTGTTAGGCGAAAGACGGAAAAAGAGAGAGGACGAAAACAGACAGACAGGAAGGGAAACTTAGATTTAATCTGGTAAACTGTTTGATGTAGTTAAGCGTAACTCAAAGACATGTTCGGAGCTACAAACATGACAGGCCTGCAGGCAGTGAGAGGCAGCTGCCTCACGTGCATGAATCAAACCTGAGGAGCAGTGATGTCTAAATGGAGCTTTTTGACAACTCCTCACCTCTGGGCTGGGAAATGTATACTGCTCACCACTAATTACCTCACATTAGGCACAGTCAGCCTACTCAGTCACATTGTACTTGATAAAAAGAAGACAAGGTGGTTGATTTTAGTTTCATTTGTGCAATTTACTGCATCTGTGATCATTTGTTGATCATTTGTTCTCTGAGTTTAGCCCTAAAGACTGTAGCTGAAGTAACGCGCAGAAAATGGACGTTGAAAACTGCATAAAGTCTTGATTCGAATATCAGAGAACAAATGCCCCTTTCTTTACCTACACACACAACCTGTTATTTTCATAGCCCACAAGTGCACGTCAACACATCAGTGCACAGTGACACTTTGTCAACATCGTTGTTTGCCAGTGAATACAGTGAAGGTTGAACCAAGCTAAAACGAGATAATCCTCAGACAAGTAGACAGTTTATTGCATCAGCAGAATAAAAATGCTGACTGGAGTTTGGTTAAATATGTCAAATTCTGAAGTTTACACTTCAGCATCAAAACACCAGAATTCAAGAGAAATGTGCCAGTTGACGTTTCTTATATTGCTGATTAATTGATGTAAAAAAAAGAAAGAATTTGTTTGTGGTTTCACAAATTTTACTGCTATAATTTTTGAATGAGTATTAAAATACATGAACAAAATAGAAATATACATATTTGTTATCTGTTGTCAGTCAGAAATGAAAAAAAAAACAAAAACTTTTCACTCTTGAACAAAATCATTTCAGGACTGAACCTCAGTGCAAGATGTTCAGAGTGAGCCCTGTCCAACAAAATACATCCGCGTACGGAGCTCAGCATCCATCTGCAGCAGACTGCATCCTCCTGTCTGCTGTCCTAACAGCTCAGCATTTCACACACATATTCAACAGAGCAGCCAGCAGTGGCCCAGTGACACGCGGCTCAATCTCACTACAAACATCACAACAGCACCGGTGACTTCATCATCTCATGAAAGATTTGCAAGGTATACGGGAGAGCCATACAAGAAAAAAAACACACACCTTGGCAGTACAAGGTACAGATGAAAATATTACAGGTGAAACGCATCTACTTGAACGAAAGACAAAACAAATATTCATAGGCACACTTTCACTTCGTTTGAATACACTAAGTTTGCTCCATTAACCTTAACCTCAAAATTCTTATTTCTAATCAAAATCAAGTACATTTAAATGGCAAGAAAAAGCAAAGGAGGATGTGAAAATGAGAAAGTCATGATGAAAGGGAAATGGATAAACATTAGGCCCTCAGTCTTTTGATGATTCCCTTTCAACCTCCTTATGATCACTGCATTCCTCATAAATAAATTCAGGAGAAACCCAGGGCCTCGTGTACAAAGAGTGTGTGGATTTCATGGTAAAACCTTGAGCAGAAATCTTTCCAATGCAAAAAAAAAAAAAAAAATGCAGATGTTCATAACTGCTTACACTCAGATCCACAAACGTTTCATTTGAACATCACAATCAACGTGAACGTGAACACAGACGCATGAACAGGACACTTCTCCCCGTCTCCTCCCTCAAGTAGATCAATTTGAATATGATAATGAGGATAAATATCTATGAAAAGCGCTTATCCAGGCAAGAAATTTGCAAAAGGAAATCACAAAAACATCAACGTAAACTGGACCAGTCAGAATGTGACTTCAGGAAAAATCCTTTATTTGGTGGCATTCCCCATATTTAAGCCATAAAAGAAAACAGTGCATCGCGTTGTGGTTGTGTTGACCCTATTGCATTCTGGGTGTTGTTCCTTGCTTTGGGTTGCGCTCCGTACGAACAGGGACCCTCCTCATTCCATTTTGCTTAAAGTATCAGATTAAATTACCCACATCGTTAAATGTGTCCTGCGTCCTGCAACAGGCAGAGGACGTTACCATAGATACCGCTCATCCTAGATGAAACAGGTTAAACAGTGAGAGTTTATAATTAAACCTTTAAGCAACAGGATCTGATATCTCTCCGCTGCAGAATTAAAAACAAGTTGTGCCAACGTGACAAATACAAAATAAAAAGTCGCTGCAAATCGAAGAGTTACAGCCCCAGCTTTAGAGACCGGCCTCCATCATCGGAGAAACACTTTCTGGACTCGATATACGACTCTGAAAGTAGCCGAAACGTTCAATAAAATACATTATTCATGTGTTGCTGAGTCACATCAATTCGTACCAACTAAGCTTTTAGTGACATGTTAGTTTTATTTTAAAAAGATAACATTAAGGAACCGGTTCTTCAAATGGCATTTTAATATTTGTCCGTTCAGACAGAGTTATGGGATGTTTGACTGGGTTTCATCCCGATTACGGTCCCATACGGTCGCCATGGTGCTCCTCAGGGATGACTGACAGGTGTCTGACCTGTCAGCAGCTCCCATCGTCGCTTGGAACAGTTCAGGGCAGCGACCTAGAAGGATCCTCATGGTGACCTAAATCGGCTGATGATCCAGTCTTCATCCTGGACCCACAGATCAGACTCGCTCACTTCAAACTCCTTAATGTCTTGTAGTTGTCATGTGACTTGTTCTTAATCAATCTGAACACTGTTTTCATCTCAGTGAGAATGCGACTTTATCTCATTTCATGTGATGGACGTCTGTGTCCCTCACAACCAATCATTGATGTGTGTTCACATCTTCACGAAACACAAACAGAGAAAACTTATCAGTTTACTTTGGATTTAGGATTTAATCCCTTTAAGGCATTCCTGTGGGAACATTAGACGTGTTTTTCTTTCGCTGTTCTGGTGCAAATCATCAAGTGTTTTAAACGTAAAGGTATATTTTAAATACCTCTTTACTTCAGGAGTTTAGCGGAACATATGTTGGTGAATAAAAGCGAGTTTCACTACTTTTCATTATTGTTGGATACTGTCAACTGACGAAGTTTGTGTGGCGGCACATTTTCATGCCAGGTCGAATATGTGCGTGGCCATACGCACATATCCACGCAAAGTTGATTTGAGAGCCTCCCTGCGACGTGAACCCGCCTCCCTGCGACGCAAACCCGCCTCCCTGTGACGCGAACCCGCCTCCCTGTGACGCGAACCTGCCTCCCCACAGCTCTGTTGCGCTCCTCCGTGCCTCAAAGTTAATTGGTGAGGTTCCTGACATGTTAGTTCAGATTTTGGGAATTGTGTTATTGTGTGATTAGTGTAAAGAGAAACTACACTTTGGATGATTTCAAGGATATTTTATATGTTATGCTAAAAGTTTAGTACGTCTCAAACCAGTGAAAGAGGCAAAAATATGAACATATAGCACTTGGATTGCTTAAAAAAAAAAGTTGGTCCTTTTGGGCAGGATATTATATAATGAATATGAAGACATTTTCAGTAAGTCAGCAGCAGCTACATAATTGACTTTTTCCATACAAGAAAATAAAAAACGATGTCTGACTTCAGATCTAAGTCTTGGAAACACGTGCTGAAATGTGTCACTATGTAGTGTGTTTTGAGGTTTTTATCTTGCACCCACATGCACCTCTGCCAGAGTTTCCTGCTGTGTGACATGCAGTTAATGAACACTGAGCGTGATTTAGCTCTTGTTTGCTTGTTGCAACACACGTTAGGAGGCGGCGGCGGCGGCGGCGGCGGCGGCGGCAGCGGCAGCGGCGGCAGCTCTGACAGGACCACACAGCAACCTTGACAAGAAACAGCTGATTAGGTCGTCCTTTAAGCTGGCTCAGTCCCAAGTATTAAATGTACCAATCCTTTCAAATCTCACCCTGGAAATTTCAGTGAGCAAACATGATTGATTTGAACTTTTACCTGCCACTGCTATTGCAACACGACACAACAGCCTTTCAATAAGCTAATGGTCCGTGTGAGGAAGAAATAAAGGGCGGAGGGAAAAAAACGGCTACTGGGTGCACCCGGAGCTTAACATGCATTTCTCTGCTTCAGATAGACAACATATGCTTCCAGCAGGGGGTTGGAAAAAAATCCACCACAAAAGCAAAGTCATGTAATACTTTCCTGTGATCCCCATCAGCTTAGGCGTGATTTGAGAGGATGAACAAGTCTTTTCCAACGCTAACGGAGCCAAGACTGCCTTGATGTCTCATCAGGAGACAAAACCTGGAGCATCTTCATTCATTTCATAATGAATTGAATCCTGGATGTGAAGACACAGTTACAATTTAATCTGCACTATTTTGCTCCACACTGACACTATTCCTGATTTGTTATTTGTAGAAATCACCTTAGTGAAGGAAAGCAAATCTGAGGAACCTCTAAACTCTCATGAGGACCCTAAGAACCAAATCTAATCACCTGGGCAACGATAAGTTTTGTGAGATTAAAACCCTGTTTATTTTAGATTTAGGCGGTGTCATGTAGATTGTACGGATTAAACTCTCCATATCAAAATGACAGAGGGGGATCACTGCTGTAAAGTTGTGTTTTTTTTCTTTTCTTGTAACTATGTTTTACATAATGAGAACATATGAAATAGATTTAGTCTTCACACATTTTATAGGAGAAGGCGGTTTAAATTGATGGAACTAGGTGGACACTGTAGTTTTCACTCAGTGCAGGCTGAGCACAAGTTCACACAGACCTGCCACATCATTAAAAGCCACCTGTCGAATATTGTGTCAGCACCACCTCTGCTGGCAAAACAGCAGCCAACCATCTGTGACTGGACATGGACCTCAAAGGGGAGCGCTGCCATGTCTGGAGCATCACAGCGGTGCAGCCAAATAAATCTGGATGATAGTTTAGATTCAGTGTTGTGGATAAGTAGAGGATTTCCAGCTATAGCGGAGCCCATCAATATGTTTTTAATCAGCTTGTCTTGAACGACACATTTAAAAAAAATGTTGTACTGAAATGTGTTGACATTAAATATGTCGAAGGTCATGAGTTCAATTTATAACTTCTGTCAGAGGAAGCAAATTTTAACAAGAGAGGCAATCAGTGACAGCTAATCCATGTTAACAAGAAGGAATCTGTCTGTCTGTAAAACAAATTACAGACTGGCAAAGACTGAAAAGGCTGGAAAAATGCAGGTCAAACACAGGATTTATGAGGACTTGGTTTTTCAACAGTTCTTTCTAAATGCTGTTTGGTGATGCCAAGAAGTGGGACTGCTGCTGACAAAATAGAGACATGTTCAAGCAGTAGTGTAACTCTGAAAGCAGTATGAGCAAAAGTCGCTGATGGAAACAATGTGCTGAGGAAGACAGATGGGATGCTTCAGTCACACACTCACCGGTACATTGGAGGTGGGCTTCCCTGGGCTTCACAGCTGAACACGACCTCCCTGTTGCTCTCCAGAGTCTCCACAGGATACACGATGCTGCCCGGCTGCTTGGAGAAGACGGGACTCTGCAGGACAGCACTCTCTGTAGAACAACAAGGACACCCAACAGGGCTTGCTGTGAACTTGAGCGTGCGCCTTATTGGCAAAACAGCCAATTAGTTGGCAATTAGTCAGAAACAGGCGGAAGCTGCCTTGAGTCTTTCAGAGGGCAAAAACCACAAGCAGACAAAGCACATCAACTCAAAGTGCCTGCCACAATTGTGCAACGTGAGGAAGGATGATTCGAGACGTGTCTTCAGTAAAGGAACAAAAGGGTACAGAGTCTAATTTATGTGGAAAAATGCACTTATTTACCTCTGTTCACCCATTTCTGTTTCTCGTTTGTACATTTATTAATTAATTTGACTAGATGTTAGGATTGGTTCCATGCAGATGTGTAAGGATATGATGTTACACTGTGTGAGCTTTGTAGTAAACAATGCAACGGAAGCCCCAGTTGCCCTACTAACGCACCACCAACCACCCGGCGTTCAATCTTCCCAGCAGGTGTTCCTGATCTGCTGTTGTTCCAGTTTTTTCCTCTTTCCTGCCCTCTCAACGCCCAACTAGTCGAGGCAGATGCACATCCTTCCAGAGTCTGGTTCTGTCAGAGTTTTCTTCCTGTTAAAGGGCAGTTTTTGTTTCTTTCCACAGTCACTTGGTGCTTGTTCCGAACAGGGAATTGTATCCAAGAAAAGTTTTAATGCAATCTGTTGGTTTCCATTGCAAGTCAATTATTAATTTTGTTTTATTTTATTGGCTATTGGTCTAATTTGGAACAACTTGAACTGTATTCTGGAAGTGCTGTAAGGTGACATATGTCTTAATTTGGTGCTACATAAAAAACACTGAATTAGATCAGTGAATTTGTGTGAACACAGTTCAGAGCCACTTATTTAAAAAAAATACATTATTACATTTTTCAACTTTACCTTTATTGTTACTTTTTTGTTACTGCATTTTTGGAATATTTTCTATTATCTTTTAAGTAAATTAAATAAAATGAAAATAGAAAAGAATAATGTCTCTTTTACTTAATTAAGCAGGTTTCCATTCAATCTGGCTAAGTAAGCCAAGGTGCTTTCATGACCCAAATATTTAACCCGAAAAAGAAAACAAAATATAGAACTTCTCACGACATGAAACAATAGCAGTAAAAGTGTGAAGGATTAAGCGCAAGATAATCCAAAGAGTAAAATGCACAGCGTGATGTTATGTGTTTAGAGTGCATGTAAAGTAACGTATAACTATTAAATTTAAAAAAGAAAAAGTAGGAAAAAGAAAAACGTTGTTGCAAGTTCAAGCTTATAGACTGGATCTTGTTTGGCTGCAAACTCCTGAGCAAAAAACCAGCATCAGAATCAAGATTTTAACCTCAATGACAACTCACCCATCATAGGTACTGCAGTGGATTTCTTCTTTGAGTTTGCAGAGCACCATCTTAGTTTCTGCTAACCAGTGCTGTTAACTAATATTTATTTGCATTAATTATTATCAAATCTGTCCAAAGATCTTCATTTCAAGTGTCACCTGATTAGACCTGTTGTAGTTGGTCAAGTCCACTGGCACCATGGCCTGATTGACCGCAGACCAGAGCAGACTTCTGCTGGAAGGGTCCTCAAATGATGGAGGAGCTGTGGAACTGCTGGGAAACCTCTGCAAGAGGACCTCTCATTTCAAATGTTTTTTCACTGACAAAATCAAAAAAATCAAAAAATGACCACTGTTTATTTTTGCTGGAAGGTTTGGACATTTCTGCTGTAAAGTTGGACATTGTATGCTGGATCAATGACGATTGGCTCTTATTTGAAACCAGCTCCCAGAAGTTAATTGATAACCTGCAACTTGTCTTACTAGTTTCAACCCAGAAGTTGGAACGTTAGCACTTGGTTTTTACAAGTCCAGCAAGTCTGAACTTCCATCTTAAAACTGTCCGACTAGGAAAATACAAATTAAAATAAAATAATTTTGCCAGTTGATTTTTTTTTTGAGTACATCCAATATAGTTTAAAACTAACTGTATATTTATGTGATGAAATAAATAATGCCTTTACATAGAAGTAAATGCGGTATACATTATATCCCACAATCACTGAATTCAATGTTACTTTTATAAATCAGCACAGTAGTCATCGAAGCAGTTTCCACTGTTACATCACACAGTAAACCACATTTGTGCTCTATCGCCCTCTGAGGCCCCTGATCTCTTCCAACAGCGCGAATGCCATACTAAATGCAACCCCAATAAAATATTCAAACTACATCATAAAAAAATCTGAATATTAGTCAGCTAGCAAGAAACTCTTGAAGCCCACTGTGGGATTTTAACAGTCTGACATAATGTATGGCCTTGTAAGAAGAGGCACTTTGTATGTTCGAGTAGTTAGAGTGAGATCTGGAAGTCATTTAATGTCATGGGACGAAGTCTTAAAAGATAGCACAAAATGAAAACTAACTGTGGTTCAAACCGTGAAGTTGATAATGAGCTCCAGTGTTCACACATGCTGCAGCAATAAGCTGCATCACTGTCTAAAAGTGGAGAACACAAAGCCAGAAGATGAAATGAATGTTTTATCAGAGGGTTCTGGCCCTCCTCCCTTATTTGTTGAGCTACCATGTATGTCTGAGAAAAGCTGAGGATAGCTGCTCCGAGGCTTTCTTGACCAGGGCGTTACGTCTTTCATGACTCTGAGGCGTAAAAGCTGCATGCATTTACTGATAGATGTTCAATTTACAATTAAACCGGACACAGCTGGTAAAAAAGTCTACTGCTCATGTATTATATTAGCAAGGCAATTTTAAATCAGGCTCAATAGAGGTTGCAGACGGCATTTGGATCATCTTAAGGTCAACCGCATACTACAGCTTTATTAAGAGTTTATGAGTCAAAGATGCTTTTACTGTTTAAGATGTCACAATTCTGCAAAACTACCTTAACTTTTTTCCCCACTAGGTCCTGCTGCTAATATTCCTGAATTCACAACAACAGATTGTTTTTTTTAAATAACTGCAAATGCGCTAAACTAACTATTCACATATTACTATTAACAAAAACAGGTTATTACAAGAAAATCATTATCCAAATAAGTTGCTAAAAAGGTATTTATTATAATGAAACAATTTTACAATTTTATAGTTAGTTTTTTTTTTTTTTCCCTAAACCTAAAGAACACGTTTTGGAGAGTAATTATATTCGGATTGAAGCAAACAAAGGTTGTTAAAAAAGTGTTGCAGTAAAGTGTAACTCCAATGGACATTTCAAAGACGGTCATGAGACTTCTTATTTGTTTGGCTTGAAGGTCTTCGCATTTCTCCACCACTCTCTAACAATGGCCTTAGTTACCATTTAAAGACACTTTGAGCCTAGTTCCTTCCACCCTGCATATTTGACAATGACACTTAACTGATTCCAAGTGTTTAGTGAATTACATGTGTGAATGTTTTGGGAATTTCATCCAGTCTGTGTTTTAAACCTTCCAGTAGTACAATAACCCATATCACTGGAGGCCCTACTGAACTACATAAAGAGAAAAGACAGTCCTTTATTGCTAAGACATCTATAGACCATTTAAAGCTGAAATATTATCAATTATCATCGTATCCCTCTGCACCTCTGGTAAAGCTAAATAAAAGGACAGCTGACCTGAGACACAAGATCAATACTAAGCTGAACAGCTTGAGCCTATGTTACCCATCTTTTTTTATGTAAAGCACTTTAAATTGTCTTGTACATGAAATGTGCTATACAAATAAACTTTCCTTGCCTTGCAGATACAAACATAATGTGCAGTACCTTGTAATGTCTTCATAGCATTGACCTTTGTTACCACAACTCCACCAAATCTGATTTCATGTTTTTTTTTTTTTTTTAAGAAAGTACGCTGGGTGACTTTGATACATCATTTCAAGTTGTATTGTCCCGACTCTATTCAGTAGATGGAGTCGTACAATTGCTGTGACCGTCAGAAGATTATATCAGGGAGTCTTTGCTCAAAAGACCAGTGTGGCGATGGCTGCCGCTCCACTCACATTGTATGATGTGGGATAGTCGATTTGGATGACCAAAAGTCATGCAGTGTGTGGGCGGCCTTAAGAAGTGCCACTAACTCCACAAGCAACTGATGCACTGGAATTTGCTAAACAAAGACTCATAGTTTTGGGTCCCGAATTAAAAAGTGCACAACAGAAGCTAGGGAAATAAACGGCACATTTTCCACTTAAGTGTACTCTAGAGGTAATAACGCAAGATACTGAGACTGAAGAGTACTGGAAAAACATACGAGCATCACAAAAAACCAAAGCCCCGTGGATCTAGGACCTGACCACAGCAATCTGCCAGAACAAAAACCAGTTGCCCTCACAATGGAGGACATCAAAGAAAGGGTCTCAAGAATAAGGAGTTGGTATGGTTTGATTCATCCTCACGCAGTCACTGCATTTTTACATGTATATAACACAATGGTCACTTTTGTTTCTATGGCAATGAAAGCTCAGAGCATATCTTATTAGAAGTCCAAAAAATAATCCAAAGGTTCTCTTCAAATTGTTGATGAGAGCAACACCTGCTAACTAGATTACATTTGAAAGAAAAGAACTCAATTTATAAATTTTTATAAGGTTAAGAAGACATAAGGTTAAGGCTGGTTTTATAAGACACATAAAATGACATGTTTTATAAGACACGTCCATTTTCTATACCTGCTTTATCCTTTGCAGGGTCACAGGGGTCTGCCGGAGCCTATCCCGACTCACTACAGGCGAGAGCCAGGAATTTACCCAGGACAGGTCGCCAGTCGATCACAGAGCCACATATAGAGACACACAACCATGCACGCTCACACCTACGGGCAATGTAGAAACATCAATCAACCTAACATGCATGTTTGCGGACTATAAGAGGAAGCCGGTGTAGCCAGAAGGAACCCACGCAAGGAGAACATGCAGCCTCCACACAGAAAACCCCCGCCCGGGAATTGAACCACTGTGCTGCCCATGCTGTTAACCAAGTTGTAATTACCTTTTTCTAATAAAACAATTGTAAATGAATAGAAAAGTGTTTCTGAAAACAAAATTATTGCAACTTTATAGGCAACAGTATAAAAATAAGAAGATAATCAACACACACAACAAAACTACTGACGCTAATCTTAAAAATTTGATAGACACATCACATTTCCAGCAGCATGTGAAAGAGCTGATATCAACCAAAGTGTTTGAAAGACAAAACACTATTTAATTTGATGGTATGTTGATATAATTTGCTTCAACATAAAATATGGCTGCATTCATTAAAAAAATAAATAAATAAAAATCATACGTAGTAATTAGCACAGGGCTAATTATATGTCATGATTATAACCAATATCATCTGTGGCATCACTAGAATACCATTAAAACTTTGCTGCTTTATCTTTCCCTGCAGGTAGGCTGTTCCACAGAAAGATAATGGGACACAACAAACAACACTGGTAGTATGTTGAAATTTAGCAGGTGATGGTGTAGTCTGACCACAATCCCAGTTATACCACATCTTGGAAGATGTCAAAAATACCCTTTCTAATTCCCATCCCCCCACTTCCAGTAAGGAAAGGTGCGATCACATGGGCACCACTGCATTCAGTGTCAATTAGTGATTGTTGTATCACATATTTAAATGGTGTCATATTTTCTGGCCAATTCGCAGCTGACTAACACTTTGCTGTCTGCAACTATTGGAAATCCTGATTTTTAAAAGGTCAAAAAAAAAGTGCTATGACTAATAGAGGTATTGTTACAGTTTTGGTATACATGTATATCATAGTTTTTGAACTAGCTGCATTATTATCAAGTAGATGAAAAAAGGTTCAATGATGCTTTTAAATCTGTAGAATTGATCAAATATATTAAGTTTTACTCAAGATTTTCAAAAAAAAAGATAGAGGGACATGCTAGATTAATTGTGCATATTTTTTCTTGCTGGAAGTTGTTCTTTGCACAGATGTGTCAGTCACGTTTCTAGCTGTGAAACTTTGTTCAAATCATGCCATGCCTTGGATTTTCTTGAGGAAAATCATGTAAAACAGTTTTCATATTTATGGAGCCTTGAAAATCCAAAACTTTCCCATAGAGGTGAATTTTCTAAGTATGAATTTCAGAGGTGAGTTGGATCAATTTTACAATTCTCCTAAGGTAACATAGAAACTGAAATGGATTAAAAAAAAAAGATGCTAGTACAGACAAATGACCATTTCGGCATTTTCAGTTTACAAAAGCAATGAATTTGAAGTAGGTGTTTAAGTAATATCCAACCCTTAGACATTAGCAACACTGGTGAAAGTAAAAAAAATATACGAGTAACTTTTCAAAGTAGAATTGTTGTCCAAGCTGTTGTGTTTGATTTGATTTCACAGCTGTACCTTAAGAATGTGGCTGGTAGTGAATCACAAAAATCCTCGAATCAACATAATGAAAATTCCTTAAAAAAGAAAAAAAAGATGTTTGAATACAAAATTATAGTCAGTAACAAGTTCCCCTTAAAAATATTTTAATTTTTGCTCAACCAAAAAATACATACATTACTAATAATGGTGATAATAATAATAATGGTGATAATAAACTAATAAAATTTAAACTAGTAGAGATCACTTTAACACTTAAGGGTTCTTCTTTAAATGATGTAAATGTAAATTATTTAAATGATGTGGCCAAACAGAGGAGTTGGACCTTGAGTTTTGATGCACTCAATAACGTATAAAACATTCTTCTAGTCTTGCAAGTGACAATCACATAAATCATTTAATTCTTGGGCTCCATGAGAGTGAGTGCAAGCCGGCATTACAAAATTAGATTTTAAATCGCAGCTCAGAGAATAAATTCATATTAAACAATTCTTGTTCCTACAAGGGGAACTTTATCAACAAATGTTCATGAGTGAAACATATCTATATCAAAAGCCAAGGGCTGACAAAGCTAAACAAAGATGTTGGCGCCGCGTGGAAAGGGGAGGACAGCTCTTCCTCTTGAATCATTTTCTCAGTCCGTTACAGTGCCAATTAGCAAAGGCTTGGCACAGAGGCCATCTGGGGATCCCTATCCCTTCTTCATCTTGACATAATTGCTTCTCCTGAGGAAAAGAAGGTGACTGCATCTAGAGACGCCTGATCGAGATTAACCTGACATGCAGCTGAATTTTGTGGGCTACAGTTAAATTCTCTCGAATACTGTAATCAGGAAGATCTCAACCCTAATGAATGCTTTAATACACAGCAAATCTGCCAGTGTTCATTTGTTGTTGTTGGCTGGAATCAGTGTTATTTATATATAACAGTCTTTAGAGTAAAAGCAACGCTTATTTCATCAAGTGTTTTTTTTTTTCCTCCCTTTGTCTGCATATATATTAATGGTTAAAACCAAGTTTGTCTTGAACTAAAAGCCACATATATATGCATTTTAATCTCGCAACAGAGGTTTTTTTTGTATGTGCATGGGTGTCAGTGACAGCGCGTTACCTTCACCAGCCCTTTTGACACTCTGCTATATTTTATTCCATCCATCCATCTTTTATACCCATTTTTAATTCAGCAAATGGTCGTGGAGTCTGCCTGAGCCTATCCCAGCTCATTATAGGCAAGAAGCAGGGGTACACTCTGGACAGGTCACCAGTCTATCACAGGGCCACATATAGAGACAAACAAACATGCACGCCCACACTCACACCTACAGGCAATTTAGAATCACCAATCAACCTAAGGTGCATGCATTTGGACTGTGGGAGGAAGCCGGAGTACCCGGAGGGAACCCCCTTGGCAGATTTGTTTTTTGTTTTTTGTTTTGTTTTTGTTTTTGTTTTTTGTTTAGTGTTGATACATATCAATTACTTTACATCTTTCTTTATAGTTCAAACTTTAAATCATGCTTTTTATTTCTACTATGTGATGTTTTAATGTCCCTGCAAAGCACTTTGAATCACCTTGTTGTTGAATTGTGCTATGCAAAAAAACATGTATTAAAACCTGCCTAACTAAATTTATAAAGAGGTGCATCCCAGACCCGCCAGAGCTCTGGAAAGTCTATGTTACAGGGCCAATCCGGAAAAGCAGTGACACACGCTAGACAGCCCGGGCACCCAGGGATCCCCCAGGTCCCGCACGACAGTGGACGGTGGACTGTTTTTTTATGGAAGTTTGTGTGTGTCTTGGGTGCATTAAAAGGAAACTAGGACATGCAGAGTGACTATTCCCTGCATGACTCAGCCTTCTATATCTAAAATGTACGTTTTATAAATTATTTATTTATTTATTTTCCAGCTCCACTCCTGCCACCACGAGCAAGCAACAAACGGTTACAGCAGCCCCCTCAACACCCTGCACTGATCGCACCGTCCCAACCCCCTAATTGTAGACAAGGAACATCAGGTGTAGAGTTGAACGTTGAATTATTATTATTACTTACTTGTTTTCGTGGAAATGACAGAATCCAAATTTATTATTACAGATCATTTGAGGGGTGACATATCTGAATTAAAGGATGCAATAATTTGATTCCAGTTTCAGTCAAAATTGAAAGTTTGGTTTTTAATTGAGGCAGATTGTTTTTCCATTGATACAGAACCGATTAATACATTTTTCCAAAAGGTAATATTAATGGAGTTTCGGTTTTCCAGTTCTTGATGATTGTTTTCTTGGCGATAATTACAATTCTATTGGAGCTGGACCAGTGTTATTGTAGAGACATTTCCCAGATATTTCCCACAAGACTGAGTGAGGGTGACAGAGGGATAAAGAGTCTCCCGAATATAGTTAGGTTGACAGAGAGATGAAGAGGCTCCATAAGACAGAGTAAGGGTGATGGTGGGATGAAGTCTCCAGAAGATAGCGTGAAGGTGACAGTGGGATGAAGAGTCTTACAGAAGACAGAGTGGGAATGACGGTGGGATGAAGAGTCTCCCAGAAGACAGAGTGGGAATGACGGTGGGATGAAGAGTCTCCCAGAAGACAGAGTGGGAATGACGGTGGGATGAAGAGTCTCCCAGAAGACAGAGTGGGAATGACGGTGGGATGAAGAGTCTCCCAGAAGACAGAGTGGGAATGACGGTGGGATGAAGAGTCTCCCAGAAGACAGAGTGGGAATGACAGTGGGATGAAGAGTCTCCCAGAAGACAGAGTGGGAATGACGGTGGGATGAAGAGTCTCCCAGAAGACAAAGTGGGAATGACAGTGGGATGAAGAGTCTCCCAGAAGACAGAGTGGGAATGACGGTGGGATGAAGAGTCTCCCAGAAGACAGAGTGAGGGTGATGGGGGATGAAATACTCCCAGAAGACAGAGTGAGGGTGATGGGGGGATGTGATAATCCAGAAGTTGAAAGAGAATGTCTGTGATGCTGTGTCAGAAAGTTTTTTTTTACTGGTGTGCAGTCCCAGCAAGTAGGTCTCTGTGAATTACTTTGTATCGTATAAGTTGTAAATTTGCAGACATATGTTTTTACAAATCAGAAGTCAGCATTGGAGGTAAACTCTAGATCCTGTTCCTGATTAGGAGCACACTAGTCATTCAGGTGGGCTTGATCTGCACTGTTGTAGGAGATAACTGCATGTCAGTAAAGGCAGATCACATTTCAGCAAAACCTTGCCCTATAACATGACCTCAGTAGTCTACCTCTTTAATGTAAGCTGTTTTTTGAGGCCTACACAGCAAAATCACCAGTGTTCAATTAACAATGAGAGTGTTAAATTAACACTAGAACAGTGTGTATATATGTCCACTCTTTTGAATGTTATTATAACACTTTTAAAATAGTTAATTATCTAATATGGAACCAAAGTTACTCCAACACTGTATGGTGTTAAGAATTTCTCTGGTAAAAAAGGATAAATGATATAATGTTTAAAATGAGTGCATGGTCAGGTCACTGTCAGTGGTCACTGCAGGTTTGGAAAGCATGCCACACCCAAAATATACACTTGATGATGAGGGCATCACGCACCTTAAACACGTCCATGAGAACAACACTGGTTCCTTACTCTCACCTTGCACAGAAGTATGGCATTGGAGGAAATTCATTTCCAGAATATCTTCAGATTAAATCTTCTTTCAGGCAAAAATAAACAGCAAAACACCCAACCTCAACCGTCCACCATTGATTTCAGAATTAACTCAAATTTCTATTTGCCAAAAAAATTCCAACCAAAATTTTAAAATGAATTTCTATGAATAACTTAACAATTTCTGTCCCGTCAACTAAATGGGAGGTAATGAAGTGAGGACAGCCGGGCTGGTTTAGCGCGCCCACAGAGGATGACCCTGGGGCAACAGGCCACGGAGTCTGGCTGGCAGCCGACTCAGCTGGCCTGGCACTAGCAGGCTCATCGCAGGCTGCTCAGCTAGTGGAATGATAGAGGTCAATGTTCATCACTGTAAAATGTCCTGAGGAGATCAGGCCAGCAATGCTAAAGTAGACCTTCACACATGAAGACATCTGACATGAACATCAACCTCAGAAATGCCCTTCATGGGCAGGAGGACGGCACCATTCTGGGTTGCAGTTATTGCAGCACTGAGGAGCAATGCTGTTTTGACAGATGCTTCACATCCTTTAGTTGGCTAACAATATCAAACATCAGGTTTGATTAAAGAGAACAAGCCTATTAGTGAAGTCAGAATGGTTAAAAATTAGATGAACTTATTCAAACTACATTTGTGAGGTCCTATTTTATTGAGTTATGCCATTGATTCATTTGAACACCTTGTCTGCTTCTGTTACTGCTGCAGTAACATGATTGTATGGTAATGAAGTTGTCAAAGCAGAATAAATGAAAATTCTTCTCACATTATGGATTATTTCCATGATCTGATTAAATTAAACGGTGTGCAATCTAGAACAGATATCATGTCTTAAATGAGCTTATGGTTTTTTTCTTTTTTTGATATACAGATATAACTAATATTTGGCACTACAACAGTAACAAAAAAAGACCACATAAACCAATAAATCCAATAGTTAAATGTCTGCCAGGACTCCAAAGAATTTGGGAATTGCAGTAAATGTCACATAGGTAACTAATGAGTGTGTTATCTTCATTGTGTTGGTCAGTCACAGTATAAAAACACATAAAAACATGTTTAAACTGGGTGATTCCCCACTGGCCTGCTCAGAAGAGTCCAACTGTCCTCCCTTCTCAACCCTTCAATGTCATTTGTACATGCAATACCTCAAATGTAAATTAAAACGTAACCTTAATTAGTTTCAATGGTTCCTCTTCATCCAGTGATTCCCAAATTGATTGACTGATTGATTATGTCCCTCTTTATTTTGCCTTTCAATTATTTTTACTTATAAATAACACTTCCTGCAACACACATGGTGCTGCTGCTTGTTCTAAGCCTTAACAAGTGTTGTTCATAACGATTATAACTGCTCTAATACATTTAGAGTAGAGAATAACAGTGCAGTAATCATTTTACCTGCTTTGAGCTGGTTTCGCCATAAAATCTGCTGATATGATAAAGTTATTATAGGCAGTACAAACACAAATAATAAAACTGCAAAATGGCAGTGGAGTGGGATTCCTTGTTATGCTAAAAATCTCCATCTGTGGCTATCAATAACTTAATGTACTAAGTATATAGTACCATCTGACTTCATTACTTTCAAAGTATGTTTTCAAGCGCAGGCAATAATCCCCTGCTTACTCATAATCCTTCACCAGCGTAAACAGGAATAGGTTTTTATTCCTGAACCTGAATGTTCACGTTTGATATCACATTAAATATAGCTATCACTTTTGCAGGATCATAATAAACCACAGTGCTGCGCAAAAGCCCTAAATCAGCCCTGGAGTTTATAAGTATGAAGAGTCACTCCGTACTTTACTTTCAGGCCAAATGGAGAAGATTCTCAATGCACGCTTGAACAAAAAGTGCTATTACACCTCCACTGGGATCTCTGTAATGAAATGTCATAATTAGGACTACAAATCATCTATCAATCTTTTAGATAATTCGCTGTATTAATTCAGCCCATTAAGATCAATAGAAATCTGCTGGAGCAAGTCATTATGCTGCGTAATCAGTCTGGATTTTGTGTAATGTATAAGTGTGCTCTTGACCTTAGAGTCTTCAATCTTTCTACAGTTTCTTTGTCAAAAAAACGAGAAAAAAAAAATATATATATATATATTTTTTTAGGTTTAATTGCACATTACAATGATTATGTCGGTTGTATTTGACTGCTGAATTACACTGTTGCATTATATTTCAGTTATGATACGGTGTACTGATAATCTAATGGACCATTACACACAAATGTCCGCATATGTGAAATAAAAGAACTGGGGATATACTGGGAACTGGGGATTGTCCCGTGGGGTTTGCAATCAAAAGCATAAAGTAGCTCTGTATCAATGTGTGGTTGCATTCAAGACAATACTAAGCAAATGTATGGCCCTACTTAGCTCAAAAGTGCTCTTTAAACACAAATATCTTTGCTCTAAATTGAATTAAATCCATAAATCTAAATAGACAGGAACTCACAAATAATCTTTGTGACTAGACAGATAGTAACAGCTGTACTACAGTTTGCTAATGTGAGTGCACCAACAATATCCATGTTCATTTAGCACAACAAGGATTATGTAAAAAGCAGCAGAACCTTGTTAGTATTACTATTGTCAGCATTCTAAGCCATTTGCCATGACTTCAGCAACGTGTCCTCACTGTCAATTTTGCAGTGACAGTCGGCTCACAGTGGTCAAGAACATACTGTGCCCTGCTCAGGGCAGGCAGTGACTCACTCACTCCATCCAGTCTTGAGGTGACACATAGCTAAATGGCTGCACAGCTCCCCCAGCGATGTGTCTGTCTCAGCATTAGCACCCTCCAAGCCTGCGACTACAGCTGCTACGCTGCTTGGTAAGCATTTTAAATGAAGACTGCACTGGCTTCGGAAACAGAGCCGACACGTTGACAGGGACATGAATAAGAATCAGGTTTGTGAATGTGCAGATGGTTTTATGTCAAAACTTTAGTAATAGTTATGTTACACTAAGTGAAAGATTGTTTTGCTTATTCATATTGGCTGCATTTGAGGATTTGTATCTTTTATCTATCAATCCTTTTCTTAAGTTGATCTACAAAGATGATTAACAGAACAGGAATGCCAAAATGTGAGCGCTGTTATTAAGGCTATATCCACACGGTGTTTTAATCTTGGAAATGCATACTTTTGTTACAGTTACACCTACAAATGCACCAGGAATGAGTTATAAGCACTTACAAATCAGAGATCATCGTTCACAGTTGAATAAGACAGGAATGGTCTCTCCAGGCTTGGATTGAGATGCTGCCTCGAGTGGAGGAGATTACATATCTCAGGGTGACAGGTGGATTAGAACAGCACCTACAGTAATGCAAACTGTACTAGTCTGTTGTGGAGAAGAGAGAGCCGAGTCAAAGCTCTCTGTTAAAAGGTCAATCTACGTTCCTCCCTCTTGTATGGTCAAGACCTGTGGGTATGCTCAACTGGGAGGAAGTCCCGAGGCAGACCAGGGACAGACCTGAGAGATTATTTCGCTCAGTTTTCCTGAAAACATATCAGTATCACCATCAGGCCTCCCCTTTATTGCAGAGCAGTTGAAAGGCTGGATCGCACTGCTTCAGCTGCTGTCTCTTATAAGCAGCTGTTGATGGATGGATGGATGGATGGATGGATGGATGGATGGATGGATGGATGGATGGATGGATGGATGGATGGATGGATGGATGGATGGATGGATGGATGGATGGATGGTTCAGTGTTTGTAAATGAAAAGATTTCTGAAACTATTTTACGGTTCCACACATTCACGTTCTGATTGGCTGTTCTCGGTCACTAGGGTCCGATTTGCCAAGCCTGTATCACATCACCATCAGTGGAAACTGACAAAAACAGACAGGTCGTTATTTTGTTTTGGGTTTTTTTCAGAATTTCTGGGCTCTCCTTGTCTTTAGAGTGACAGGAAGTACGGCAGGGAGAAAGGGCGATGACCTGCAGCAAAGGGTCTCAGGCCAGAACTCCAACACAGATCAGTTTTTTACTTATTTAACAAAATAGCCTATGTAACCTCAGAAACAATGTCACACATAGATGTAACTGTGTTCCTACCAAACACTTTAGATACGATTAATAAAATAATAAAAGAAACCTTTACTCAAATGCACTTCACAATTTAAGAGAAATAAAAAGGATCAAGATTGGTGTCAATACGTCATATTGATCTAATGTTAATACCAGATCTATACTAAAAGATCTTGAATCAGATATTACTTCAGTGCCAGTGTGCCGTGGTATCGATGTAAGGAACTGTTCTTTGTTATTTGTATGTACAGCATAAGTCTTCTTCCATGCAGCGACCAAGTCCACCGCATTTCTACAGGACAGAGTGAAGAGGCAACTATGTACCTAAATACTACACCGGCCCATTAAAATACAACCTGTCCACACATATGATTCCACACCACATAACTAGATCACCATAGTATGTTACTAAATCAACTAGTCTGACTACATTAAGCATGAATAATGAGATGTTCAGTAGCTGCCAAACACAAGATGTTATCACACTTCAGATCATTTTTCTGTAAATTACAACAGCAGAAAGGACAAGTGGAGGAAATTAACTGCAGCGCTTTTGGATGAGAAGGTGAGTGACCTAATTATCAGGTATCTGGGTGGTCAATGAAATCCTGAAATGGGTGAAATGAAACCAAGTGTAGAAACCAGAATGAAATGAAAGAAATAAAAATAGGCTCCTGACAACAAGGAGACACCCTCTACAAAAATGTCACTTCCTTATAAAAAGAAAAAAATGAAGTCACAGTGGCTGTCAGTCACTAAAAGGAATTCAGTGATCTGATTGAGATAAAAAACAAAATAGATCTGTGATCACTTTGCTCCTGCACAGCCTCTTTTGAATGTTAAATGTTTTTGTAACAGAAAATGTCACTAACGTTCACCGTTCTTTGACTACATTTAGTTCTTGTTACGGACACCCTCAAGGAGAGATAAGAGCTACCCACTTGGACATGAACATGCAGGTTCACTATCGTAGTAGGTCATTGAGAGTTTGACTATTACTGTAATCTGTTTTCCGCTGTTTTCTTTGTGAGAAAATCATCATAATTGGGGCTAAACTTACAAACACGAGTTATAAATAAGAAGATATCAGCTTCCTATTTATCTCCCACACTCCGAGCAGTGTTCAAGGTTGAGCTGTTTTGGTTTATCAAAGAGCAATTTCCATCCTGACAAGTGACACTTTAAAGAAGAAACCCGGAAAAAAATTCTCTCATCTAACTATTGGCAACGGTATGAATTTATGGAGCGAGCTCGGCCTAAATAAAGTTTAAACAACTGGGTTGAGAAGCACTAAATGACTTCACTTTTCATCATCTTCCTCACATTCTCCATCTTAACAGCCTGCCATCAACAGCAAAGCAAACGTGAGCAGATCATCTGAGGAGGCAGATCAAACAGCCTACGCCGGTTTCCTCTTTCGTTTTTCTTCTTCTCGAGTCTCCATATGAAGTTCATTAGACACACTGTCCTCTGTGTTGTTTGCGATAACACAAGGTTCTGCCAGGGGAGCAGATGCTGCTGCGACACACAAGCTTTGAGGTAACTTGATGTTTCCAAGCTATTTGCCAGCTTGTTGAGCTGAACAACTGAGCGGGATTGCAAGGACGCACAAGGCTTCATATGGAGGATGGGCTTCAGGCGGCAAGGACGGAGAATAGCCACATGTATTTGTCATGTTATGTTGTATAAGAATAGTTTTGTCACAGCACATAAGTAGTTCACTGACCCGCGTCAAGAATAAAAAATCTGTAGTGGTACCGGCTGCATCACATTTATCAGCTGACTTTTTTTGTGTTTTACTTCGTGTTTGAACATTTTGTAAAGACACTAATCACTGCTTTTACTGTATATTTGTAAAGCCTGTTTGATAAAAGCAGACATGCCCACATGTCAAAGTTTTGCAATTTCCTCTAGTCTGAATCTGACATGCTGTGCTTTGTTCAGAAAAGACAAAAATACAGCAACTTTACAGCGGTGTTCAGACAACCATTGTATGGGGTGGAGTCAGACACTTAACTCCACCCGCTTCTTCAACAGGGCACATTTAAAGTTGGGTTGAGTTAAAACGTTGTGTCTGGATAGTTCTTCCCTGATGTAGGGTTGTGATGTCAGTTCAGCAAAATTTCAGCTTCAAAACTCAATTAATTATCTACATTTTACACTTCTTTTCTGTGACAATATTGTATCATTTGTGTACACTACATAGACTACACATACACAATACTACAGTATATTTTAATTAATCTAATACAGTATAAGTTGAATATAGTCACAAACGATAGTACTAAGTAAATGGCAAATAGTTAACATATTTCAGTGTATATGTATCAAAAAACAGTTTTAAAAGTGTCACTTAATTGTGACTTTTTCTGCTTGTTTGATTAAATTTTACTGAAACGCACCTTCACTTGAATGTTATTACATGTTAAGTGATATTGCATCTGATCTTCTGACATTTCAATAGTTTCATTACAGGAGTTGACTGAACTTTTTTAGTGCTTATTTAGTTGCAAGTGTAGCAACAATATTCTTCTTGCATTTTGTGAAACAAATCCTGTGATGCACTAAATATTACAGATGGGCGAAATATACACACTGGTGAATAATCGAACTTGAGTGGAAGTCAGCGGATTTAAGTGATTCAACACACACACACACACACACACACACACACACACACACACACACACACACACACACACACACACACACACACACAGGAACTAATCTTGAGAAAAGTTGCTGCTCAATGGCTAACAGCATGCACAAATACATCGTACGACCATAAATCACAGAGCTGAAAAAAAGCAGTGAGCTTCATAAACAATACAATTTCAGTTAAAGCACAGAAAAACAGAGCAACATCCCAGTGATCCCTATATGATGCATTTGACGAATAAGCAAAATAAATAAATATCATCCTGATAAATATTTAAAAATCTGTAGAGGAAGAAATGCTTTGTTATATTCGCTTAGTTATTTATATGAGCAGTAAGCTGGAGGCAGTTATCTTTTCATATGCAGTTTTAACAGGGCAGGCACAGTAAATCATTTGTTATAACTAACAGATGTGATCTGTTTAAAAGCTTGATTTATTTGTCACTAGTAAAGTGAGAAACACCTTTGGATCATTATCATCGACTGATGGTTCATGTTTCACCTCCTTCAGCTGAATAAAATTAACCCAATTGTTTTTTCTTTTAAATAAATGTTGCAGTGCCTGTGTACTTGAAGACGTGTGTAGTATATATTTCTTCATCTGTCACAAATCACAGACTATCAAGTACAGTGCAGCAGGGAGTGATATTAAACCTGTAAACGTAGGTTTTTGTTTTTTTTTTCCTTTCACTACATACATAACATAAACATACAAACTCCATATGGATTGCAATAATGACGTCCAACAGAATAAATGGGTTTCACCACAGCAGCACCATCTCATGCACAGTCGCAGCAAATTTCACCCAAAATTTAAAGATAAATCTAACATTGCTGAAAAATGCAAAGAGTAAGAGAATTTCAAGGCTGATTGGTTACAGCAAGTGTGAGTGAAAACAAAAACAAGCCAAAAAGAAAAAGTGGATCCAGAGTCGCATCTAGAAATAACATGAAGAGTTCATTAGTTTGATTGTCACTAAATGATCATGCAGGTACATCCATACAGTTTTGAATAAGAAAGGAACAAAATATAATTAAACTAAATGAAACACAAAATCTAGTGGAGGTGATGCCATTTAAATAAACTAATTATGGTCATCATTCACAGATCGTAAACTTATATCAGTGCAAATGAAACAATCCTCTAAATTTAGGAAAAAAAATGTTTTGCCAGTTAAACTAAACTAAATCCCTTTATCCAAATCAACTTTGTT
Source organism: Xenentodon cancila (assembly GCA_014839995.1). NCBI lineage: Eukaryota > Metazoa > Chordata > Actinopteri > Beloniformes > Belonidae > Xenentodon > Xenentodon cancila. The sequence continues at coordinate 3,243,739 of CM026203.1, forward strand.
TAAGGCTTGTCATGTCAAAAAGCTTTCAAGGTTAGGTTACATAAAAGAATATTTTAGAGGTAGAAATAAAATAACTTAACCCTAGTAAAAGACCTAATTTGTGTTGAAACATGATCACTATCATACGAAAAAAAAACTAAAAAACTCTCCTTCAGGTTGAAGCACAGATTTTAAATTTTAATTAAAAATTCTAGTTTCTACTGTGGGTCTTTATTTGATTTGATTTTTTTTTAATGTTAAGGGCTCTGAACCAGCAGGAGAAGGACCATGTGTGGCTCTTCGTCCGGATACTCCAAAAACCTGCATATTACTGCTGTTAATTATTCTAAACTATCCACAGGTATGAGCGCCACAGCTGTTTCATTTGTCCGTGTTATCATCTAAGTTAAAGACGAAAAACAGAAAAGAATAGTATAAAAGAAACTGAAAAAAAACCCCAGAAATACTCAAAACAAAACAAACAACATTATAGTCAAGGTCACATCGCATCAGGCAATCTGTAAGAATATAGGAGCATTCAAGTCTAAACTTAAAACATCAACCACCCACATCTCCTGCGGCAGCTGTCTCCACGTCGTGGAGGTCGCCTGCCAGGAGTTAAAAATTGAGGTGATAAGATCTTGTCTTTCATGCTTCTGTAATTGGTACAAACTACAGCCAAGAGAAAGACTTTCGGAAAAAAAGAAAATAAACTGAACCTTGCTACACAGCTTATGATAAAGTCACATGTGAGGATTCTTTTCTTCCGTACTGCGGTCACAAAAAAGAAAGACATTTTCTCCTTTCATCGGCTTGTTTTGATTTTCACAGGAACAGGTCACTGTATTGCTTTTGGTGGATTATCATACACAGAATACAGTGGTGAATAAAGGATGAAACAGTGCAAAACATTGGAAAAATGTCATCTAAGAACAGCTCATATTTTATAGACAATTTGTTATTCAGCCCACTGTTTAAAAACCGTCATATCAAGACACTCACCATTTGCACAGAATACAGAGTGGCTGCACTTGTTGATGTACTTGTGAAAGGGTAGATTCTGGTTAATTTCCTTCACTGCAGTTGGAAAAAAACCAGAGACTGCAGCTGAAAAAGGCCTTTTTGAGGAGAAAACAATGGCAGGGCATTAAAAGACTGAACACTCCAAAAGAATGAAGTTATCCTCCTGACCTGCTTCTGAGCATGCATTTCCATTTAAAACCATTTATTTATATTTATTACTATTTATTTCTTAAACAAAAAACAAAGAAAGTTGAATGTAAGGACACACAAATTTGCAGTCCACAGATATAACAGAACGTTTGCCTTAAAAAAAACGTATTGTGCAATTAATCGAAAGTTAACGATGTCAATAATAGATTAATCGCAATTACATTTTTTAAATCAATCGACAGCCCCAATTGATATATTTTAAATATCATTATTATTTTTATTAATGCTCTATTTTTTAGCCAGTCAGGATTTTGACAGATACAAGACTGCATTTACCAATTTTCTATAATCTGACAACTGTTTTCTGCAATCTATATGAATGTTTATTCATGTTCATTCAAGTATATTTGCCATGCAAGCAAAAAAATATTCACATGGTAATAAAAAGTATGTGGCCCTCTGGAATTTACTGGTTTTCTGATCTGATCTGATCTTCATGGAGATCAAAACAATAGAAAAACACAAAATGGTTCAGCTGGTTCCAAACAAACAATATCGATGTGTATTTTGTGAAGACAATCGTTGTAGTCACAGGGCTTTAGGGCGTTTTAATGATGACAGGCAGTAGGACTGTATAAACACACACAGAGCTGACCATTCCCCTCAAACAATTCAACTAGTTTTATTCATCAGTCCGCATTGCCTTTTCTCAATGGGGCTGGGAAAAGTCAAGACACATAAAAGCCATCCTTCCACTTGATCTTGACCAGCACTAACGTGCTCACAGAACCAACAGGTCCACAGAGAAAACCATCGCTATCGCCATCCACACAGCCGCGTCACACCTCGACCACAGGGCCAAAGGAATAGAGCATGGATATAAATAAAGTCATTACGTTTCAATGTGATCTTCCAAACAAAGATTCACTCTTAGAGTTACCCAGTCACACTCAAAACTAGTCCTGTAAGGAAATGGCACATAGCTGCCTCCTTTGACCAGATAAAGGTCAGTTGTTGCTTGTGGTGTTTGCTTGGATGTTTGGGGTTGCATTCTGCTGGAGAAACGAGACAACCACCACACAAATGCAAGACAGAACAAAACCAGTCAAAATCCAACAGTTCACCCTCATCTTCAGAATGAGGCCCACTCATCATGGAAACTTGGAGAAACAGGAGGAAAAGAGGATGCGCTGAATCACGTCAAAAAACAATCTCTAAGAAAGTGAAAATGCCTCATTTCAAGAAAAGTAGAAGACTAATATGCTAGTTTCCAGGATTCCAGCCAAGAAGAATTATCTCATGGCATTAACAAACATATTTTTGCTTACAATCAGACAATTTTGACTATATTTAAGAATATTAGGCTTATTTCTAGAAGTGCTGTTTTTTGCAGTGCTGACTTACATGTGACAAGCCCAAAACAGCCTAAAACTCCCCACTAGAGAGTCAAACCTAAGGAAGTCCAGGTGTGGCCTGTTTCGTCAAAGCGTTATGGTAAAGTAGGGAGGTTACAGGTGTTGACTTTAATCTAACAGCGAATCTTGGAGAGCATCATCAGGCTGAAAACAGAAAACAACCTAATCACAGAGTTGAAAGAAAAAAAATATTTAACTTTTTTCAGAATGCAGGTATAACAATGTCAAAGTTTTTAACTTTTTAATTCCCTCATAAATGTGAATGTTCAACATACAAACCACTCGAGAAAAAGTGAGATTAAACTAAACTCATGACACGTATGTGTCCTCACTTCATTACAGAGCTGTGCTGCATACAAAATCCGCTTTGCATCGTGTCTGAACGCATGTTTAGATCAGGGACTTGATGCCAGCTGTGATGTCTGACACTGCATCTGTTACCCATGTCAGAATTAAATTATGCTTGGCCGCAAGCAGGGTGAAGTCACCAGGTCCAAAACATTTAACATAAAAATCCACCAGGCAACAACTCCAACCTTTATTTATGTGTTGTATTGAATTTGACGGTCTAACCACAAAAAGTGTGAAAAAAATCAGGTGTGTTTAGAGAGTTATAGAGGCACATCAACTACGTCCCTGTGAAACGGAGAGGCGACATTTCTCACCCATAATTAATGCATACGCAGGAGAAAACCCGAACAGTCATAAAATAAAATGCTAAGCCATTTCTGAAATATATTGGGGCTTATAAAATCTTACTTTTTGTTTAGGTGACAGTGATCAGCCTTTCAACCACTGTAAGCTGAATCCAAAAAAATATTTTGACCAAAACCTCCAGAACTTGAACAGGTCAGAGCTCTTTCAGACACTTTAAGCAGGAAGTATGCTTCAGCTGTATTAACTCAAAGGCGGCTAATGTCACACATCTATACAATAAGTGCACATTTTCATACGTGAACAGACAGAGATCAAAGTTTTACTCAGCACTTTATCAAGCGTGACATTCAGCTCGCTCCACGACTCCCGGACATTTTCCACAGCTGATTGTAGGACATGAACGCCTGAGTTTACACACTGGCAAACCTGTGTTTCAACCTAACGTTTGCTGATTTTTACCAGCTATAGAGGAGGTTAAAAATGAGATACCTGGGGCAGAAAGGTGAAAATAAAATAGTGGAAATACTAGAGCAATCTGAAATGTGTAACGCTATAAAGCCAAAGGTTACAGTGAATCAGTAAAACTTTGTCCGTACGAGGACCATTTTTGGGGAAACTCGGGGGTTCCTATCATATGGAGGGCATAAAGGAACGGAAACCTCCTCCAACCCTAAAAAGACCCTTGTTTCTAGAAAAGGTTCTTCCGATATGAGCAAAACTAAAGATTTTCACGAAAAACTAAAATTTTCAGCTGTGATTTTGAAAAAAGGTTCAGCTTAGACGCCTCCTGCAGCATGGCTCTAGATTTTTACCCTGAACAACAAATATTTGGATCATGTCACTTTTTTTTGCAAGAAAATGTACAATCTTATCCTCTAAACTATTAAACCATTTCTTTACGCTATCGTTTGGAAAGTCATTGTAAAAGAAACAAACTCGCAGTCATATAGTTTTAGAAACGAATGGAAGTGGACAACGAGTGTGGGAGGAGCCCCGCTGCAACGGCAGTCAACTGTTAGAGGAAAGTAGGGCTGCTCAATTATTTGGTCAGCTGTGGAATCACAGTTACTTAAAAAGACTGTCTTTTGATGCATGTTGCATTTATCAAACTTAATATAAAAATCTTGACATTTCCGTAATAACAAACATTTTGTACTAAATAACATTTCAGACTCAGGCCACCACAGCAATAACCGGTGGAGCTTCTCAAATAATCCCTTAAATGCTTTCGGCTACAAACACCAGCATGGCCTTAATATTTAAGGCCAAACAAATATGCACATCATTCAAAAGAAAAGAAAAACTATGCAGAAAAATGATTGTTCTTGTGATTGTTGGGAGAGAACATTTAAATCACTATTAAAATGTAAATATTTGTAGAGCCCTAGAAGAACGATTCAGCAGGTACAAAGAAAATCAGAGTAATCAAAATAATCTGCAACACGCACATACGATAAACGAGCCCCCGTCGACTGAAACCCTTCACAGTTTCATTCTTGGGAGCTTGTTGAAACACACAATCAAGTTTAATAATGGGGATTTTAAAAGCAATTACTTTTGGTCACAACAGAAAAGGCTAATTGTAGTTGTAAATTGTCCCTGAGCAAAACAAATACCATTTCAGTTTTAGATCAAAGAAAATAGTTCATGTACTTTCTTCACTCACATCACTTTATTTATGCCTATTAGTTGGAAATGAGAAAGTAATTTGTGAGGTCACTGAAATGTATTTTTATTTAAAGGAGACATTTGACAGCATTAACAGTATTTGAGTGTCTGAACTGACTAAAACGTTTTAAAATATACTCAATAATAATGCAACCCTACTAATTAGTTTTGGGCATCCTGAGTTTGAAAATCTGTGTTTCAGATAATTGTTCACACAATGTCTTAGAAACTTAGGGAATTTTGTCAACTTTTGGTGAAAAAAACAGGAAGAATACTTCCTTAAACAAAGATATGAACAAAAAATCTAATAAACATTAATCAATGCGGATTACTTTTATCTGCAAATTAATTACATTTCACACTCCAATGAGAATTTACGGCAGCAGCACAAAATGAAACAAATGAAAATCATGTCAGTTTTCACCAGATATGTCGGCAAGTGGAACAATGCAGCAAACTGGCGAATCACTGGGACAAAATGCAGTTCTGTGCAGCAGGGATACAGTACAAGTGGGGTTTTGTCAATTTATTACTCATATCTAATCTAATTCTAAACACAATCACCTTTAAGATGTTTCACAAAATTCATTTTTCATCAAGATTGTCATGTTTAACATGAAATGAAGCACATCTGAGCATACGTCTCTTCAACAGAGGTTATTACTAAACTGATATTTTGGCAATAAAAAAAAAAAACATGTAAAATAGAGTCAGAAATGAAACAATGCCCTCTCTATTGCCTGTTATTACAAAGCACTGATAGGCAACAGCATTTCATTCTTTTGTGCATAAAAAAACAAGTTACCTTTAAAGACTTGATGCACAGGAGTCTCACTAATGCTGCAATAAACACCTGTACACTTCCTTTGTTCCTGAGCCATCATTTCTTGCTGCTCAAATGCTTTTTCTCATACACCCTAAAGCACTGCTCTCCAACTGTGGTCCTCAAGGCCCACCATCCTGTACGTGGCTCTGCTCTGACTCACCTGGCTCAAATTAGTGGACCACTGGCAGATCTGGAGAGGAATCTGATGATTTCTAGAACATTTGAAAATGTGTCCGTTGTATATTACCCCATAAAGGTCTATGTTCATGAATCCCCAACAGGTTATTCAAAGCCAAGAAAACAAGTCTAGTTTAACATCTGTGGTTCTATGTTTCAGTGCATGCAGTCTTCCCACTTTCAAGAGCTGTGACCTCATTAACGCAGCTGAATCCATGATGTAAAGCATTATTCCCTGCTCTCTTTCTCTCCACGAGCAGTCCTAAGATACCACGAACAATTGTAAGGATGCACGTGTAAAGGTCTGCTTATGGTGATTTGATCTTTTCGTGCTTCAAAAACCTTTGTGTTTCAGAGAGCAAGAAGGTAATCTGCTTTAAAGTTTTCACTTCTTCCACGTTCCAAAAAACATACGCAACGCATACATGACGTGAAATTTACCACTGACCACTAGAGGCGCTAGAGTAGGTGAGTGAGTGGTCAGCAGCTCTGCAGTCTGTTGCACTGGTGTAGCGCTGCTCAGGTCGAGATATCCGATGCAACAAATCATCAGATTTTACAGCCTTTTCAAAGACAATACAGTCAAACCTCGCAGAAGACATTTAAATATGGTGTTGGTTTTCCACCAGAAAACAAACCCCGATCCCACACCTCTGATGGCACCGCTGCCTTCTCTGCAACAAAACCAGCTCAAGCCAGACGTGGAAACCAGTTGTTTTCATTTCTAGAGATCAATCACTCCGGAGGCTTTTTCACTTTTCACATTTGTTCTTTGAACATTTTAACATTCACTGTTCACTTTGTGGCATCCTTCAGAGTAAGAAAAGAAGTCGTGATTTCTCTTGCTGACCTAATAATATATCTATGAGTCCATATCTTCAAACAAACATATATTATTGCTCAATACATTTCAATTAAAAAAAAATCAGATTCTCTTCCAACAGTTTCCTACTGTATAGTTTTAGGTTGTATTTTCTAAACTGACTTTACGGTTTGTACGAAATGGACGCGAACAAGTATAGTCCTGACTTTATTCTTCTGATCGTGCCAAAATCCTATGACTCCTTCTACTGGCTCAACCAATTGGAATATAACTCAGAAATGATGTTTTAATGCCAACCAGCACAATTCCTTCAAAAAAGTGAAAGGCAAAAGAAAGTAAGCTTTATGAGACTCTGCGGTAACAGAAGTCATATTGTGTGTATCTGCAGCCTGGGACACATCATGGTGTGCTACATGCTGTCTTTGCAAAACTGACACCCGAAGTTGGTCTCCTCTTCTAAATCATGACCAGGAACACATTCTCCTCCGCCAATTATTTTTTAAAGCATTTTGGTGCATATAAAAGTGACACAGCGGTGCATTTTGACTTTTTCTTTATTTACCCCACCGCATGCTGATGATGCAATCTACATCCCACCGCATCAGGTCGCAGCTTACGACACGAGGGGGCATCCCTGTACAGTCTGTGTACGTCATTCCTGATGCCTTACTAAAGATCAAGAAGATCAAAGTTGTACAGCGTGAGACGCATTGATGTTATAAAACTGCAAAAGTCATTGCAGTCTGCAGAAGCCTTAAAACACAGTGTCACAATTTAAAGGAAAAGAAAATCCTTATACCGTAAAGTCCAGGACAGAAGACTGGTGAGCAGCTGCAATCCATGAAAATCGAAACACATTTTTTTTTACTTTAACTCCCATTTCACGAACACGCACGTTCCGAAGTTACATACTAACCAAGTGGTTCTAGCGCTATCCATCATGCTGGATAATGTAACGTCACATCTATGAGGAGGAAAAGAAGCCAAGTCTTGTAATAAGTCTGAACCATTTCCACAAATATCACATCAGCGTCTTCTCATCCTCTGTTGTTGGATAAAATCCCCCCAAAAAGACTGTTTATTTGTTGTAATATAGAGGCGAGACTAAACCTATTTCACAAACTATTTATGAACAGCCTTTTGAATAAAGCTTCTTCTAAGTGGAGGGTCAATTGTATTTTGTAACCATGTAGAGTAATTCTACGTGTTTTAAAGTGCAAACACTAAATATGAAAATGATGAATATAATGGTTAATATAAGAAGAAAACATAAAAACAAATTAACCATATGATGACAAAATCCCGATGAAACAACAAACCAGAAGAGAAGAATGGGACACAGGTGGAGACAACAAAGGAGGCAGAAAACAGAAGGAAACGCTCACCAGAGGAAGTTCTTTCCAAACAAAAGAGGACACGAAGCTAAATACCAAACAGGAATCAAAACAGAACAAGCTACGTGGCTGAAAATTTAAAAGATCTAAACAAGAAAGATAACTCAAAACTAAGACTACTGCCCCATTCACACACGAGTAAAATGATCTGAGGACCTGCAGTGATTTGTAATAATCACGTCTGTGATTTTAACCCCGTCCCAGTGCACCATGCAAGTAAAACTTCCACTGCGAATTACTTGCTCTATTTCAGCAAACACCAAGGTCACGAGATGATTTTAATCATCCTATATTCAGAACATATAGTGTAATGTGATGATATTTTCAAATGATAAACATACAGAAATGAATCAACATTAAGCTTCACAGGGAGACTTTTGAAAAACACGTGCAGATCAGCAGAAGAGCAACAAGATAAAGACATGTGTGGCTACGTCACGCAGTGGGAAACTTTTTAATCTCTCAACAAGCTCAAACCTCCCCGATGCTGCAAAACCTTTAACAAAAGCTCTGGTTACGTTGAGTGGTAAGTTACCTGTTACCATGACAACTAAAAAACATAGACCAATATGCCATTTTCTGTCAAAATGTGACGTGTCGTCACTGAAAATAACTCTGTAGCATCTGATCAGACGCTTTTAACTCAATATTTAAAGTCAATGTTAAATAAAAGGTAATTTTTCATAAAATTCACTTCCGGGATCAATGTCTGTAAATTACAGTAAATCACAAACGTCACTTATCCAGTGCGAATGCACAGAACTAAATACAGATGTCGGGGTGTAATTTCGGAATGACTGCAGGTCCAGAGGTCATTTCAGACCGGTGCGAACAGGACATAAGACATATCAGACATAAGTGTGTGTTTTCAGAATTAAATGACAACATTACATTTGGAGAGTAAAGTACTGCAACTGGTCAAACACCACTGGGAAAGAAATGCGGCTGTCAAAAATATATTAAAAATGTGTTATGGTAGCACCCCTGACACATTTCTCCATAACAGAAACGAATGCTACGAGGTAATAACTCCATGTGGAATAGGCAGTGCGCTGGTCAATTATCACCAGCTGTCTGCTGTGAGAAGTGGGGTTGTTAGACCTGCCGTTAGGCGAGCAGTGACACGTGTAGACAACTTTGCAAGGGCAAATTCTATACTCAATGTTCATTTTAAAAAAATCTGACAATTACAATGTTTTGGGGAAGGGGTTAGCAGCAGGCCTAATTGTTGTCAGCTAATGCGAGGTCGGATTTTTCCTCATCTTAAAGGGCCTCTTGCGTCTTCATAATTAGTAATACCTGTTGATTAAACACTGTGAGTGATTCCACTGACACTCTGAGGTGACCCCTCCTATTTGTAAAGGAGATAAATTAAAGTCCTCCATCAAAATGTGATCAATGCCACAGAGCTTCTGGCTGAAACGAGCGCTACAGTATAATGAAGCAATAATTCAGCTTTACTGCTCGGTGATTGAATACACGCATTTCAAAGGACCCGGGAAAGATGTTTATACGAAATCCTGACAAATTAAGCCCCAATTCAACCTCTTTGACTGCACGCCTGTTTTTTTTTCTGTCCCAGTATTACCATTTACATTATTACAAATCATGCTTACTAATTCAGTGACTGGTTTACTAAAACACAGAATAAGAAGTATTGAATTTCATGCTTTCAAGTAAATTAGGGGTCACTACATTTATTTATATAGTGTGTATATATATATATATATTTGGGCCAACTGGAGCCATATCAACATAATAATCAACTATTCACTAAATTTAAAGCTAAATTACCTTAGAAGAGAACGATGCTTCCATGTATACAAAAACTTTAATCATATAATTATATATTTGATGTGTGTAATAACACCATTGCCTACGAAAAGGCAATGCTGCTATGAAAATAATGCCAACCATTTCTAGTGTTTGTATAGTGTAAAATCTCACAAAAATATTCACTGGCATATTCAAATAATAATAAAGTCTTTTTTTTTTTTTTTTAATTAATACTGCATACAAAATGACATTTTGATGGTATATGAGATGCTGGCTGTGTGTGCTAACAAATGTACTATCATGTCCCCTTTAATAGTAATTTTGTAAATAAATAAACATGTGAGTGCTCTCATTTTTATTAAAGTCAAGCTACATATTCTGTTAATTATTTTATTTAAAAGGCCACAATGATATGTTTGAGATCATACACATGCCAGTAATGAGGTCTATATTTATCAATCTGTTCTGTTGTTAATGTACTTAGATGGACATCATATATTCAGTGGCTTCCAGTGCAGTTTAGAGGTTTGTCAAAGTTATGCACACTCCCAAAAATCTTAGGCTTATTTATGATCCATGAGGCTATGCTAAAATTATGTTAGAAACTAGACAGCCTTATTTATGGTGGTGAAGTTAACCTTTAAAACTGCTCGATAAAAGACTAGAGAAAAATTATATGATATAGGATTTGGCATCTTACACAAATCTTTAAAAAATACCATCCTGGTAGAGCATAGTCTACATTCTTATTATCGAATATATGTGGGTGAAAACATGTTTGCTGGTAATCCACCTGAAACTGCTCCTCTCTAAAATACAGCTTTCACACTGCCACCTGCCCCAAATACATACGAATAAGGACTCACACTTCACAAAGGCAGCTTTGACATGCATCAAAAGTTCTTAATAAGATACTTTACCTGCAAGGCACCCCATAAGTGACTGCAGCAGCAGCAGTTTCCATAGCAACATCATTTTCAATTTTGTAGGGTCAAAGTATTCTCACATCCAATCACAAATGTATGGAATCCGATTTGCACCTCTCTGGTTTTCCAATCTGTAGAAAAAGAAACAAGCGGGATGAGTTGGTGGGAACATTCTTATTAGCAGAAACTTTAAAAAATCATTCTGTCACTTTAACATGCTCACGTAAGAAGGTGTGGAACAAGAAGGAAACACAGCTCTCTACTACACAGGGCACTTTTATAGTTATTAAAGCATTTATCGCCAATAAAAAACCTGAATCCCGTCCAACATTTAAACACTATTCAAGGGCTTCATGTTCCTGCGAGTTGCACCACGAGGAAGGGGACTGCTTGCAGCCTTTGGTGGGGCGGCTTCCATTACAAACACAAATGTCTTGGTGCTACAGATATGAAGTTTAATTTCAATATCTCTAGCACTGACTGCTTTTAAGTGTTTTGTACCTGGCGTCAGATCAAAAATGTCCCCAGCTTGACACTCAGCTAAAGCATTTTTGTTTGGCATTTGCATTAGGGCTGCAAATTATCGAATAATTCCGTAACCATAAGTTGATTGACCTTGTGGATCAATTAACAATTAATTGATAAGCAGTGATTTTTTTCCTAAATGTCCTTTTTTAATCGGGTTTATAGGAAAAGTGAATATAGTTATATACTGAATACAAAATGTATGTATTTCTTGATGAATGATTTATTGAATCATTAAGGACAGCACAGACAATGGCATTTATAAAATATATTATTTATAGAAATTCAATAAAATAGGTAGGTTACTTTAACATGAAAAACTGTGGACGTGTTCATCTGTTGCATGTGAAACATTAGAAACTTAACCAAAGAGCAGAAAGCCAAACAGAATATTATTTCTTATGAAAACTTTCTGGATCATGCAGCATCCTCTCGGTAACGCCCTTCGTTTTCCTGTCATCACACAAGTCATGTTTCCATTACACGTTATCACAAAAGAAAAGCAAAACTCTGAATTTCTGACAACTGAATTTCTGTTGCAACAATAGACAACAGATGCGTTTCCATTACACTTTTGTGATAAACTGGATTATCAACATGTCTGAAAAACCACAATATTTGGAATTTTTTTTTTTTGATATAGAGGTGTTTCCATTACACCATTTTCTTTGTGAAATTTAGGTTTTGTGCAAAATCTGGGGACAGTAGAAATGCGACTATACTCCAGTGTTGCCAACTTAGCTTCTTTCTCTTTATATTTAATGTTTTTTCAGACCTCTAGTGACTTTTGTCAAAAAAGCGATTTTTTTCAGGTCTTATTGGAGACCTTTGTTGACTCCAGTGTTAAAGCACGTATCGTTTTTTACTCGTTTCTCAGCGAGACGCCGGTGCGTCATGGGGGCCTCTCTCAGGTACCAAAGCACTCTCATGGCAGCCCAGGCTCCGGCGGCAGCCCCTCCCTGTGCCAGTCAGAGCTGGACCCCGCCGCATCCCACAAACACAAGCCACCGCTGGCTGGTCCTGTACTGGCCCAGCACTATCGAACAATAAGGATTTATTTATTCATAATTAGAGGTTAGTCTCATAGAGACACAGGGTCTTATATTCAAGAGAGACCTGTTTTGTTAAAAAAAGGGTTAATAGATAAATGTCAATAATATATTATGCAAATATGCAAAGTTGCTCAGTACCAAGAGTTGGAAAGACATAATCAATGTGATTGTAAATACCAGCATAAATGCATTTACAACAGATTATTATTACATCACTCTAGTTAATGTTATTATTTTAAAATTATTCAATGACACTGCACTGGACTACATGATAAAAGAAAAGCGTTGAAATTGTGACATTACAAAAATCAACAAAAAAGTTAATTTGTAGTTCTAAGCATTTACTGCATTTTTAACTTCTGTTTTACTGCTTCCAACACTTTATTCCCTCCTCTTAGAGCATCCATTACAGTTTTAAACAAATGGTAAATTATGCAAGTTAGGCGATGATGTCATTTAGCAATTCAGCCAATGGCTACTTTCCTTGCTCGCCTTCCCACGTTGCAGGGATCGTAGGTTGTAAAGAGGATGCACGCGCTCCATGTGAGTTATTTAGATGGTGACTTAGCGAACTTGTTGAGCTGTTGTATTACATGTAACACTACATGATGTATGTTTAGCTTTTTTGGCATAATTGATTAGTTTGAAATGGTCCCACACTACATGTCGCTTTGTCTGCTTCGTTTCAGTGAGTTGGGCGTCTTTTTCTGGGCTAGGTGCAAGAATTTCGTGTTGCGTCTCAGCCTCGGCGCCCTCTACTGGCGACCCCACTAGTGGGAAGGACGACTAACTGGCAGTTAATTTATTAAGTGAGCAACTTCCTATTGACAATTAATCGCTTGTGGATTTATTGTTAACATCACTAATTTTTATAGTCTCCCCATGGCTGTATTTTTTCCCCTTACGACACCTGGAAGACTTGAAGGTTTGGAAACGTTTGGAGCTTGTTGAAGAAATGGATGGATGAACGCGAAGCCACTTCCATGTTCTGTAAGCATTATAAACATTGTTGCTAGAAGATTTTTAGCTTTCCTGCTTAAAAAAATGTAAGGCCAAAAGATGAAAAAGACTGAAACATTGTGATATTTCAGAAAATGCTGCAAGTGCTCTTAACTTTTACCCAGTACATAACATCCAAAGAAAGAACTGAACTCAAACGTTGTCAGAACATTAAGTAGAAAGATTTGTATGAGTTCTCACCAAAGCCCTTTGAATCATTTTGTTGTCTGTTGTTTGTACCTGGTCTACAAGCTTCTGTTTTTTTTTTCTTTTAAATTTCTATTCATGAGCAGACCAGAAAAGCCCTCTGAGAATTCAAGTTATGCATAATTTAAATAAAAAAAAAAAGAAATGGCTTATGAGCTACATATGCTTTTAACAGGTTCTTCCAATAAGCTGCATATAAAACACAGGCTGTCATAAAAGCTGAGACAACTGCAGAAATTTAATTGTAACACCACCGTGTAGAATATCAAGCTGCACACAGAAAATTATAAAATGTTCTCATGAAATATGACATCAATAAATTTTTTCCACAAATTTCATTGTGTCATTATCGTAGCATTAGTTAAAATAAGTACTTCTGAAAAGTTCTTGCAAAACAAAAGAAATGTTTCACAAAACAAAGTTGTTTCACAAAATCAGACATGCCTGGTAACGACTCATGACTGTTATAGTCAGTTATTACTTAAAGCAACACAGATTTGTGTTAACTACTTTCCATCATTTCCGTTTTCACTCTGAATATGATTTCTTCTTAGGTTAACGGAACTAACAGACATCAAAGGATCCTGATATAGATTTGTCTGTACATAAGTCTCTATCTTCTTAATAATTGCTACTTCCGTGAATTAAATTAAACTGAATTTGATTTTTAGGGTCAATTTAACAATAAATGTTGTGTTTAGCACACACTCCACATGTTTGGTAATTGTTTTGACAAGGAAAGGCAAACATTAGTATTCAAGCAAATATTATAATAACTTAGAATTATCGAGCTAATCTTGATATTTGCCTAACTTCAGGATGTCCCCACCTCCCAACAAGTCCAGCCAAGGATGGTGACAGAAAAACGCAAAAGGTTGGGCTTCCATAGGTCCACAAACAAATGTGTGCCACTATCGCTAAAAATGCATCTTTTATACTCAGTCAGCAGTTCTCTGTTTGCAAAGAAATATTAGTAAATAAAAAACACTACAAAACAAAAACAAGGGATTTCTAAAATAATGTAGATATCATTTCTTTTAAATGTTTTGTTGCAAAAGCCCCACTGACAATCTACCACAACATTAAAAGGTTGTCTTTGGAGCCAAATGAACAGGTATGTTTTAAAGGGGTAATGTAAGTCGAGATGTAAAGAGGGCAAAGTACATTTTGCTCAGTTAGTCAGTAATTCTGAGGGAAGAAGAAAGAACCTTTGCAGATAAACACATGTGAGGTAAGATGATAAATCCACTTTTGCAGAGCTCCTCAGGATAAAAAAAGAAAAAAAAGAAACACCCTTTTTAAAATTGTATTTATAGAGGTACTTCTCCATTGACCTCTATTCATTTTGACTAAAAAAAAGAAAAAAAAAAAAAAACATTTTTGTTGCTCAGTGCAAACAAAATAACTATGTAAAATCTGCTTTGCTATTTCGCCAATAGTTTAAAAACAAAACAATAAAAACACAAAAAGGCATCTGAAACTGTTTGAGTAAGGAATGCTTGCATTAATTTCCGATTCTTTACCTCCCAGCTCAGTTTTTTTTGCCTCCACTTCCAGAAAAGAAGCCTTTTATCTCCAAGCATCATATGGAGGGTTGTCAGAATCTGTCTCGGGTCGGGTGCATCAGTTGTGCCTTACTCTTAGAGAGCTGTTTTATGCATATTAAAGTGTGCCTTATAAACCACAAAGGTCTGCATCAGATAGGCTAATGCCTATTTTATAGTATATGCCTCTGCTGTTGGGTTCCATTAAATTAGTACAGTTATTGGATCTATTATGCTGCACAGCTGACAATGGCATTATTTTTTTAAAACTCTTTTTTGGGTGTGGTGTGGGTAAGGATAGGAGGACCTAATGATACAATATAGAGAGAATGTCTAAGACATGGAGAAGTTTCACTCTCAGGGCTTCTGGTTGCCTAGGAGATTTTTGCTAAATAGTCAAAATGAATAGAGGTAAATGGAGAAGCACTTATATAAATACAATTTTAAAAAGGGTGTTTCTTCTTTCAATTTTCACTCTGTTTTTACTCTAAGAAATTGAAACAAATGTTAAAGCTCAGATTGAAATTTCTTTTATTGTTTCATTTATAGGAAAATACATTTTTCAATGTACATGTTGTGATCAGCCAAAACATTACCACTGATGGGTATTGTGGGTAAACACTGCTCATCAACGTCCAGCTGGGAAAACCTGCATCCAATTATTTACATGAGTGTTATTTTGGCACTTGACACCAACCTAAAACTCCATCTTCCAGCATGGTAACATCATACCCCCTACCGTAGCTGCCTCAGCAGAAGAGCCCTCAACAATTTTTGGAAACGCCCAAAAAGCACAAAAAAATAGTCTGATGTGCTCATTTGGTCTCCAAACTTCCCAGAGACCAATCAGATAGGACCTGATGGTCTCTGTGGGAAGCAGTCCCAATCCACAGAACCCCTGCCACAACCTATAGAGCGTAAATGATCTATTGCTAACATCCCATTATCCGGATAGACACTTCAGGACACCCTCACATGTTCTTTGTCCAGATTCTGACTGGTCAGAGGTCTATATATGTCTATTTATTTAGGAAAATCCCGCGAAAGCCCCTTCACATGGTGAATTACAGGTTTTTGTGGTACACTGGAATTCATAAACAGGCATGGCATTTTATTCAACTAGTATTATGGACAAATTCAGTGGATTTAAAAAAGAAAGATTACCTAAATGTACTTTTATCAGTTCAAAGCTTTTATATAAGACAACTTGAGAAATCAAAACCTCTCGTTCAGTTATGGACAGTTCTCAGTCCCCAAGATGGATTATCATCATTGTGGAATAATCCCTTTAGAGGGCTCGGACTGGAGTTACTCTCTTAGTTTTCACCCAGTCTGTTAAGTCTATTTTTACACTATCAGAGACTCGCTTGAAGCCACTCCCCCCTCTTTCAACTTGACCCCATAAAGCACCCTAGCAGCTAAAGATAACACACCACTGAGCACCTTACAAACCTGCTTTTCCCTATTGTTCCTGTAATCTATTTGGTTACTCCAAGCTAGGAAAATGGAAGTTGATAAATGGTCTTTCCACACGAAGCATATTCAGCAGTGCCTTGTTAACACAGCCACTGGCTTGGCCTTTGCAGAGCTTGTTGCAACTGTGATTCAGATCATCACACATTTATCTTCTGGTCTTGATATGGATTTAAAAACAATCCCCCAATTTAATGTCTTAATGAGGAAAAGCAAAAATGAGAGAGAAAACAAAGACAAGCATTGTAATCTATATACTGATTTAAATGACTGATGATTTGTTTTTCTTGCTAAATCAGCACAGCTTTATTGTAATAGCAGTATTTCTACTTCTACCAATATTAGAAATTGTAAAGGTGATACTAAGAATATTAAGGGTCAACTTGAGCTTGATGCTGGTATTTCCTGGTTTCTTCTATAGTTTTGAGTTAAATAATAACTCACGCAACATTAATTAGAGATGCGATATAGTACAGCTTTATTTGTTAAAGGGGATTGACTGGGGACACATTTGGGTTTAACGGGACCAGATAATCAATGCATTTCCTCACCAGAAAAATTATTATTGAGAGATTTCCACCAGTCACACAGATAACAGCCTACTTAAGTTTTCACATGCAAAATGGAGTGTTTGGTTTTTGTTTTTTAAATTCATTGCGGCTGAAAGGTATTCTGTCAAGTGCATTGCGAGAACACCAGCTGTAATATGATATGCTGTGCAGGGGAAATACAAATATAAGATTATACATGAAAAAGTGCTCATGACATTGGAAACTTGCTCACACATTTGTTTTGAACATATTTGTGCGCACAGAAGCCAGTGGCTCTCTGTGACAGCTGTGGTTCTGTGTCCACAGTAGAAGTAAAACCTATTAAAGCAACTTCCAGTTAAAAAGATACATCTTGAAGCCGCACCAAAATTGGCAATTCACAGGAGAGTCCAAAGTCAATCTGTTAGAAATGCTTGTTCTAAAATGAAAGTGATGTTTGAGCACGGGTGGTGCAGAATCTCATCTTGAATTAAATTAACTTGGGAAGAGATAACATGTTTGGCTAATGTACTGCGATTCCTTTAAGAGATGCATTATCCATTGATATCAGAGGCCGAAATGCAACTGGTGGAGGCCTCAGCCGTAAGGCAGGTGTACCTACAACCTGCTCTGCTGAACACATGTGCTCAAGTGTTTTGACATGTACTAGCTACAGGCGTCCCGTTGTGATGCAGCCATTTGGTTTAAAGTACCTTTTACTCTCAGTACATAGCAAACAAAATACAAAAGCTTTTGAATGAAATGTGCTCTCATTCTGTGAAAACAGAAAATAAAATGAAAGTGTTATATGATTTTAAGCTGTTTAAGGCATGATACACAAACCCAAACATTGTGAAAGGAAAGGATATTTTCATTCATTCAAGTGTTTCTGTTTTCACGAACACCAGGTTGGTGTGCAACTGGTGGAGAGGAATCCCGCGTACATTCATTCACAGTATTCACTGTTATCTTTATAAGATCAGATGTTGAATTGAACTGTGAAAAGGCTTATTTGTTTTCTGCTAGTAGTTAAAAACATGCACTTGTGAAAACTATACTGGTGTAAAACAAAGGACAGCAAAGAAATATCTGCATTCATCTGGAAATTAACTGACCTCCCTTAAAAATAGGATGATCAATAATTAAAATATACAGTGATTTTTTATGTACATATGTTCCAGTATTTCCAGTAATTTCAGCACCACATATAATCCCTTTCACTTCAAAATTATATCAGCTTATATAACACCCAGTCTCTTCAGGCGTTCCACCTTAAATCCTGGATTGCATGCAAGGAGCAGCAAAATACAGAATACCAAAGTAGAACATCATGAGGGCTTTAGGGGCATTAAAGGAAACATGCAAGAACTATTACAACCGAAGGCTGCGCATTTGGTGTTGAAAAGCAAATTGTTTATTTAATTCGACATTAAATTCAACGTCTTCTTTTGTTTTGTTTTTTTTTGTTTTTTTGTGGTTTACATCTTTGTGTATGCTTCTTATGTGGATGTTATGCTGAGAAATCGTCACATTTCACCAAAAGCTCGTTGAATTACACCTGTTTATTTCAACCGTGATTTTAATTTGCAGAATCTCCTTCAAAAACTAATTGTGAGAAGAGTTCCTGACATGTTGAAATATAACTGAAAGCCCATGCTAAATTTTACAAAGACATAAATTCCTCTTTGGCTCATCAAAAAAAAAAGTTTTTAAAAATAAAATTGCTTTATATTGAGTTTCTAGCCTCAGATCAGCTGTAAACTCTTCCTGGTGTTTTAAAGGAGATATTCTGACTCAGTTCCCAACCTCTTTTCTGTGGCTCTTAGCTTTGTGTTACCGACTTCGAAGGTACAACAAATGCAGCTTAGTGTTAATATGTGCAGAGGTAAATACAGGGAAGCGTAATCATTTCATGATCCGAGCCTGTGCTGTGACTATACCCAGCAAATCTGAATAACTCACGACCACGATGTAACGTTAGAGCAACTGCACTTAAAGGAGGTATGTTTTACACATTTTTCAAATTCTGACATAATTTACAAAGGTCTGAATGGTATACTGGTACCATGCTTTTGATAAAATACAACAGCGATATGGTGCTGTTTTTACAACTCTGTTCATAGCAGCAGGTTTTAGAGGGTGGACATCCACCAGTTTTTTTTTTTTAAGGAGCCCATCTATTCAACAGATTTTATAGCTGGGCATTGTGTTACTCACTTCCAAGCTCCCACAAAATATGAATGTGTGTGGTGACATAAACGGGAAAGCTAAATAATTTGAATCTGATCGGTGTCTGTGATGTAACAGACATATTCAAATTCCAATATTTACAATGCAGCATATCTACAGACCTAGGCTACAGAAAATGTGACAGAACGTTTGTTCTTGCAGATACTTCAAACACCCCAAAGAAACATTGTCAAAAACACTAATATATGAATAATACTAATAAATAAATAAAGTGATGCAGTTTATGTATTTGTTTCATAATGTGCCAGGACACATGCCGGGTTGATTCTAACCAATTCTAACCTATTCACACCAACCAACCTGGCATGTGTGTTTTTGGATCAGGTGTGAGCGTGCATGGTTGTTTGTCTTTGTATGTGGCCCTGTGATAGACTGTCAGCCTGTCCAGGGGAAGGCATGGGTACCCTTGCTTCACCCCTGTAATGTACTGGAATAGACTCCAGCAGACCCCTGTGACCCTACAAAGGATAAAACAGGTATAGAAAATGGATGAATGGATGAATAAATAAAAATCATGTTTATTCTTGAGACACAAATGACTCATCTAATTTAACAGGACCAATATGCAGCTGTTTTCCAGTTTAAACCATTTAGTTTAACATATTCAGACCTAAGGCCTCGTTAAAAAAATGCATATATAAACTTGAGGGTGGTCTGTAAAATTTAAAGATGTTCAAAAACAAAAACGTTTTATTTTCTTAGCAACTAAGGAAATTTAAAATATAAAATAAAAAGCATTTGATAAGTTATACTTTCTCTTTTCACTTTAAAAGCTCAATGTGTGTGTGTGTGTGTGTGCGTGTGTGCGTGTGTGCGTGTGTGCGTGTGTGCGTGTGTGTGTGTGTGTGTGTGTGTGTGTGTGTGTGTGTGTGTGTGTGTGTGTGTGTGATTCGCTCCAGGCTTGAAAAATTAAAGTACGCATATATCTCCAGATTTAATGTGAACAAAGTCTAGTTCACAAAGGATCTTTTAAAAATCTATTAGCATATAAGTTCCCATCATATTAGTCATATTTGTCTGTGTCTATTTTATATTATTTTATTCTATAGCAAAATAAATAACTAGAATCTCAGGTTTTTAATTCTTTTCCAATCTGCTTTTTTGTCTTTTGTTACCAACTTCTGTTGTTTCGTCTTTTTGAATGTGCTAAAAAAAACTGTATTATTTTAATTAACAGTAGCAGTTCTGCTTATCTATAACATGTATGAAATGGATGAAACAGCTAATTGTGCTTTGATACAATGACCTCAGAATTTCAATGATTTGAACCATTTGAACCACAAGCGTCTGGAGGGGTCCGATAAACAAACGAAGCCTTTCTTTATTACGTATACTAGGTGTACCTAATAAAATAGCTGGTGAGTGCATGTTTTTAAAAAGGCTTAATAATTCATTTATTCAACTTTGCAATATACTTTTAAAGAAGGCTAAGCATTGTACCCTGTTGAGAGTGTAAGTGAAACTGTTAATTATGTTACCCTGATACTGCCTTCCAGTGGGGCCTTTATTCAAGCAGGTTTGGAAGCCTATTAGCGTGAAATCCTGGCAGTCATGTCAAGTGCATGTGAAAGCTTTTTTATACTCCATACCAAGAAAATCACTTTCTGTAAGCCAAAGTGATCATCTTAGCCTAGACATTACCACTACGTTTTGATTCCTAAACCTAACCGAGTACTTTTAGTGACCTAAACCAGCTGGGAAGCTGTGTTGCCTAACTTTAACCAAACGGATGTGATCCCTAAACCAAAGGAAAAAGTGAGTGAAACAGCAACTTCGATAAAAATCCCGTCTGAAAACAGCTGTTACAACATTATCCAAACAGACTTCCTTGTCTTCCTCAGACTCTCTTCCACTGTTTCTACGTGGACCTTATGAGCCATTCACAAGTATAAAATTCAAAATAATTTGCTGTCAGCACAAAATAACAAATCAGAAATGCTCATATGAGTGCTATTTTAGAGTACATACCAACAGCCATGCTTGTTTAGTTAAGAGAGGTGATATTCCTCATGTCACCTGATTTAGGGCACTAATTTAGGAGATGCTCCCGTTGGTCGCCTTTGATGGGGTTGTTAAAAAGATGGTCCATAAGGTGGTATGGGCTACATGACTTTTTGTTTTATTGCTGTCAAAATAACCATAAATACACCGGAGACCTACACTGCAAATCCAAAGTCCTTTACTTTGTCCTCTGTAACATTTTCCACACACTTTTGGCACCATAAGGATCCCTTAAAGCAATATTCTCAAAACTGCAGCAGTTTCTCATTTCAAATTCTGAATTGCTAAAACTAGTTTACCATGTGAATTTAAGCAAATATGCCTCCTATCTAATACCCTTATTTTTTTTTATGGCATATTATAACATGTATTAAATGTTATTGAAATCTTCAAATTTGAAAAATTGAATTGAAAAAGATTCAAATTGAAAGTTATTGTTTATCCTATGTTAAAATTGTTTTAATATTGCAGGTGGGAGATGTGCAAAAGTAACCAATACCGTTGTTATGCCACATCCGATGGCCTACGGTGTCATTTGGTGTTTTGATGCACCAACTGCTGGAATATTTACCAACAAGAGCAAACACTGCCTTGTGAGATATTTGTGACTGATTCCTGTGAAACATTGTGAAAAAGACAAAAATTAATCAATAGGCTTAAAGCTGGAAAGTGACTATTATCTTTAGTATCAGGCTCCTTACAAACAGTCAAGTAGAATAAGCATGTAATTTTTAACACTTTAAAGCCTGACATATGAAATAACACACAGAATGTCACATTTTTATTTACGTGAAATATTTTTGTATTCATTGAAATTAAAAACTCTTCCAATTTTGTCTTTAACAGGAAAGACCTTTTTGTGTCATTATAGACACACTGGGTAATTTTATTTCTTTATTGTTTTTATTGTATAACTTTTTTTTTATTTATTTATTTTTTTTACTTTACAAATGTCTCAGAATTTAATGTACCAAACATGATACATCCAGCATTGTAGCACTAAATTATACCCTTCAAGGTGTGAATGATATGACAACTCTTGATTAATGGGATGGTTTAAGCGCGTGAGTAGCTGTGGGATTATCTTCACAGTAACGTTTGGAACCATACACAGAAATGATTTTTTAAAAATCAGCAGAAGGGGCGTGAGCTGACTCTGCTGGGCTTTCCTCCCTATCAGACAGCTAAACATTTTTCTGACACATTCCTAACTAACTTTAACATTGATCACTGAGTGCAAAGATTGCACAATTAACAATTTTCTTGTGCTCTCAGCCACACGGATTCAATAATTCATAACTATAAACAGGAGACCCATGTTAAGAAAGAACAAAACCACCAACAGCAAGGTTTCCAGTGCAATCAGCAGTGCAGTCAGAAATGACCTCTGCTTCTGAATTTACTGTCAAGCTCCAAAAGAACAGAAAAATGGTTTTTAATCGAGCTAATAACAATCATTCTTGAAACATTAGCAAAACAAATCTGTTCACAGAGCAAAATTTACATTCCAGCTTCCATGGAAATGTTAGTAGTTCCGAACATTTTGTAAGTCCAAACAAAATCTCCTCCCGACGACCACATGTAGAAATAGTCAATGTGGAGTGCACAAAAATATTGCTTTTCACTATCATACTTTACAACATTAAATAAGATAGATATGTTTCTTAAAATGTGCAATGCATCTCCTGGCTGCCATAACGCCACCCAACTAGGAATGTCCTGATCAGATTGGCGCTGGACTAGTGCAGCAGAGAGAGGCTGCTGCCGCGGGCCCCGCCCATTGTACCAAAGCATTTGAGAGCGCTTCGGTATGGGGGAGGGGCCCACAACAGCATGGGCTGCTCGCTGAGAAGAGTGAAAATTATACAAGCTTTAAAGTTAGAAGCAAGTTTTCACTGACACATCACCAGTACACCTACTCCCCACTCGACATAAACTGCAATCGTTATCAGTAAAAAGTATTGATGAATAAATAAAAGTTTGCTGTTGGCTATACTGTCAACGCATCCTGCTGTCTCCATCAGGTTTATACAGGGGTCCAATTACAGCGGCAATGCAGTGGTCGGTAGCATCCTTTGGGATGCCCCCTGTGGTTGCAGTAATGTTTAGTCAGTGGAGTCACTTTTGTTTTCTTTGCATCCAACTTCATATTTTCACATCACCTCTTGAATGCACCATTAAGCAGAAGACACAACTGCATTAGTTTCCTTTCTAGGCCCACGCCTTGCTGGTCCCTGTACAGACAAACACTCACCACTTTATCATAAATACCAGGTGTACCTAACAAAGTGGCCGGTGAGTGTATGATATTAAAAGAGCTGCAGAGGCACCTTGCTACTTTGCAGTTGATTGGCATTCATTAACATACAACCAAATCCGAGTTTTACAAGGCATTCGGAAATCTGGAGTAGGTATTTAGTATGGAAGTGATTTATATGCAAATTTGCTCACAGATTTAAGAAGATTTCATGAAAGAGAGTCTTCCTTGTTTATGCAACGCACACAAGCTTAGACATGACAGAAGCAGCCACGTGACGTCTAGCTAACATCAAGGTTAGGAATCATCATGATCCACTTCAGACTCTGAAACTGGAATGAAATATTATTTCAGCCCTGCATATGGCATGAATATTTGAAGGACTTTGACTGTGTTTAAAAATGAACACAGTCTGGAAATGGTAGGAAAGAAAAATCAACAAATACTGAAAACAGTACTTTTTCTTAGGTTACCATTTTAAAGAAATCAGTAAGAATTCACTGGGTAAAATTCCAACACATATGTTTTTATATATATATATATATATATATATATATATATATATATATATATATATATATATATATATATATATATATATATATATATATATATATATATATATTGAGCTTTTGGCATTTATATGGTAAAATGTGACAACTGAGCATAGCCCATCACATGGATGAAATTAATCACTACTAAGTACATAAGTATGACTATAATTAATGCTTTTAACATTTAATTATAATGCCGTCATAAAAAAATGTTTTGCATTGTGCTAGCGGTACGGTGGTGCTTTAGTTAAATAAAATGTATGTACACACACAAACACATACACAATATACAGAATCACCAAATCAAATGTACAAAAAGAGCTAAAAAACACCAAATCCATGTTTCCTATGAAAACAGAGCTCAACAATATGAAAGGAAAAGTAATGGAAAAGCCCAGCTTCAAACCTTTTTAAGCATTGCAGGAAGTCACGCACCGGTTTTCACACGGAGTATTTCAAATGACAATTCAGCTAAACGAAGAGGACCTTAAAGTCTCAAAGTTTGAGGAACGCAGGGAAAGATGAACTGTAACAGACATCTGCCTGCTCAGAGAAAATGTCACTTTTACTGGCATTAATTCTGCTTAAAGGAAAGGTGATATTCTAATTTCCATTGTTAATTGTGTTTTCATTCATTCAAAATCTAAAAATTGATGATGTGATCTTGCAGTTTACAATCTTACCCATCCTAGATCCATATTTCCTCTTCTCACATGAGCTATTCATCTTATTTCAGTATAATCAGGCAAAAGTTTCACTGCGATGCTCCACTTTTGTTCATAAACCCATTTCATGCCCCAATCAGCTCCTGACAAAGAACAATTAAAGCAAATATGAACAATATAAAATGTTGAATATAATTACAATTTCGAATCTCTTATGTAATGAAAAACTGTGGAAAAAAGCACATCAATATGACGATTTCCCTGCATGGATTCTAATATTTTTATGACAAAATGTGCAGCCCTGCAGTTCTCAGACAAACGAGAACCGTGACACAGCGAAGTTGTATCACATGCTTCTCACATCTTTGTATGAAAGATGTGCAGAAAGGATGTTGTTCGTAAAAAAGTCACACCCAGCGGAGCACAGGACACCTCTGAAAATGTACTCTTGTGGGTCTCTGATATAAAAATAAATAAATAAATGCTTTTACAAGAGGTGTACTGTACAATCTGGCCTCATTCTGAGATCACTAGAAGAAATTAGGATGTTTGCAGGTATTATACACATGAAGACATGCAGCGGTCCCAAGCCTCAGACACCTACCCCCTGAAATGGGTTGTTGCTGCGTGGCGTTGCTCTTATTAAGCACTCAATTAAAGCCATTTCCAAGGAGAGACTGTGTGCAACATTGTTTGAATTAGGGAAACTCTGCTGGCTCAGACTGTCTGTGAAGAACGACCCCAAAGGACCACAGTGCCTCGAAATCAAAAGCCGAGAAGTGACAGAGCATCATAAAACATCACTAAAGCAGGAAGGCAATTTTAATATGATTGGATTACAAATAGGGCATTTACAGAACCAATAAGACAGGATAAATAGAGCAGGGAGTGGAGTAGTCTCACTGAGCCATTTCAGATGTTTTTTCTGTGTCTAAATATTAAAAAGAACAGCAAGATGGGACTTAGTAGAGTTCTGCTATATACTCCAGTGTTCATATTCTTGACAGATGAGGGCTCCAGATACTCTGCAGTGTGCACGGTGTGCATCTTATTGTCATTGCTTGTGACAATGACAATGGGAGGCACTTATGACAGTTACACTTATTTATGATCTTGCTTTGACTAAACTGTGTAACATTGCTTCAGTGATGCATGGGATTTTGGATGTAGCACACTACAGATGAAAGGCTTGTTTCAATGAAATCCACTTTGTGCTACATGGGGAAATAATCAAAAAGATGTAGTTTAAAAAAGGTAAACCAAGATGCACAGAACACTGTAAGCCAGCCTTGTTGTGAGTTCCCGTCATTACTTAAACGTTCCCTCCTTGCAGGCTCTATAAACCACACTTCTTTTAATAGAATGAAAACATAATTCGTCTTTGCATCTGCTCGATGTTTCAAGCAGCCTAATCACACTCATATCTGTTTTAGACCTCAGCTACTGTAAATTAAAAATAACTGAATAAATAACAACACTTTCCACTATGTCGCTTGACAGGTGAGAATTTTTTTGCCACACTTTTTAGCTTTTGAAACAATTCTGTGTCACAAGATTCAAACACGCAAACCATACATGCTGTATATAAACCACCCTGCTCTCTGTTACCGTGGCATCGGTCCAGTCGCGTCCTCATTCATTACAGGGCTCTGATAAATCTAACAGTGCTATTTACTTTGAAACTACAACAGGTTTAAGAGTAATACGCCATCTGCTAGAAAGTCTGCCGGTATACAACATGTGTGATAAGATGTCAGATCCAAGAGTGACAGAAACTCGACTGAAGTGGTTCCAGACCCTCATGGGATCACATTTCTTTTTTTATCTTTGCTTTATGAAATACAGCGTGCTAAAACTTCAATTCTTAATAAGCAGAACACTCTATTAATTTTTCTTTTTATTTTGTCAATACAATATCTGGAAAATAATGGGAAAAAATGTCATCAATATTTCAAAAGCTAATTATTGACAGATAAACGCAGAAAGTAGTTAGTTTGAACACTTTGGGTATTTCCCAAATTGGCGGTCGTGTTTTAATCAAAACTGCTCAGACTGCTGCTTGTCCTCGCTTTTAGTCTGCTGGTCCAACAAACCTTGTAAGTGTTTTCTGCTGTTTATTGACCGGCGGGTTTATTCATTAAAACCGTTTCACTTATGTAGAATTCAACATGACAGTCCCACAACAAGCTGGTGAAATTCAGAGAATGCAAACCTGCCTAAAGCCCCAAACTTTAAAGCCCCACTGATGTTTAAAACCAAATTGTGAATGATTTTTTCCCCCTGTAAGATGTCAGAAAATAAATCGCCGCTGCCAAAACTGATCAAATTAAAATTGCTAGTTTAATCTGAGCAAAATAATTCTGATTCACATGTAAGAAAAACAATGGCAATGTTTCTTCATCCTGGACATGTTGAAAATAAAGCATCAATGTTTTCCCTTTAAAATAATGTTTAAGATCATCATTGACTGAATTGTGGCAATTCATCTTCTGTAGATTGATTGTTTTATATCTAATATGAGCCTGAACTTAAGTTAAATAAGGAAATGCATTCTGTCTGTAAAGTTTGCAAATAAATACAAATTTGAAATAATCACATGAAAATAAATGCATAAAGGTGCAAAAACAAAATCAAAGAAGGTGTAACAGGTCTTTTAACGTCATCGTCTTTGACCCCCCAGCTTGTATTTCTATACGCTTTTAACGACTACGGGCGAGACTACAGCGCTGAGAGTAACATAGCGTGTCCGTGTGAATGTAATGTCAGTGCTTTAAGGATATCCTCTGATAAAACAAGACAGTGTGAAGAGTAAACGCTTCACACAGCCACAGACTGAAAGATCATGTATATACCTGTATCTGCTCCTTCAGTGAGCTTTCCTGAAGAGACATGAAATAAAAATTACCTTGATGGCTCTGTTCTTCGAAGGCTACTTCCTGAAGAGTCTGTGTGATTAAATTTTTATACCGCGTCTCTAAATGCACCTATCCTGGGGTATTTTTAATGTCACTTCTGTGCCCTGTCTCTCCTGACAGTCGTGTTGGGTTTCAAACACATGATCCAACGTAACAGGGCTGTTCCCCTGCATGGCTGTATCTGGGCAGCCCCTGCAGCCTCTTGTGCTCACAGAAAAAAAAAAAAAAAAAAAAGGTTGAGGAATAATCCCGATGCTGAACCCTTGCAGGATGAAGAAATTCTTTCTTTTTTTTTCTTGTTTAGCTCTTGTCAAGTCAGATGACAAGCCAGTGGAACCGATCACTCACAGACTGGGAACACTTTCAGCGTCTCAGAGTATTCCCAAGTCACAAGCAGACCTGCATGCAGCCACAAACTGATGCTCTTGTTCAGCACATGCTTCCCCGCGTCTTATCTGTAGAATGTTTATGATTGTGGAGCTGAACATTTTTTTTTAAGTTGTCAGTTTCTTTTACATTTTAGTGAATAGTTTTGGCAGATGATGCATGCCAGATGTGCTGAAACTGCACAGATGCTAATACCTATTAAATATATTAAAGACAGCTTACATAGCATTTGCTGACTCCAGGTCCAACACTGACCACACGGCTTATGGAGAGAGTGACATGTGCAATGATCCACACATTATCATGGTAATACAGTGACATAAAGGCTCGTTCACTTTGAGCTGCATCCTAAATAACCCTAACTCCATCATAAACAAAATCACACTTGTGTTTCGGACAGCTTTTTATTTCAGTTCCCCAATTTAAGGCTGAATCTTAAATCCATGAAACGTGAATATGTCTTTGAAGATGCCTTTTTAAACATTACTATTATGGTTCGTTTTTTGAATCTCCCACATCCAGGACTCGCGCAGTTTCGTGGCCGCGGCAGGTGGTCAGCAGCGACCAAAATCTTACTTGGGGATTATTGAGGGGAGGTCAACACCCGAGGATTACTGAACATCTGCACTGATCGGAGAGCCGCTCTGACACTCGCATATTACTTTGCTGCCAACATGATAGTCCCACAACTAAGCAGGCGCAGGGAAATGGGATGAAGACGGGATGAAATTCAGAGAAGGCAATCCCGTCAGCTGCCCCATAAACACAGCCTCAAGGTTTTAACGTAATCTGTGAAAAGTTAGGATGTGAGCTGCCACTAAATGCTGAGCTGAATAGATGGAGAGGAGATTTAATTTGAGAGATACTGAAGTTAATGTGCGAAAAAATAAATACAAACAAAGAATACAAATCTGACCTTTTTCGCGCAGCAGTGATGTCTTGGATAAATTCACAGCCACAGATTAATCCGTATTTAGTCACTGAACAAAAGAGAGCTCTCAGACATCACAGTTGGGTCGCTCCCGGGCACAAAGCGTCTCCTCCAGACTTGTGCGCCAAAGACGCTGCTGCTCCTGTTCTTCCGTGGATCTCCGCACTCACGAGCTTCGGCGCGCGGCTCTGCTACTCTCCGTCCATGCCAGCGAGTCTCTGCGTTCCTCTTTGTGTCAGTGGCACAAGTCGTCGGCGGCGCGGCGTCTCGCAGGTTGCATATCGGAAAGTGAAGCGTCGGTGTGCTCACTCACTCCGCTGCGTCAACTCTGCCTCCTCCCTCCCTCTTGGAGTCGTGCTGGAGCAGAGCGGAGCGGGATGCACACACACGTGGCCAGGAGGAGAAGCCAGAGACGGGAAGAGAAAACGAGCTCTCTGTGTCGTCTGTCTCCCCTCCCGAGCATCCTCCGACTGCTGCTCCGGTCCTGCAACCCCAGCCTCCTCCCCTCTTGGTTGCCAAATTAAGCGTAAATTCTTCTTTTTTCTCTCTCTTTAACATCCCATGAAATGAAAATCAGGAAAAAAAAGTTTTTAGAAAATTAGTTAGGCTTCTGTTACATACCGTATGTGCCTACAAGTTGTATGCTATAATGTTTTGTGAGGCGCTTCAGGGAGGTCAGAAATGGTCTGAGATGAGACCATTGGCTCGAAGACCTGATCCACACTACACTTCCCCACAGTCAAACACGAAGAGTCAAAATACTTTGTCAGAGTTATTCCAACAACTACATAAACCGATACCTCTTGATGCTCCACTGTGTTGGTGAAATTAACTCAGAGTTAAAGGTGACATAATAAAAGGGGGGCAACGCGTTCTGAGGTTGAGATCAACTAACTGATGTGTTTGACTGTATAAAAACTTTCAGACCTAAGTGGACTCAAACATTTGACATAACAACCTCACCTCAGAGTAAAATTACCTGGCTTCCCCAACTTGATGGTAGTTTGTATTTGCTGTTATTCAGAGGTGAGTTGTGCAAAGCTGTGATACCAGTTTCAGAAAAGTCACTGGCCGAAGAGAGACGTGTCCTGAGAGTCTGACTGCCTCCAAAACTGGCTGCCACGATAAAAGCTGAAAAGATGAGGGGGCTGATAAGGGAGACTTGTAGACCTTATGTGTCTCTGTGATATTATGATCAAAGCACGTTACAGACATTTAATTGATATATCATAAAATAATGTCAATTAAAAAAAAGGAAATAAAATGTATCTTTTAAAATAAATATAACAAAAAGACAACAACAGCAACGACCAAAGGCCAAACTTCAGCTTCAAAACCAATGGGCAACATCCCTGAGACCACATCCATCTTTTGTATACGTCTATGGGCAGAACATAAGTCTGAAACCACCCAAGATCACTGTTGTCTTTTTAGGGAACCTGTACGGTGGGATTTTTTCATCCAGTGGGTGAGAAGGCAGATGGGGCCCTGCACCTTTGGGCCGTAGGGGTTTTTCGTGCTTACGCGCTGAAGAGTAGTTTAGAGTACTCAACCTTCAACCGTCCTTAGCAGAAAGGCGGAAATGCTCCTAAACGGGATTGATTGGTTGTTCTCTTGGGGACATCAACACTTATGTTGTTAATGGCAGTGTTTCCTGGATGGGTGTGAGGAGGAGCAGCCTCTCTGTTCTGAACCTGAGTTGAGGTCTGTTGTTGGAGTACTGAGCCGGTCATGGTTTCTGGTCACAATATCAAACATAGAGGCGTTCATAGATGCAGCATGCCAGAGCCTGCAGTTCCATCGCTGACTTCATAGTCCTGTCATTGGATTTGTGACAGTATTTTGGATACTCGGGTAAAGAAAGGAGCTAAACTTTCAACTGATCTGCACGTTGGATCTGACTGTGGCAAAACTAGCCAGATAGACCTGATTCTCCCAAACATGTAGTGAACCTTGTTGGGAACACACGGGACAGGCACCTGTCAGCAGAATCTTCAACTCCCAGCTCCAAAGGGGCATTGACTCCTGCATGTGATGTACTTGCAGGAGGGAAAACCAATGTTTTTGTTTAGACTAAGCCTGGCCGGGCCAGATGGGTGAAAGCCTGGTCACCAGGTGTACGCCAGAGTCAGTCTGCACCTTGTTCTAATCTGCCCATATGAGTCCATTAGAACCACTTTTGGTCTGAGACTAGTCCGCCTTGGCAGACCCCACCATGCAAGGGTGGCTTCCCCAGACAGCATGTACACCCCACCACATGAAAAGAAAGAAAGGTTCTACATGTCATATCAAATGGCAGGTAACTGTTGCAGAGCAAGGCTGGTTGGTGACATAAATAACTGCATTTTGCAAAAGTTTGCGTTTTTTCTATTCCTAACTGACATCAATTTTGTTTTTCTGGTGGAATAAGAATATGGTTTATACTTATTCAATAGTAACTCCTAAAAAAAACCTCTTTTGTATTCATTTTTCTAGGTCATGTTTGACATCAAACTTCCTCATAGATAGATAGGAAGTAAGTAGCGAAAAAGAACTAATCAAATGAAGCACTCTTCTTGGCTGTTGCATATCTATTAAAAGGTACCAAATGAAAGAAAACAGAAAAAGTACACTTTTTTACAGACTATTAAGAGAAGTTTGAGATTATCTTTTTGTTACAAAACAACAAAAGAAAAGAAAAAAATTCATAAGTCTGTACATGTGTTCAGATAAACTTGCATGCAGGCGCACACTTTTCTCAGCAGGAGTCACCTGCTTGAGTTGTTGAGGAACCCTGGAGACCAACCACAGAAACAAGAAATAAATGCACGTGACAAGCTGCAGATAGAGCTATAGTGTTCATACATGCATTTTACAACTTAGCAGGTGAAAGCTGACTGAAATATTTAAATCAGTGAGAGTTAAGTTAAATGGCACAGTTTCAGTAGTGGGACATACCCACCGCACAATCCCAACGCTGTAGACTTTGAATGGTTAAAAGCAGAAAGCGTAGTTTCTCAACACATTAATCAATCATCAATCAGATTTTATTTGTATAGCTCCATTCATTCATCTTGTGCAACACACACACCATGTGTTGTTATTCGCCAGCTAATCATCCATTTCCCTCCTGTATGCAGAATGATGAAGCATAATCACGTGATCATTCATTTCTTTTTGAGACCTTACTGAAAAGAAAAAGAGGGAAAAAAGTTCCCTTCAATTACTTGCACTGTCTAAGAGGATCAATATTTGCCACTGATATTGACAAGGCATGCAGGGCCTCGAGGTCAAACGGGTCTATAACTATCTCAGCATCCCTCAGCTTAATCAATAGACTGATTCTATTTACACGTGTGAATCTGGCTGTACTCACTGGTGCCATGCTACACACAAGGCGTGGTGTGTGCCAACAGTGAAACCACAGGTATTAGCAGATTTACTCAGCCTGTCAGCACTAAAGTAGTAGCCTACATCAGTGGGGTATTTTTCTTCATACTTTCTGCAGATGCTCAAGGCAGTGTTTCCAAACCCTGGTCTTCGAGGACCGCTCTCCTGCAAGCTTTAGACGTTCCCTGCATCAACACACCTGATTCAAATGCATGTGTGCAAGTGTCATTAAGAGACATGTGCAGAACGTGACGACAAGCCGATGATGATCCATTAATCTGAATGTACATACACATACACACA
This sequence comes from Xenentodon cancila, assembly GCA_014839995.1. Taxonomy (NCBI): domain Eukaryota; kingdom Metazoa; phylum Chordata; class Actinopteri; order Beloniformes; family Belonidae; genus Xenentodon; species Xenentodon cancila. The sequence goes on from CM026203.1 coordinate 3,276,515, forward strand.
GACTATATATATATATATATATATATATATATATATATATATATATATATGGCGCCAAAAGCACAACCAAACTTGTCAGCTCGGTCTTTATTGCAGAGGTGTGACCTTAAGTGGAACTTCTCTCTGTGCCATAATGTATTCTCCCAGGAAAGTGTATTTTTTAATGATGTCAAATCCACAATTTACTATAAGCCTAAGTCTAATATATTTATGACTCCCTGTGCTTTTAGGCAGCACATAGCACCACAGCACATTTTCAGTCTTTTAAAGAGCACAAGGGAAAGTGCAACGTAACTGAACACTACAGCTTGAGCCACTGGCCACTGTAATGATCATAAACATAAACAAATATACAGTATTCATTTTTTATAATCATGTAAAACTGACATTTGCTCAGATACAAATGTTTTGAGACATTTAAAAAGAGTTAAATTGTAAATGATTTTCCTCCTCTGAGTTCGATGGCAAGATCAACATCATTTCTTTGTCTGCGGAGCAAACAGGATGTGGCCGATTACCTCAACTTAGTGTAACTTAGTGTAATGTTTGTTTGTGTATGAAAATGTAATTTTTTTAGCCACAAGTAGAAAATCCCCTATTATAAGTGACTGTCACCAATCTTCAAGAGCCAAATGTAATTTTCTACCATCTGGCTTCTCTGGGCCAGAATGAACCCATTACAAAGGTGACTCAGTCTTTATCCATCCATCAATAATTTCAGGATGTCTAGAAAGTTAATCTGAGGCAAATGGAAATCCACTAGCTTTACATTTATGTAGGGGATTGAATAAAGTTTTGGCCATGACTGTTATCCAATTTTATAGACAGATGTCTTATAATATGCAGAGATCCCCAAATTAAACATTTCATCCAATGTCCACATTTTAAAGGAATCTACAATTACAGAAGCTTTTCAGGCAAAACCAGAAACATCTTATGGTGGCAACGAAGGCACTGGAAATGAATCCAGTCTCGTCAAAATTGAGTCAAAGTTTAGTCCACCTACCATTTCTTGAACCCCTTCCCAGCCCATCAATTACCGCCATTCTGCGTGAGCTGCAGGAGTCTCTGAGAAACACTCAAGGTGTGCATCATCAGTATATGATGTCACTGCTCATGTCAACATTAGATGTAAGTGTCATCCTGGAGCGTCAACTCATGAACATGCAGCAAGCAAACAGACTAGTTTTCTGCTTCTGATTTTTTCCCATCATTGTTTTTTTATTTATTTACATTTGTCTTTCAGTTACTGCTTGGATTTGGGTCAAGCTTAACATGCCCATGCATATGTTTAGGTAATAGTTTAAGCCATGATGAGTCTAGCAATATAACTTCAAAATGAGATGAAATAATTGGACTATGAGTTCAATTTGTGCATTGTTTCTGTGTACGTACATTTTTGTGTGTGTATACTGAAACCCTTGAAAATACACCATAAGGTGGCGAGGCAAAACCCAGAAGAAAGCAGTGACATTCATAAGCCATTTACACTTTTAATAAATACCAACAACGTCTTTTTCCAAGCAGCTTTTGTGTATTTCAAGGATTCTTTTCTCCACTGACATGACTTCACAGCAATACCTGAATTATATGCTGGAGTCTGCAAGTCATTTACCCTCTGATCCACCATCTCCCCATTATCCTCATATAAGCCCTAATTATATTAAGAGGGATTTAAGAAGATCTACTGCTTCAAAAATCAATTAATTTGCTTGACTACTGCTAATTGGAGAGACTATATGAAGGATATTGCTAGTTGACCTAAGGAGTTGAAAAAATAAAAAAAGGTGCATAAACCAGGAAAACCATCGTGTGTCGCAGTCAAGAGGAAGTAAATGAAACCCACTGAAACTAAGGATAGGTAGTAGACATATATATATATATATATATATATATATATATATATATATATATATATATATATATATATATATATGCTTCATGGGGGCAGATGTACAGTACCTTGGCTCTCTGTCTTCAGCTTTCAGAATATCCTGTCAGCATTAATTATCCAGGTGGGGTGGTTTGTGCCTGAAAGGAGTAGACCCGGTTATCTTTGTATTAGCCCCTCTTGCATATGTATTTATGCTTGTTTCCTCTGAGTGCAGAAGTACATAATGTTACCAAAACACACACATTTACTCGCTGGGTTTAGTGATTTACACTGAGATGCCTTCATTATCCCACGGGTAGATACGAAGATTGTGGTCAAAGTTAGATGGGAAGGTCCAGGAAATTTTTCCTTATTCCCTACTGATATTTGACTGCATTTAAACCTTTAATGACCTCATTCTTCATTCATGAGTGCTGCACAGTTATACGCAAAAACCACATCTGAATGCGTAAAGTTAGGTCTTACAATACTCACTCGGGAGATTTTTTTTTGTTTAGCAAATTATTCAAGATAAAAAGCTTATAAAAATGTTTGAATAAATAAATAAATGTGTTTGTTGTTTTTTTTTCAAACCTGAACCAGAAGGACATCCTAACTACAACCCCAGTTTTGTGTAGTAAAACGCAAAAATGAATTAATTAATTATGCAAGTGTACAAGTGATTGTATTATTTTGAAATTAAATTAAGTTGTTGAGAAGAATCTTGAAGTATCTTGGCTTTGTATTGTTTGAAAAAACATGGACAAAATAAATGTTAGAATCTCAGCTTTCTTTTTTTGCATTTGCATTTACTGTATCCCTCTGACTTTTCTGGTTTGGCTCCTTATTTTACCTCAACAGGTAATCAGGTTCTTGCCTATAGTCATTGTCTTGCTACAATAAACAATTTGCCCGTGTTGTTTGGTAAGTTACAGGTTCCTGATTATCCACAACTCCTCGTTAATTTCTCCTGCTCTCGGCAGTTTCCCAGTAGACTCCCTTGGATTTCTTCTTCCTTTGTAAATTAGTAGTAATCTTGTGCCGGAGATCTTGGGCCCTTGCCCGTGGAACTGGACACTCCCATCTGCACAATTTATAATTTGGGACCACGCATAAATTTGCCAGGAATAGTAAGTCTGCCACATATAATATCTTGGGTCTTGTGTCTTATACTCAGATTAATATGTTGCAGAGCATTTTCTACTGAAAACCAAAAAAAATAAGAGTGTTTCTCTAAAATTAATAAAAGGCAGTTCATTGTTTGTCACTTACGCAGAAAATCTAACATTTCTGACAGGATCTGTTTGCTTGTATATCTATAATACAAACAAACATTTGACAAGCGTTTACTCATTTCCTTTGATAGGTAGGGCTCAGTGAAATCAAAAGACGTCATGTGAAGCATAACTATTTTGAATTTCATTCATTTAAATGCTTAAGATTATTGCAGACATGCAGAGTTATATGAGCAGATTGCATGCATAAGTTCATTTCAATTGCTTTTCACTTCTCAGTGCACAAGAGAGCAATGCTGATAGATCCAGATCACTAAAAATAGAATTTCTCATCACTGTATCTCCAGTAGCTCATAACAGAACCATTGTGTCTGGGAGTCAGCTGTGAATGAGTACTCAAAGAGGAGCTTTCAAAGCCTCGCAATGACAGTGCAACCCCTCACCACACAACTGCCACCTGACAACACCAGAGCAGCATATGACATAGAGCAGAGCTGTCATCCTCAGCAGCGCGGGTCTCATTACTCATTTATCCAGCCATGCACAGGAAGTCTACATTTATCAGGCCTTTTTATCGATGGGCATCGAGGTCATTATTAGCGATGGACGGTATTTCCTGTGTAGTCATAATGAAGTCATGGTGCTGCAGTCATTTATCAGTTGGGTAATAGTTTGAATGAATGCTGTAAAAGTTTCTCCGGCCAGCTCCTCTAAATAGTATTTATGCAGAATCTAAAGATCACCAGAGCCTCTTTGTCTTTTATATGACACTGTGTCAGTGGACATTACAGTAACTGAGCAGCCTGCACACACTTACACAGCTGCATAATGTGTAAACCCCTGTTATGTAAAACTTCATCCCTCTGCAAGTACTGCAATTATATCATTGTGTACTAGATCCAAGACATCTTCTTTTAAGCATTGGATTGGATACAAGTTATGGGATTGTAACGGGTTATAGTAGTTCCTAGGTTGGCCTCTAGGACAACGACGGCTCAGCAGTTTAAAGATTAATTCAGCATTACTGTCATGGTGATTTCTGCTGTTGCAACAGTGTGTTTTGACTGTTTTAAAAAAACAAACCATTGTGCATAATATGCAAGACCAGGGGGGATGAAGTGTCAGCACACACAAGTGCTTGTTGCACATCTTTAATACGAATGCTTGTTGTCAACATGCAGGAAGGATCAGCACTTTTGGCCTTCCTCATAACAAATTAAATAATAGTGACAAAGCCACCAGAGACGGCCTTTAACTTGTAGCATAAGCAATGTGTAAATGTTGCTGCAAGACAATAAAGAGAAAAGACAGTTAACTCTCTATTCATCCTCTGATGGAGGCAAATAACCTTGTTTTATGGGATGTGCCACAAAGCAGAAAATTAGTTCCTGAAAAAATCATTAGCATCTTGCTTGCTTTATAGGATGACATGCCCTCTTGTGACCAGTACTGTGCATTTTTCTCTGTTAAAGCATTTTCTTGTCAGGCACCTAAACACAAGAAGGGTCAGCGTGTATTTCAACATCCCCTGGCAAAAAAAATGTACTGTATAAATCTAGCTGTATATATTTGATTGGACACAAATATGCTGGTATTTGATTGCATAAAATTCTAGAGGTTGATTTCATGTATTCATGTAACATAAAATACAGTTTCCCACATCAGAATAACCTGAACAGATCACAGACAATAAGATATGTTATCATTTTATAAAAAATAAGTTGTGTATAAGCATCATTACACATATAATAAATCATATTTTAAATATGTGCATAAAGTTAATTCTGACATTGTAGGAATGACGTCTAATTTTTCAGCCATCAGAGGATGACTGCATGAAGTTGTTTTGTGTCAATAAATTATCTTCTATTTTACTATAAAACTCCACTTATAGTTACACATCACAAGTTTAAACTCAAGCTGCTGGCATATGATTTATCTGTGACTGAATCCAAACTAGTCCCAGAGGGACAAATACACCATATGAAGCAACAAGTTAAAATAAAATTGAAAGAATTTCCTCTGAATCAAATGGCTAAGCATATATGCAGAGAAATCGAGTGTTTTCATGGATGTTAGAGCAGCTCCGTGATGTGGAATATTTGAAATGTCAGGCTGCAGAATGTTGTTTAGAAATATTAGAGATTTGGCCGAAAAACAATAGCGCTCCGCCAAATAAAATGATAGGGATAAGACAGCACATCAATCTGTTGTCTTATCACCCTCTCACACTGTAAAGCACAGATTATTTGTGCCTCTACCTATTTAGTAATAATCAAAAGGGAATGCTGTCAGGTGACTGAAAGCAAGTTACTTCTTCTGGAGCAGATACTTGGATGTTCAACCTAACCTGAAGAAAACCCACCTACCCCAGCCCCTGCCTGGTTCAGCAGGTATGTTTTCGTGGTAAATAACATAACTAATGCTTTGTGGAACTGAAAATGTGGGTTTATGGTCGAATCTGAGTTTACTTAACCAGTAAGCGCCGAAACCTGATCCTGATGGTGTTCCTGTACTGCATTCAATACAAAACATGTGACTGATGTGTAAAGTAATTTTCTCTCAAATAAATGACTGAATAGATAAATAGCCTGTCCAGTTGCACAAATCAGCAACATGCACGAGTTTGTTTCTAGGCATCCATTTCACTAACCCCGCGTCATAATTTAATTTACTTAATTAATTAATTACTAAAATGTTCTTATCTAAGTGGATACAAATGAAAAAAGAAATATATTAATGTATTTTGAGGCTTACCTTGTACGTTTTGGTCCTTGCAGTGGAGGCAGAGGGCAACATAGTCCACATATAACAAGAAATGGCTCTGGACATTTGTATACAGACATTACATTACATAAACCTAGGAAGTGTCAAATCATTGTATTTGGAAAAGAACAATGTTATTTTAATAGCATTGTTAAGTTAACATCCACCTTTAAAGCTGTTCTGCGATGTATCAGGATGTATTGGTCCGGAAGTATTTGGATAACGTCAGGTTTTTGTTTGTTTTGTTTTTTAATTTTTTTTAATGATTTTGCGTGTAGTGTACACCTTTAGCTCTAATTTATGATGCTTTTACAGAAATATAGTATTTACGGCCGTTCTAAACACAGAACGTAAGTTCTGAGATTCCTTCCCGGAAATGTTTTTCCAGATCTTCAATGCAGCCACCTTCAGTTCCTACTTGCTTACAGGGTTTTCTGTTTCCAGTTTGGTCTTCAGTGACTGAAAAACTGCTCTGGTGGGTTAAAATCCTCCTGCTGCCTTGGCCATTAAAGCCTATTCTATTATGTTGCCTTAAAAAAGTCTTTTGTTTTTTTCCTTTATGTTTTGGGACATTATCTATGGGCTTCCATTTGTTCTCTTCCATTTTTTTCCTATTAATTTTTGTGTATTTACTATGGATGATATTTTAAAACTTCTGTTACCTGTGCCAGTGATAATAATAATGTTAACAAAACCTGCACTTTTACTTGATTATTGGCTTTTTGGCAGCTTTAGATTTGGGGGAGATGGAGACTTTTTTATGTTGTGCCTTGGTCACTCCTGAACAGAAGCATAACAGCTCTTGAGTGAGTCTGTCAGCATGAAAAAACAATAAAAATCATCCCTGTGAATGCAAATCAATAAAAAGACTTTTCCACTGAGTGCAAAGGACATATCCTGGTCACAGTGAGCTTCAAGGGTCCTTACAGTAATACTTGAGGCAAAGCTAAAGCTTTCAAACTGCATTATTTCTGAGCGGTAAACCAATTTATTGACACTATTTATATATTTATATATGTGTTATTGAGTTTACACAGTGACATTGGCTCTCTTACTGCTCTTTCTCTCATCCTGTTATATTGTAAATCATATTACATCTTTTTCTGTAATAAGAAAAAAAAATGTAAATAACCTACCAACTATTAGCCCTCCAGAAAATGTTGTTAAACTTACAAAATTATCACACCAGTGTTTAAACAGTTTATGCCATTTATAAAGTTTTGTGCTGTCTAAGGTGTAGGTAATTCATCCATCTGTCCACCCGTCCGTCCATCTGTCTGTTATCCGTACCCACTTCAATCTTACGCAGGCTGACAAGGCTCTGCTGGAGCTGATGTCAGCTGTCGGGTGAAAAGCGGGGTATGCCTTGGAAAGGTCACTGGTCCAGGGTGTACTCAGGCATTTCTCTCCATTAAATTAAATTATTGGGCTTGTGATATGTCCTTGAATTCGTTTTATGAAGAAAAGCACATCATTTATGCATTCCACCCCTAAACTTATTCATATGCAGCTAAATGCTCCCATGTCATTTACATGCAGAATAATGCAACTTACCTTATATAAGAAAAGCAATTTCTCTCAGTCGCTTTCTGCAATTTATCTTCCTTCAGCACTGCAGAAGAAAATACATGAAACCTCGTCTGGACGGCTTTGTGTTATATATTTTCTGATGAAAGAGCATTTGTTCTTTAAAAAAAAGAATAAGGAACCCATTTGTCTTGATATTATCCCAGTTCACTGTTCATTAACTGTTAATGGACAGTGGCAGAATAAGCAGGGATAATTAGACATCTACTCAGTCTGCATATGTTAAACTGAGCCGATTAGCTGCCTCTGTCGTATGCAAATACAAAGAGAAGTTACAAGAGGAAGTGTACTTACAAACCCTTAACAGATGCCGTCTAATTTTCTCCAAAGGTATGTTCTGGGAAAACAGGGATCAATATCAAAGATGAGGCTTTTACACACAGAAATGAAGGGAGAACATATCTTCTCACAGATTAAGAAAAAAAGCTCACATATGGGGCCGGAGATGCAGTTGGAGGATTCACTGTTTTAAAGCTCGCTACTCCATCACCAGAAGTGACACACTTATCCTTATTTCTTCGCAGACTGTAGCACGTTACAGTTCATCACGCCTTCACAGGTGCAGCTTTTTGAGCTGTGCCAAGGTGTCAGCTTGGCCCGCTGAGCAGCTAGAGCACATGCTAACAAGGATGCGTGGAGGGTACTCAGTGGGAGATGTGAGAACATGGGCTCGGGTCAGAACCGATATCAACGTAACCGCAGTCACATGCAGCACAGTTAACAAAGAGTTTGTTGGATTCTTGATTATGATACATGATAAGTGTCTAAATGATGTCAATCTCATCAACGTGTTTAATTGTACAATGAAACAACAGCCTAGTCATCCTGTATGCAGATGACCATGTAATTCCATCATCAGTGTTACCAGACTGCCATCATCTCCAAACTGCAAATGTAACGGTCAGTTTTTATTGAGCAATGCTAATGTTTGCAGACTGGCAGAGAATTAAAAAAAGAATCTACAGTTAGAAAAAAAACATAAAAGCAAAGAGTTAGATGAAAAAAGGATTTAATGAATGTTTTTAGTCAGAAGAAGTCTGTCAAGCTAATGAGATACATCAAAGCATGTAAACATTACATTTCTTATGTTTACAATAAAATTGAAGAAATCCGTTTCCTCATGAAGAAATGCCTGAGTAACTGCTGGCAGCATATCTACATTAATTGCTTAACAAAATAATAATCGGAAATTTTATTTAATCAGGCTCGCTGTAAACAGTTAAATTGCCATAAATTGACATTTTGACATAAACTTTGCAACATTTTTTGGGGTACTTTAGAGGTAACACAACATTTTGAAAGTTTCTCACTTAACTGCAATATAAAAATCATATCTTTTGCAGACAAGTTTTTCCATTTTGCAGTTGGCTCTATAATTTTTTTTTTTTTTTTATAAAATAGAAAAGGTTTCGCTACCAGCCATCATGATATCCTCAGCTAAATTCAGCCCACAACCTGTCTGTGCTGCTGGTCACATTTAGAGGAATTCCAGTGTTGTTCCAGACATCATGTCCCAGGACACAAATCAGTAAACAAACCAGTAGCTCTTTTATGCTGACAATTTCACAATTTGTTGCAAGATTGCTAGGTGAAGAGTTTTATTCACTTATTTTGTTCTGTTCATTTCTGATCAAGTGACGTGCAGTAGTTTTTCAAAGAAGTTCAACTTGCTTGCACATTATTAGCATCCATATACCAGGTGCAGCTTAAATGAAAAGCAAACAAAATTAGCAAATTTATTGTACAGAAACTTACGTCCACTGGTGTCAGCTATAAAAGTAGGGGTTTGGCTATTTCTTTTTCATTAATATTATTAATAATTTCTATTTTTTTGTTTGCTACACTTTCATATTATAAACTATTTCAGTTTTTGTGCTTGACGAGGACTAAACAGACGATTCCAAACTCCGGCTGCTCTCAGTGATCTCAGTCATTTACAGTACAAAAAGATTTGTCTATGAAGCAGAGATCATTTATTGACTGCTTCTTGATTTGTTTATGAGATTGCAGACGTTTAAGATAAGCTAGAGGTGAATTATTTGAAAGTGAAATCTAAAACTTGCAGGATTGGGCTTTGCACATTATGATAAAACATATTGATAAGCTCATACTAATCAGGCTGTATTGATGTACTTTAATGTTAATTTTGACCAAACACTGCATAACTAGATCATTTAGAATAAATATGAATGGAAGGTGTAGAATCTGTCATCAGTGATGTGTTTCTCCCTTGATTTAAGATATTTAGTTATATACTGTAATTATGTTTTAACGTTATACAGTATATGTTTAGGGAGAGAAGAACACACTGTTGTGACATGAAAGTGACTGATATGAACAATTCAATTCAATTCATTTTTATTTATATAGCGTCTATTACAACACAAGTTGCCTCTAGGTGCTTTCCAGAGATCCAGAACATGACCCCTGAGCAATTATTACATAAACAACGGCAGGTAAAAACAGTAGTATAATTATCAATCAGCAGCAGAACTAAGACTTCTGTGTATATATGGGTAATCTGTGGATAGTTGGATAGTTGGTGATCCACAGGGATGAGGACTGCAGGTCAGGACGTCAGCAAATATCGAACAGAGACATCCATACATACAGGTGAAGGCAAACACAGGGATGGTCAGAGGTGGGACTGCAGGTCAGCAAGCAGCTCCTGAGGCTCTGGTCTGCGAACATGTACAGAAGAGAAAAGATGTGGATGAAAATGAGGCTTCAGTACAGTCGAGTCCATTTCAGGCAAATTTGTCATTTTCAATTGCTCTGACTGGTTCATGCAAGTCCATCCTGAAGCATATTTGGTTCCTAAGACACTGCACAGAAAAAGAAACAAAACACACTATTTTAACATCTTTCTGGCGATACCAAGCCCTTCTGGTTTAGACACTTTTCAGACACTGTGTATGGGACTTTATTGGCTTAGGCCCTTCAGTCATTCTGGTAGGTCCTTTAATGTTTATGTTTCATAGTTTTATTCATATATAAGAAAAATAGCCAGAGAAGGAGCCCCAGTCGAAGTGTGATTTTTGCCACTGGTGCAAGATTAGACAGTGAATCAAGTGACGTATAACAGGATGGACTGTATGGAGTCAACATTTTCTCAGAACCACATGCTTAGAGTTATTGAAATTCACATTAGTGATATGAACTGTTACTGACTCTGAAGCTAAATGATCAGTTCTGTTCAGGTAATTCAGCTGTATCCATTTGAACCTAAGAATTAAACCAGAAGAGGATTATGCATGGAAGTATGCAACTGGAAGTATCCAAACAGTAGTAGTCATGTTGCTTTATATCTCTTTTAAAACACATTACAACCATAACATCCCAGCCTAATATGAGTCTTTGGCTTGACGATGTTGTCATCTGCTGTGATTCTACTGTTGGCTAGGCTTTGCTCTTAACTACAAAGTGTTTTGTAGTTTATATTGTAAAGGACAAAGTGCAACAAACTAATAGTAAAGTATACTAGCTTTTATACAATCAGCATTTTATTTGGGTATTTTGCTTATTAGTTAACAGACGCCATGCAGGTGGGCTGGTAGCCAGTCAGTGGTGTAGCTGGAAGGTTATCATGCCCGCACGTACTTAAAGACACATAAAAACATAAACTCACTAGATGACATGCCATTTGTGACAGCAGTGTTTCCAGCCTAAATGACTTTATGTTTAGTTGCAAAGTAGCAGTAGCAGATGCTGGCCTCTGATGTTTTTTAATCGGGTACTATGATGCCTCAAATATGATTTTGTGCTACAGGCATAAATAAACCATGTCAGGACTGCCATCACTGAAAAAGCAGAGCAACATGCAACACTCTTCTCATATCATTAGATCCTCAAAGCAGTATTGTTCTTCCAATATTTTACATGGACGATGCAGGATGACTTTGCCCTTCTCGGACTAAGTGACGCTCTGGTCCTGCACCAGAGCTCAACGGTTCTGCGCAGGATTTTTGCTGTTCTGGACTGAGATCTGTGATGTTGTTCCTCGGGTTCCTGCTGGAGTCACTTTCCCAGCTTGGAGGTCTCAGCTGCAAATGCCCAGCTGCCACTGGTACCACTGTTGCTTTCACCTTCCACATCTTTTCCAACTGTGTCTTCAACCTTTGGTCTTGTTCCAGCTTCTCATGTTCCTTCTTCCTAATGTCACTGTCACTTGAGATTGCTTTGTCTGTCACTACCGGTTATTTGCCTAGCCACCACCACTTTATCAATCTGGATTTGGAAGTCTCACTGGGGCTTTACGAAATCATTCTCTATAACTCTTTGAGGTATCTCCCACGTTCTCTTAGGGACTTTCAATCGATACTCAGTGCAGACGTTCCTGTGCACTATTCCTGCCACCTGGTTGTATCATTCCACGTATGCTTTACCTGCCAGCTTCAAACATCTCGCTACTATGTGCTGGATTGTCTCTGGAGTATCTCTGTACAGTCTGCAGCTGTGGTCTTGTCTGGTGTGGTAGACCCTGGCCTTCATTGGTCTCGTGCACAAAGCCTGCTTTTTGCTGCAGTGATTAATGCCTTTGTGGTGTCCTTCAGACCAGGCTGTCTGTGTCTGGCAGGGGCTTATGCATATTTCCACAAGGTCAATGATAAATAGATGTGCTAATTTAGCGTCAAAGACAAATTATAGTACCTTTAGAAGGGTTTTTAAAACCTCTTCACATGGCCCATCACTGATGTTACAGTAAGGTCACTGGGATCACACATAGACGGTCGAGTTCTCCTGTTAAGACACACAAATTATTTGAATTGATGTCAGTATGGCATAGCAGCTTGCTGAAAGGCAACGTCACACCCTCCTCTGACCCTCCCACCACACCAGGATCCCTGCACTTCTTGACTACTCCTCTAGCTACCTTTCTTTTTGTTCACAATCTGCTGATCGCTATCGTTATAAAGAATCTCTTGCTCTGTTGTAAGTTAAGTTTGTCATTTACACTAGCTGTTTCGCCATTCCTTGGAAGTTTGGAAGCTTCTCACACTGTGAAAGAGGTTGGTGAAAGTTTTCTTGCTAGCATTTTAGTGTGTAAATGGTGTCTGCTGAGATACTGCAGCGTCTGGAAAATTGAGTGTAAGACTATTTTTTTACTGCTTTCAATCCTGTTTCCAAAAAGGCTCCAAGTTTTGATTGAATGAAAACCAGAATTTGAATGTAATAATTTACAAATCTTGGAAACTTTGGATCCAGTTTTAAAATTGTCAAGTGTTAAATATTGAAAATCGGTATATTGTAGATCTTTTGAAATGTGCTCTTTTTCAAAGATCGACTAGATATCAGACACCACACCGACCAGCACAAATCGTATCAGGAGCATGATGGAGCTTGTATTCTTAAAAAAAATAAGCTTCTGTCTGAAGGACAAATCTTCCAAATTTTTCAATGTTTGGTACCCCTTTTTGCAATGCTTTGGAGAGGATGGGGCTGGGCTTTCCGGGGAGGAGTTTATGGACTATATGGACTCTGAAATATCGGAGCACATTAGGAGTTAGTGGACAGTTATTTTCCACAAGATTTCTGATTATCCTCACGGTGCTTTTTGCTTTGTATGTGTGTGTTTGTTTGTATACTTATTTTCATTTTATGAAGTATTTATGTATTCATTCATTATTACTCCCCGCTTGTTTATTTACAGCCCCCTTGTTTTTGTTTCTTGTGTTTTATATTTTGTTTTGTCTACCTCTCACTCGTGGAGAAAATTATCGTGACTTGTTGTCAAAAGCCTAACTGGTTGCTGAGTGTCCTTAATAATTATAATAATATTAATAATACTTATTATTGTTGTTGTTATTATTATCTTTTCTCTGAACAAGTCCTTATCTTCCCCTTATCTTAACCGAGTTTCCATCTTATAAAAAACAGCACTTTAAGATCTCAAACAAATTCTTATAATTGTTTTTCTTGTATAATACACAGTAAATACACTGTATGTTGGATCCCATCTTCTGAGCAAATGCTGTACTTGTATTAAAATCATGTTTTTTGTGTGTAGACACTAAAACTGCTGCCAAGTAACTTTTTTTTTTTTTTGGCAACTAAAATCCATTAAAGTGTTATACTAAAAAACAAAACAAAAGAACAGGTGTTTCGATGTTGGGATGAACCAATAGTTCATTGCAAAAAAAAATCAAACTAAATGTGACTCTTTTCACTCTTGTTCATTCCCCTTCAACTCTTGCAGCCTTTAAAGTGTGTCTGGCACCTTAACGGCATCACATTACTCATAAAAACTCTCTTATAAACTCTTATGAACATTCACATGAGTAGGGATTCAACAACGTCATCTAGTTGTTTATGTGGTCTTGTGTTGAAGACAAACAACTGCTGTCATTCACTGTTTGGTTTGACAAAAGCCTCTCTGTCAGTCGCTGTAGCGCCATTGTCCGTTGTTGAAAATTTGACTCTTCAAATGTCAATTGTTGTTCCAGCAGACAGAGAGCAAACTTTCAAAATAAAACTCTTATCTGGTATGCAAAGGGTAAAATACAAATATAGATACTTTGCTAAAAATGAATATAATTCCTAAATTGATTAATAAATTATATAATTTTGTGAGGGAATTTTGCAAAGTTAGCTGTTTATTCTAAACAAGAGTCTGTTTCAAAGTAAGCCAGTTTACAGCGTTAGATCAGACTTAATCTTTTTTCTTTATAGCTTGAACATTTGTTTAAGTCTTGGATAAATTATGAAATAAATAAATAAAATGTCTAACCCTGAAGCATGTCTAAGTTTCTAACTGTAAGCACGCACATTGTAACATCTCAACTAAATCATGGATATTAAGCTTTTGTAGCCAAATAAACAAAGTTGAATTTTTCTTTTAATAAATCCATGACGACTTTAACAGCTAATTGGATGTAGCTGGATGTTGAGGTACAACATCCTCACGGTGTTGCAAAGCGCTTAAGCTCTGTTTTTGTCAGGACATGAGTGAAGAAAACAGTCCTAGCACAGTTTTTTATTTTTATCTTTATAATGTCAGAGACTGCACTGTGACCTCATGCACACACAATTAAAGTATAAAGAAGTAAAAAAGTCAGTAGTCAATGCAAGGTTTTGCAATATGGAATTATAGAATAAAAGGGGAAAAGACAGAAGAAAACTTTCAGTTTTGATAGGTTGATGCCACAAAGGCTGACTTTCCTCGCACCCTTCGTAGTTTTCTTTCTCAGTCAGCTCAGTAGCAGAGATAAGAGACAAAAAGGCTGTTTTGAACCTCAGCACAAAATAGCCCTAATGGTCTTAGATCATGTTGCCTCTGACACACCATTAAGTGCTAAATGTTAGGAATTGCATTACTCCAGCCTCTAAGATTAAGAATGATAAGGAAAAGCTGTTATTCCCATCCCCTGTGCTCACCAACACGGGGCATAGCTTTCTGCTGATGAATAATTCACGCAGCCAAATCATCTGCCGCAAAAGATAAAGGCCCTCCAACCACTCCTCAAGTGTATTGATTTTTGTCCTCTTTGTATGTTGGACTGAAGAGTGTTGAATGGATAATGGAAGCACAAACTAAAAAGAGTCATAAGCACTTTCAATCACCACAGTGTGTGTGTGTGTGTGTGTATATATATATATATATATATATATATATATATATATATATGAGTGTATGCGTGTTTGTGTATGAGCGTGTGTGCATATTTACATGTGTGTGTGTGTGTGTGTTGTGGCTGTCGAGTCTATTCAAACCTTTCTAAACCTAACAACATCAACAATATTTACATTATTGAACACATACATTAATCTTCATTGCATGCTCTGAAATAATTATTCATTTAAAATTTGCCGTTGCACCTAAAACTTCAAACTGGGCTGGTATTTTTCCTAACAGCAATGCATGTACACACTATTTGCTTATAAACCAATAAGGGCTCAGATCATTTTTTGCTTCTGTGTAGCAATGAGATGGTTTCACGTTTTCTCCCCGGCCTACCAGCTTGTTTTGCAGGCCGAGCCTGAAATTGATGCACGTAAGTGCAAAGCGGAATACCACATGGCAAATTGTTCCTGATTTGCCACATCATTTTAAAATATATTATAATCTCATCCTGCAAGTTCGAGCTCCAGGCAAATGTCCACCTTGCTCAAACATGGATTAAATAGATGTCTCTTATGAGACATTCACCCCCTTGAGGTCAGTACACACCTGCTTAATCATTCGACTCTTTGAAGCTTGATAGATATATTGCTTGTGTAACAGTAGATCACTGGGTCCCTGCACCGCTTCATTCAGAATGTCCTAAGCCCCTGCAGGCCTAGGCAGGAACTCCCGTTAGGATGGAAGTGTTAATGAGAAATTTCATGCCATATCTCAGTGGGTCTTACGGGAACTGGGGTGGAGGGGGAGGGGAGAAAAGTTTTACATTCAGGACTTTAGCTTTTAAACTTTGTGAAAACTTTGTGGAAGACGTTATGAGAGAAGATGACAAAACAAGAAGGAAATAGAGTTTTGATGTCACTGTCGGGATAAAAAAAACATTGCACTGTCCTGGTCTCCTAAATCTAGACTTTTAAGTCTTAAAAAAATTAAAATAAGAAAAACAAAATGCATACTTAGAGTAATTTTGCTGCTGAAACAGCTTAATTAGTGTGCCATACTATAATGAATCGCATTCTGGCGTGTAAAAGTTAATTACATCGTCTTTTAAATTTTGTTTTGGTGATTCTAAAAAGCATGTGATCTGGTGTGCGTAGTGTTGCCCATATCGTTTTATCTTTTTGGTATCAAATATGCTAGATATAACATAAAATGGTAAAAAATAACAACCTATATTATGTTGTTTGTCTGAGGTTGTATTCAACTGATTAAGACTCACTATGATGAAATGTTTTTGGTTTTTTTTGCCTTTGAGGCCAACCCAGAACTGCCAAAATGTGCAGTTCCTTGAATGATAACTGGGGACTGCCTAAAAAACTGTCCCATATATTAGATAAAAAAGTGCCTCAGTTGCTAGATGTAACGTCCATTGACTGATTTTACAACCATGACAACCTAATCAATCCAAATTATGTAAATCACACATTAATTAATACCTAACAGAGCACAATTATTTTATTTTTAAAGATGATACCGCTTGTTTTGCTGTCAATTTTATTAACAGACGATCAGAAGAGAACATAAATCTGTGTCTTAGTATTTTCAATAAGCAACATTTTTATTGTCATTTTATGATGTAAGATATGGATTTAATTGCCTCAGCTTACTAGACACAGGTGTAAAGTTAACATAATATCACTGTAAATGTTCAGTTGCTATACAACTTAAAGCTTTACAGAGGGGGTCCTACATTTTGTACATGGTTGTACAGATAAGTATTTTGCTATAAAAACTTACATTTGTTTCTGGTTACACCCACTACAGTTTTCTCTTTAAAAACATTGAACGTTACCATATTTTCTATTAGTTTGCTAAACGGAAAACTGGTTTTCTTACTCACTGTCACTGCAACCCTGATTCACAGTGTCGTCGTTGGTCGTAACAGACACATGCTCATATTATCTTGATGTGTATGCGTTGTGAGTGTATTTCAAAATATTCAAACGTGTTTTACATAGAACTGCAAATTAGAGCAAAAAAACAGAAACATATCATTAACATAAATAAATTATAAAGCTGCTGTTGTCTGAGTAAACTGAGTAAAAGGTCTATTTTTGGCACTGTTAAACAAATATCTTTTTAGAAAGAGTTGAAATTAAATATGCATGACAATTAAGTAAGAAGTTAGTTATTTAGTAAGAACTCACAACATCAAATTAGTCTCTGCAGATGACGTATATCTAGAAGAACCACACGACTATATTGAGGAAACCTTTATTCCAAAAGATCACATTAATTTAATATGATCTTGTTTTTCTTACAATTGTCTGCATATATAATAAGGGCTTGTATTATGATTTGATTAATCCTTTTTCAGGGAGATATAAATGCAGCAGATGTTGGTTTTCTTAAGGTGCATGTTCGTGTAGGTGTGTGGGAGGGAGTGTGTCCTTCACCAGGCCTCTGACAGTCTGATCCAACAAATTTTATTAACATTTGAATTCCGGATTCTGTCAGAGACGACTAAAATAACCAATGAAACATACCAGCATAAGACAGATAAAGACAAGACAGTGATGGACGTGCGTAGTCTGGTGATGACTGTAGTGATTGTGTGATATGTTGTAAATGAACAAGTGGAGAACTGTGTTGCAATTAAAGGACAAACAGAAAAGTGTGTGTGTGTGTGTGTGTGTGTGTGTGTACGCAGGTCAATTGGGTTCGAATGTCTGTCAAAGTCAGGAGCTGTGGGGGATGTAATGGATAAATCTTGATGTAAAATTATTGTGTACATATCTGTGCTTACATACATGTTCCTTAAGTTAACTAACTAATAGCGGTAGTTACCATCATCACAACCGGTACCATCCTCCCAGGATTCCACAGATGACCACCCCCCACTGCCCCTGCCCACACCACGGCAGTAGGACTAGTATGAGGCACCTGCAGTCCCGGGTGTCACGGCAAGCTTAACCCAGAACAATAAAGTAGTTTATTGTAAACAGGTAGTTACTGCAGCGATGAGGGATGGATGTTATGTTATCCAGATGGATGTTATCCAGAGATGGTTGAGTGAGTCTTTTGGTGGAGACCGATGTTGGGAGGAGTTAGATCTGCTGGCTGTGACGGGTGGTGCATGAATTGACAGAGGGCGAGAAGGCAGAAGTCAGAGGTGGCAGCTTCTTTAAACCGGCTATGGCTGGTGCAGAGAGATGATTCAACCAGTTAGGGAGAGGAGATCCTAAAGGTCGCAATTAAGAACACCAAGGTTCAAGACCTTGGTGTCCTCACACTGTGGACAGATAAAAAAAAAAGAACTTTTCAAGACAAAGCTGCTGAGGACACAAAAGTCAGCCTGATTACCACTGAGAGGGCATAACAATCTGGCAAAGACTGGTGCTCCTGCTGTTCCTTAAGAGGGAGTGTTGATGAGTCCTGATGAAGACCAGGTGTAGCAGCAGGAGACAGCCAGGCTCCCCCTGTGACCCGAGGAGCCTGTTCTTCCCAAACTAGAACTCAGAAGACACACCTCTCCAGCCCGGCAGGATCATGACACCAGGGCCACCAACATCTCTAACTATACTATTATTGGCCAAATTCAACTATACTGCCACCTTGTAACAGGCATATGATTCTGCAACTAAAAAAATAAATAAAATAGCAGATCAGTGTTTAAATATCAGACGGTAGGTATTTGATGCATTGTGGGGAAAGCAGCAGGCCTGTTTTCTGTTTCAAATCAATCCCTGCTATGAGCTGTGAATGAACAAATCACTCTGGCACGTTATGTTTGTCTGTAAAAAGTAATCATAAACTTAATGAACAAATGTGTATTTAGTTCCAGCTTTAGCTTTTTGCATTAATTTTCTAATTGGGAGGAGGCCTCAATTCAAAGAAGAGAGGGTTAAATATGCACAACTACATTTTGTACATAGTGAAGATTCAACAGTGTAACATTAGGATTAAATAACTGCTATTTTGGACAGTTGCTTTGAATTCATTTACCATGATTAGTTCTTATCTTATCATGTGTGAGACTGAGAGACAAAAAAATATTTTCCTTTATAGAATGTTTTTGTCTTTTTTTTTAATTTTGTTTTTTTTTTAATGAAATGCATTTGAAATTTCCCATTTCAAATCATTGTATTATAAAATTCTAATGAGTCAATAGATGCTTACATACTGGCGTTCTGTAACATTTCAATAAAAGTGGGCCAGGAATTTTACTCCATTGGACTTAACATACTGGCCCAAGCAAGAAGGAAAAATAATGAAAACGTGTCCTTGCATACAGCAAACCGCCATCCTGGAAACAAAGTGTGACTCCACGTCATGTGCATGCAACGAGATGGAAGTGGTCAATCAAGTTCATTGTGCTCATATCAACAATAAATGATTAACAATAAATAAAGAATCAGCATAGAAGAAGATGCTGTCAACTTTCTTCATACTGTCACGGTCCTTTAAACAGGAGTGCGTGTCAGCTTGCATGCTAACCAACCCATCATATATATGCAGACAGTTGTAAAAGAAATAGATTAAGAACTCAACATTGGAATGGTGCCTGTCAGTTTGTGTTGATGACACAAAGTCTTATAATAATTTTCTTTTCTCTTATTAGATTAAAAGTCTACATCAGTGGTGCTTGGTGGTAGCATTACAACATTTTGAAAAACAATGTATATTTCTGCAAAAAAACAACATTTTTATGTGTTCAGAAAGTTTCATTGCTCAGTCAGGATTTCAAGAAAAATCTAAATCATTATTTGAAAACAATAACATATCTTATTTATGAAATTCAACTCAGAACTTTGGTAAATGTATCACATACCACTACTGCCATATATAGCTCAAGATATCCCACCAACTCCACTGTAAAACATTTAAAGTCCATTTGGGTTTATGTGAACACACCTTTGACACCAGAACCATTGCAGCATCTCAGGGACGGTTAGGGGTTTTAGTATGTGAATAACATTGTCTAAACAAAATCTACAGGTCTGTCACTCCCTGACTTTAACTAAATATTTGTTTTTATATATATATATTTATATATATATATTATACATATTAAAATAAAATACACAAGTTCTGTAGAATTATCCATCCAACTGAGACAAGAGCTTTTGTGGAGGTTGAGAGGTACCTGCTAGAGATAGTTGGTCCCACCTCCACGCATAGCTTGGGCTCTGGAACACAGCTCCTTAAGAGGTGATAGACCCTCTACTACACTGAAGTTGACCAGAGTGAGTGGCGGCGAGCTGGTGTTGGCTTGCTTTTCAGCTCAGCTGCCATGTATTGGAGTTCACAAATGAGAGGGTCGCTTCCTTGCACCTTTGTGTCAGGGAAAGGTCTCTTACTGTGGTTTGTGCCAATGGGCCGAACGGCAGTACAGAGTGCCTGGCCTTCTTGGAGTCCCTGTGAGGGGTACTTGATAGTGCTTCGACTGGGGACTCCACTGTTGTACTGGGGGGCTTTAAACTCACGTGGGCAATGACAGTGATACCTGAAGGGGCGTTATTGTGAAAAACGGCCTCCCTGATTTGAATCCAAGCGGTGCTCTGTTATTGGACTTCTGTGCTAGTCAAAGTCTGTCCATACCGAACACCATGTTCAAGCATAATGGTGTCCATCAGTGCACATGGCGCCAGAATACCCTACACCGGGAAGTCTAGGGTAAACGTATTGTGAGGGTCTGTTGGAAACATCTGGCCGAGCCCTCTGTCAAAAAGGTCTTTAACTCCCTCCTCCAGGACAACTTTTCCCAGATTCCGAGGAATGCTGGGGACATTGAATCTGAGTGGACCATGTTTCTGCTTTCATTATCAACATGGCAGCTCAAAGTTGTGGATGCAAGGTCTCTGGTACCAGTCGTGGTGGCAATCCCTGAACCCAGTGGTGGACACCAGCAGTAAGGGATGCTGTTAGGCAGTACTCTGCGAACACTGTTTACGGTGCAGGTAGGGAGCTGCTGACCTTGACTGGGGACATTGTCGGACAGTTGAAGGAATACTTTAGGATCTCCTCAATCTGACCGACATGCATTCCACTGAGGAAAAAGAGGCTGGGGACTCTGCATGGACTTTTCCATCACCCAAGCCAAAGTCATTGAGGTAGTTTGTTAACTCTGTGACAAGGCACCGGGGGTGGATGAGATCTGCCCTGAGTACCTCAAGTCTCTGGATGTTGTGTTGGGCTGGCTTGGCTTACACGCCTCTGCAACATTGCATGGAGGTCGATGACAGTGCTCCTTCTGGAGTGGCAAACCGGGGTGGTGGGCCCTCTTTTTAAAAAGGGTGACTGGAAAGTGTGTTCCAACTATAGCGGCTCACACTTCTCAGCCTCCCTGGGAAAGTCTTCACTAGGGTACTGGAGAGGAGAATTCTGTGAATAGTCGATCCTTGGATTCAGGAGGAACAATGTGGTTTTCGTCCTTGTCGTGGAACACTGGACCAGCTCTATGCTCTTCACAGTGTGCTGGAGGATTTATGAGGGTGTATGAGGGTGTTCCAGGCATATCCCACCGGGAGGAGACCCCAGGGAATATCCAGGACATGCTGGAGAAACTATGTCTCTTGGCTGGCCTGGGAACGCCTCAGAAACTCCCCAGAAGAGCTGGAGGTGAGGAAGGTCTGGGCATCTCTGTTAAGACTGCTACCCCCACGACCTGGTCCTGGATTAGCAGTTGAAGATGGATGGATGGATGGATGGATGGATGGATGGATGGATGGATGGACGTTTGGATGGATGAATGGATGGATGGATGGATGGATGGATGGATGGATGGATGGATGGATGGATGGATGGATGGATGGATGGATGGATGGATGGATGGATGGCACTGTTCATCTCAAAGGCGGAACCATTGACTGCTTAAGTGGTGCCAGCTGATACCTACCTCAGTACTGACATCACCACAAAAAAATGATAGATTAGTTTTATTATTAAAATGTGAACATAAAGTAAGCTATTATGAAAATAATAATTATAAATCCCGTAAATGTATTTTTTGTATTTGTGCCAGAATCAATGTAGACAGTTTATCCATGAGCACACACACCATTCTCTGTGTGTGAACTGTGCACATTTTGCATTTTTGTTATATAAACTTAGCACACAATGTAAGAAAATTTTTCTTTGATAGATTATTTCTTTGTTGTAACAATGCTTTTTGGTAATACATTTTATACTGTTGGAAAGCCTATTGGCTTTTATTTTAAATGGTGTCACATTTGTAAGGAACATTCATTTGTGGGATGAGCAGCAGAGCTGAGTACGTGGATTGCGAATTTGCCAAATTTTTTCTGCCAAGCCCAAACAGCTTATTTTGCGGTTTCTATTGACTTGTGTACGTATGCAGTTTTCAGTACCCACAGTTTGTTATGTTCAACAATGATACTAGATTCTGCCTACGGCTGGAGAAGACATGGAGAACAATATGCTGATTGCTGCACCGATAGAGGTGGAGGCAGTGTGATGGTGTAGGGCGGCACCTCCCCCATTTAAAAAATGAGGTGTGCCATCATTGGAGGCAATCTTAGTGTGGAGAGACATGGAGATGAGGTTTTGCAACTTATGACAACTCCATATCTCCACAGACTGGGACCGAACACTATACTCCAAGATGACAACGCTTGCCTCCACAGAGCGGGTTTATCAGAGACCACCTCCAGAATCTGAGAGTGGAGAGGATGGATGACCTGCCAGCAGTCCTGACCTCAACCCCATTGAACACTTGTGGGATCAGCTTGGGGTGTTATTCATGCCAGAGTGACCAACACAACCACGTTGGCTTACGTGACAAAAGCTGGTTGAAGGATGGGATCTCATACCACAGCAGTGTGACCAGGCTGGTGACCAGTATGAGTAGAAGGTTCCAGGCTGAGGCTGTGTTTGGTTCTTCCACACACTACTTAGGCTCCTGTTTATTAAATGGATACATTGTTAAATTGCCAATATGTGTTGTTTCTTCAAACTTCAATGATCCAATCCACCAAACACTAAACACAAGTCAAAGCTGTTTGGCATTGGCAGAGAAGATTCAACAATTTTTTCATGGGTCCATCCCACATACTCAGCTCTGCTCCTCCCACAAATGCATGTTCCTTACAAATATGGCACCAATTAAAATAAATAAACAGCCTTTCCAATAGTATAACATTTATTGCCAAGAAGCAGTTACAAAAAAAAAAAATCTACCAAACAACACATTTTCTTACTTTTTGTGCAATGTTTATTTAGTTTATTTAGTTTGTTAAAAAATATAATTTGAGGAGTTTGCTGGTCTCCTGGACATGCATTATATATTTTGAAGCGTAATATTTTCCACATCACAGCATAATCGGTAATAAATTACATTAAAAAAAAGAAACAATTAATCTCCATTACTTCAGTCCCCCCACTCCACCCGCACGCCAGACACACACAGACAAAATATGAAGGAGAAGAAGTGTTAAACCAAATTTTTACACTTCAATAGCTGATTTTTTTTTTACCGTATCAATCTAAATATATGTGGTGGTCTGTGAGATGGTTACAGCGACTGTAGAGGGTGCAACAAAGCTGGCGGTTCTAGCGTTATAGTAGTGGTAATAGTTTATCTAATAACTTCAAATGGCATCACAATTTAAGCCACATCTAGTATAAACAAACATACATTTTGCTATAGTCCTTGCTTAGGGAAATATGTTTTTTTTTTAAGTTTTTCAGTTCTCTTTAGTTTGTTATCCTCAGACTACACAAAATTATAAAAATCTTGTTTATTCAGAAAAGGCTGGCAGTGAAAGAACTGGTCAGAATGATCCACTGGCCAGCACTATTCACCTGGCTACATCCTGACAAAGGTCTGGTCCGTGGTGGTCATCGCCTTCATTGTTAGTAGTCCTGCTGCACTCATTCAACCAACAGCAGTTTTACATCATACATGATTCATGTCACACTACCTGATATATCATTCAGTTGACCCACACAGTAAAATAATACAACTGAGCATAAAAAAGTACTTAAGTGTGCCTTCGAATGCAGTCCTGACAAATTTCTCGGGGGGGGGGGGGGGGGGGGGGGGGGGCAATAGTAGCAATGACTCGAATGGCCCGTTCGATGAGTAAATTAATAAGTATCAAGTCAGCTGTCACAATATGTTTTGTTTTTTGTTTTTTTTCTCGTTAACTCACATTACCAACATTGTATATAAGCACTAGATCACAAGATAAAGATTTTCCATTTAGCTGCATTCACCACATATTAGTAGGTAAACAATTAACCTTCAAATACCTTGGAACATAGAGAAAGATATTTGCTTCACCATTAGTTAAAACAGGGACTAGATACAGGTTGAAAACATTAGTAGTAGTTATTTACAGTTCTTGACTTTATATTAGCATATATTACATATAGTTAAGCTTTCTGTTATTAATAAAAACACCACCAGACTGTTTACACTAAAAAAAAGCAGAATTAGGAAATCACTGATTAAACATGAACAAACATGAACCAAGATAAACATAAAAACATATTGCCTGAAAAACATTTGACATTTGAATGAAAAAGAAACTATGAAAAACAATATCAACAGTAAAAAGATTATAGACGTGTGTGGGTGTGTGTGGGTAAGTGTGTGAGAGAGAAAGTCACTATTTAAACTGTATTATTTGTACCGAAATTTTGCCCGTCTCTCTTTCAAAGAAGCAAAGTGATAAATAACATTTCATTGAAATTGACCATTTTCCTGACCAGCTCACTCCATGAAGAGCATGGCCAGTGCACTCAGACGTTTGTGGCCCGTTGCATTGCGCAGGGATGTCTTGATTGTCTTCAGTGTAGAGAAACACGTCTCAGTTTCAGCCGTTGTCATGGGCGTGGTAATAAGAATGTTCAAGAGAGCTGCCATCTATGAAAATGTCTCCTGGAGGTTGTACAGCACAAGTGCACCGCAGCAGTCATTGAACTCTGGATTCCCATGGATCATAGATAATTCTGTCTTGAGCTGTGCCTTCCTAAGCTTAGTATATGCCCTCACAGAGTAATTCAGAGCCTGAATAGGAAATGCCTTGCTGTGCTGCTCAAACATCTCTGCCTGTAGCAGTGTGGCACTCACAAGGTGGTCGCTGACGGAGAACCTTTCTTTGGTGTGAGTCAGGATGGTGTTGCAGATCTCCTTAGGCAGCCTCTGCTTCTCCTCTTCTCCCAAGGCTCTCCTGGGATTTGTGGTTCCTCTTGGTACTTCCTGCTACTGTTGAGATGAGTCTGCGGGAGCAAATGGACCAACAGTGTTCATTGATACATAAAAACATGAGTGCCTGGAACCATTTATAAAAGTGAAGGAGGTGCTAATTTCAAAACAATATTTATCTAGTTAATAGCAGTAATAGTATGTAGCTTTACTGCCACTTCATTAGCTACACACATTAGCAATCTAATTTTATATGATAATAATTCTACTTCATCTTTGTTATTCATGTGGCAGTGGGTTATGATGGTGTACTAGATTGCATTATGTTGAAAAGCAATTCTAATATTTTGTATGTTAATGAATGGACAAAATATTAGGATCACCAGTGAATATAATTCACACTAATATACCACCCTAACCCACTGTGACGTCAGTAATAAACATAAAGGAGAATTATAACTTTTTTGACAATGTTATGTTAGACTCCACATCTGTACCTGTATTGAAACATGGAAAATGGTTTCTGTTTATGTTACTGTATAGCATATAGCAGCAGCATATTGTTATTTTATCAAAATTATCCTCATAGAGACACAAACGTTCCAGATTACTGGATTCCTATTTAAATACCTCACAAGTGTCTGCTGAGGATGATAAGTGACTTTCATCATGGTTCATTAAGCACACAGCGGTGAATGTTCTACAGAAACAATTTAAAATACAAATCATCCATAGAAGAAGACACAAAGTCTGTCACAGACTATTGCTTTTCAAGAGCAAATGGAATTGACTTGTGCTCTTGCCACATCAAAATCAATCTTTTCCCTACCGAAGTGCATGATGTGGAAATTAATGTACAGGAAGGACAAAGGGCTGGTTTTAAAACAGATCTGTAAATGCTTGGATTGGCAAAGCCATGCATACTGTGATGCCTTATCAGGCATTGTCTATGTTTATGAAACCAAAATAAATGCCCTCTTTAGTTAGTACTAATAAGTGATTTGAAACTCAGACTCAAAGTCCCAACAGTATCACAAAACAACATTCAGCCTTAATGCTCAATGAGAGAGGGTGTACAAACTGAACTGAGTGTGATTAACACCATGTGCCATTAATCTGCATTACTTGTATTTCAACTTTGCTTGTCTGTCTTTCAAAGCAGCAGTTACCCATTCACTGAAGTCAGGCATGTTCCTGACTAGTTCCCTCTCCATGGAAAATGTGGCTAGTGCATTCAGACGTTTCTGGCCCATTGTACTTCACAGGAATGTTTTGATTCTTTTTAATGAGGAGAAACAGCTTTCAGCTTCAGCTGTTGTCATGGGAGTTGTTATGAGAATGCTCAACGAAGCCACAGACTGAGAAAACGTGTCCCGGAGGTTGTATGTCAGTAGAACCTGGAACAATGCCTGGGGACCACAGAAGCCCATGAATTCTGGGTTCTCATAAACAAGGGATTGTTCTGTCTTTAAATGTTGCATGTTTAACATGGGTTATGCCCTCACAGTGGCATTCAGAGTCTTAATGGGAAATGTATGGCAATGCTGCTCAAATATTTCTCCTTGTGGCGGTGTGGCACTCACAAGGTTGTTGGTTAAGGAGAACATCTCCCTGTTGTGGGTCAGGATTGTGTCACAGACCTCTTTACGGAGTCTCTCCTTTCTTCTCTTCTCCCAAGCCCCTCTTTCGTCTTGTGGTTCCTGTAGCTTCTTGCTGCTGCTGTTGAGAAGAACCCCTGAGGGCAGACCAGTGTCGTCTGTTAGTACATCAAAATATCAGAGCATATGGTGAAATTGTGAAATAATAAGAACATGTGGTTGCATTTTCTTTGCAACTATAAACAATTCCTGATTTTTTGGTACAGCATGTCCATGTGATGCATGATTTCATGAAACAGCGGCAGAAAAAACTGGAACTCATCATGCTGCAGCATTCCCACAAAAACAGATGTCTCCCACCTTGTATTGCTGTCAAAAGAACCAAATGACCCCTTGGACTCAAAACATTGCACAAGGTCCTCCAGGTTCTCGTAGACTGTGTTGACAGTTCTGCTATTGAAGTTCTGCCTTGTGGCTGAAGCTCTGGGCATCTTTCTTGTAACAGTATGGTCAAGAATGCTACTGGGTTTGGGTGACCAGGTAAAAAAAAATCCCGCCAAGATCACAAAGAGAGACTCTCACTGCTGGGATATGAGAAGTAACTTGCTGCATGATTAAATTTATTTTCATCACATCCACATGATGAGCCCACAGTAAATGTCACTATACACGGTTAATACCATGAGTTTATGGTGGACACAGGTGCAACGGAATCCCACCTTCTTATTTCTGGCTCATCATTAAAAACTATAGGTTTCTCTGGGAAAACTCTGTTCCCCTCATACAATCAGTCCCAATGCAAAAAGCAGGAAAGACTATTGTCTTTCCTGCCAGGAATCCAAAAAGAATCTAACAAAAATCCCAATAAGAATATAAGAAACAGACTTGGCAGATAGGACTTGGCAAGACACAGGTGCTAACAATCAGGGAAGATGGGAAAAAGGGAAGTCAAAACAGAACTAAAACACAAGGACAAAGGCTTTTAAAATAAAACAGAAACAGACATAAACCCAAACCGTGACAGTTTCAGCTTCAGGGTGGGTTTGGGAAAAGCTGGAACTGCTTTTGAATAAAGCAGTGTTTCATTTGAAGGTATGTCACTCTTAAATATGATGAACAGCAAGAGTGTGTGGACTATGATGAATGTTGGCAAGAGGCGATAACAACAGACTCTTTTACCTAAAAGACAATTATATAGGCCCCCAAGGAGAAGCAGCAGCTGTACAACTTTGATCTGACCTATGGCCTTGGTTCGCCGTCCTGAACTCTATGCCTAATATAACTCTTTTAATAGCCAAGAGCGGCGTCACATGTTTCTGAGTGGATACAGAGTTCCTACCGGTTTTTGCATTTGGCACACTAAGGAACTGCATAGTCAAAATAAATAAACACATTATTTGCAACAAAACATATAACGTAGGCATTGTAATGATGCAGCATTTACAAATAATAAATGAGTGCATGAAGAATATATTAGAATATTACTTTGTATATACAGTGAAGGTCATGTTCGAAAAGATTTAATAAAACCTTCTAAAAAGACCCCTAAACAATTAACAATTTGATAAAGTCGGCACAACCTACATTAACTCAAACTGCACATCACATTACCTTATCTAAAACAATACCCACTGACAGAACATGCCATGAAAAGAATCAAACCCACAACTGAGGGTTTGTTAGCTGCAGGATTACCGCCTAGTGCACGACCTGCGCATTGTCAATTCAGGCATTCCAAGTTGCAAAAATGCATTTCAATTCAGTTCATTTATATAGCGTCTATTAAAATACAAGTTGTCTCTAGGCAGTTTCCAGGTTTCCCAGAACATGACCCCAATCAATTATTGCTTGAACAATGGCAGGTAGAAACTCCCCTAGCGGGAGAAAAAAATCTTAGCCAAGCAGTGGCTTAAAAATTCCCCTTTAAGAGGGAAGAAACCTTGATCAGGACCTGGCTCATTAGGGGGAAACCCTCCTCCCGAAGGCCAGCTGGGTAGATGAGGAGAAGGGAGATCAGAAAGAAAGAATAAAGAACAGAGAGAGGAGACACAGATATATTGTCAAAGGTACGAAAGACGACATACACTAGTATCCTAGTTTCACTCCAGGGGAGTGTCTAGCAAGCTCACTTAAGCTAAACATATCATCACTGGCCACATTAGGAAGGGGACCAGAGAAAGCTACGGAGTCTGACATGGTTTTGACATACTTACACATGACACAATATTAATTTTAGTGACTTCCAACTGGTGTAGACAGGTTTCATTAGCACCAGCATGTATGATAACTTTACTGAATTTACAATACTCTTTGCCAGCAGCTTCAAATTTGCTTCAGTGTTGCCTACTCTGGCCCCTGGAATGCACCTAAATATGGTCGTTGGAGCCTGCCTCACGTATCTCAAAATAGACTCAACCAATCACCAAGGCCAGTTTCTCAGGCGTGTGTCAATGAGTTAGGAAAAACGGTTTGTATGTCGCAAATGCCATTGGGACATGGTACCCATGCTACTAGCTGAGGACTGTGAACTGCTCACTACCTTAGTTTCTTTGATAAAAGCCCAGAATGCAGCTGGCATTTATGAACAGCATCTGGCGCAAACAGGGAGCCCATCGCTGCATGCAAGAAGGACCAAACAATGGCCTACGGCATAATCCAAAGAGTAACTTTGTTATACCTACTGCCCTGCTAAAACAGCTTTTCTAGATGTGCATGGTCAGGACCACTGTGTAAGGGGAGGGTTAGGGTTAGGGGAGGTCTGGAAACGCCTCAGTAAACTGAGTGGTGTGTGCACAGCATAATGTAAGGAAATCTTTCCCAGCTCCTACAGCCCATATACTGCCACTGGATGGTTCATTTAGACACCCAATGACTAAGGGACTATAGATATGTCCTGGTAGTTATTGACAGATTTAGCAGATGGATAGAGGCTCTTTCAACAAAATGTCCAGATGCTAAGTCAGTGGCTAAATTTAAATGCAATAAGAAGTTTTCCCAATGTTTGGTTTCCCTGATACCATAAGTTCAGATAATGGTCCTGCATTTGCAGCAAATATGATAAAAACAACATTAAAGATGCTGGGAATCAAACAAATGTTTTGATGTGTTTATCAACCACAGTCACGGGGTGTGGTGGAACGCACCAACGGAACGTTGAAGGGTAAGTTAGCAAAAATGAGGACAGAGAGTGGCTACAAGCTTATTTGGGTAGATGCTTTGCTGCTTGCTTTAATGTTTATGAGGTCACAAGCTAACTGACCAACACACCGAACACCACATGGAATGATACCTGGAAGAACCATGCCTGTGCCACCTTATCAAGGTCCACCCTTAAAGCAGTGTGAAAGAGAATTAATGGCCTATTTCCAACACTTTACCCAAATACTGTAAGCCATGTTATTGCGGCATGTACGCATGATTCTTTCATTTCCAATTACCTATTTGGCTATTAGATCCAGTAGCCAAAACTGGAATTTGCTATCGTAAAGTTCATATACTTTTTTGTTGAATTTGACATTTTTTGAACTCTCACTTTTGCTGACACATAAGCAGTATGCATGCCTTGTTTGCTAGGTTTTCCTAAATTATGCAGAAAGGGTGTACTGTGTCCTTTGAAAGGTGTGCGATTGGAGAGATCATCACCTGCATCTGTCAAATCCAGGGAATGGCATGTTTGTTTTTGATATTGTAGCATGTCACGCAGGTTTGCTCAGTAACATGTCTAGCAGAATATTTCATTCATTTATTGAATACATTGTTTTCTCATCCTAAGATTTTCCATCTGTCTGTTTTGGGCAAGTTCTCTAGGAGCTCTAAGTTTGTAGTGCTTCCCAACAAGTATCATCATTTCCTGTGCTAAGTTGTGGTCATGATCACATTAGTCCTGGTGTCTACACATGGTTGGTTTGAGCATTTCATGATTAGAGTAACTATTCCCTTATTCTTGCAGCATTCACTGATTGGAGATAAGATCATGTTTTCATTGTTGGGACCTATGGTCAAGATTTGGCTGTGTGTTTTCAGGCTCTCATATCTGGGGATTATGCTTTTATTGCCTTCTGCTCTTTTTGTAATTTGTGTTTAGTCCTCTTGCTAGTGCACACTCCACAAGCGTCTTATATTAGGCTAGCAAGTGCGGTGCATCAACATCTAGTATTTTGCAAAGGAATAGCCAGATTATCATAGTGATAATTAGGGTTCCCCCCAAAAGTCTTAACTTTTGAGGAGTGCAACTAGCAACCTGGAATGTAAACCTGTATGACTGAATAGATGTAGGTGGGAGCTGACCCACATATAATTTTAATATTTTTACTATTAATACATTTTATTTATAATGGCCTTTCATAAAACCCAAGGACACTTTCCAACAAACAAACAAAACAACAATGGATCAAATCAGCATGTAGTAAAAACATGAGGAACAGGGCAGTTGGACTTTAAGTCAGTAGGCAATCTTAAACAGGAAGATAGTCAATCTTTTGGACATCCAGTGATAAGGAGATCCACAGTTTGGCAGCAAAGCAGCTAAAAGCTCTGGGAATGAATGCCCAGTGAGATATGTTTCTAACCAAGAGAAGGCTTTGTCCGATAGCACAATACAGGGATTAAGTGTATGAAAGGCAGCCAATTGGCAGAACTGTTTTGATGGATTGATCACTTTTTAAGTCATATTGGTAATGGTCAAGGAGGTTGTTCAGATGTTCAGTTGTCCACATGGCATCAAAATCAAAAATATGATCCCCCAATCCAATATTTCAAATGTCATTTCAGTGGCAAAATAAGAAATTACCATTGTGTTCAGTTGTGGCTAGTTTAGCACAATCTCTGACTCTACAGGCCAACCCAAAACCAGCCACAGTACAAGTAACTGCACAATCAAAGGTCCACAACCCTAAATATACATACATATACATAAATGTATCACTTTATATAATTTTCCTGATGTGGTACAAAATAATTCACCACCCCATATGATATACATAGATCTCCAAAAATGGAGACTAAAACTGTTTTTTGAATGAGGCTGTAAATATGTTTAATTCTGCTGCAATGTTGGACATTTTAACAATAAGGGCCAATGAAGATGAACTCACTTTTATAGCCGGTCCCCAGTGGTTAGTCAGTGAACTACACTTTTTGTTACTTGCTGGTTAGGCATTTGTGTTTGCCCCATTACCATACCCCAGAACATTAATACAATTGGGCTTGGATCCATGCATTCAGAACCATTAGATTTTCATTCTTAATCATCCATCAGATTGACCTCTTTGTCCAGAAGTTTCAACACTGAACATAGGTTTATGGTAAGCATTTACACCATTGCAATGGATTTTAGGGATTTTGAAGTGCAGCAAACCTCAATTTAACAGGCCCCTTCCACTGTTCAGGGGCATCACTATGTCAAAATTAATCTGTTTTTTGCCCCAGTACTGAGAGAAGAAATCGGCACAACAGAAATTTTAACTTTCAACTATACCATGGTGAACCAGTCATCTGGCAGTAGGGATTGTGTTACCTGGATTTACACATAACATTTTTCACTCAAATACTCCTAAATATTTCTTTAATACCACCAGATCAATTATTGGACGAAAGTCTTTCAGTTACAGAATTGCATTTGTAAAACCCATTGTGTACCTTGTGTGATTTTCATATTTTCTGTGTTTTTCTTTTAAAGATGGTGTAGTTTTGCCATTTGGTCTTTCCAATTTACCTGGAGGTAAAGAAATTGTTCCTGGCTCTGAGAAGAGACCGCTGTTTTCTCAGAACTATTTGTTTATCCCCAGGTAAATTATATACTTTCCTATGGTCTTCTTGCTTTTGGATGGGAAGCCCCTCTCAGTTTACATTGACTGGCACATTAGTGACAGATTTACGGCCATAGATGGACAGATATGGCATCTAGAGCCTGAAATTTGTTATTGTGGGCCTAACCCTGAAAGGGAGGAATTATTGGCATGAGGTCTGCCAGCTAATGTATTAGAAACAGTTTAAATTGCAAGAGCAGAATATGTATGAAAATTACATGTACAGAAATGGCGTATCTTAGATGCTCGGCGTCAGGACATATATGTTGTTAATTTTTCCTGAGCTATATGACTGACATTCTTGCAGGAATTACTAGAAATGTACGTACTGTTTTTTTTTGTTTTACAATAGAACTTTATCTGCAGTCTCTCTCTGTCACGTTGGTTGAAAACAGAAAACGTGCCTCTCATATTCTGATCATGTGAATCATGACAGGAATGTGGTTCCCTTATGTGGTCTCTCAATAGGATCTAGAATTTGAACCATAGGAGTTTGACAGTGTAGCATGCTTTCATATAAAAACAAAAGTGCTTCTTTTGGCTCTCGGCTCAGCCAAGTGCATTGGAGACATCCATGTACTTTCATCTCACAATTTAAGTACTCATTTTGTGCTGAATGGCTCTAGAGTGAGATTACAGCCTAACCAAGTGTATATTTCAAAAGCGACAGCTTTGTAGTTCAAGAGTCTGTCTTTTGAACTGTCTGCATTATTACCATTCACCTTTGCATGAGCAAGAGCAAAGACATATGAACTGTCTCAACCTGGTGCAAGCTTTACACAGACATATATGACAAGAAACGGCAATGGTGCAAAACCCACCAGTTATCTGTCTGTTTGACAACCATCTGGGGGCAAACACCTCAGTCCCACTGAATATTAGAGGTTAAGTTATACCAGCAAGGCTGTAGACATGTCCTGTGGCATGCGCACACTATTGATGTGAGGTATTGCCATGCACTGGTAACTATTTACACATCTCTCATGCTTTGTCACAAACTGTGCCTGTCCAGACATATTTGTGAAATTTTACTGCTTGAATGTGATGGCCCAGGATATCACACAGACTCTTCTCTCAGTGCTGCAATGTGATGAATCTGGATTTTAATGGAATTAATTGTGTTAACCGAATTACAATATCTTAGATTGAATTGGGTAAAAGTAAACTGAACTGGAATGCTTTTGATTGCACTGCTTTGGACTTGATTGGACTCGTCTTATGTGTAAAGTGTCTCCTTAAGATTACGTTTTATTGTGAATTGGTTCTATTCAAATAAAAATTAACAAAATTGAATTGAATTGCTTGATAGTCTCACTGGCCTTTGCAGGCATTCTGAGAGAAATCCTTTTTACTGATGTGTTATAACTCTTGTCCCACCCTCAATTATATTTCTGTAACCCTTACCGAAAGAGGTTAAACTATGACAATAATGGAAATCACTTTTCTGGAGCTATCAGTGTCTTTAATGAGACACTGATAGCTCCAGAAAAGTCTGTAATCTTTAATTTCTGACAAGTTTCACCAAAAAAAAAAAAAAAAAAACATTTTTTTCCCCCTCTAAACAAAACAGGCATGCTTATCAACCAATAAGTTATATCTTCTTTTATGTGTTTCTCTCTCTCTCTCTCTCTCTCTCTCTCTCTCTCTCTCTCTCTCTCTCTCTCTCTCTCTCTCTCTCTCTCTCTCTCTCTCTCTCTCTCTCTCACGCACGCACGCACGCACGCACGCACGCACGCACGCACGCACGCACGCACGCACACACACACACACACACTTATAATTTATGAATCATTAAGCAGTAGCTACACAGGGCTGCAACCTTGGAGTTACACTTCCTTACCAAGGTAGTTAGTAGCGGCCAGGATACTAGGTTTATTTACCAATACCACCACAACAATGTCGAGACTAAGACACATATAGAAAGTGGTTAGATGATCTCTCGGATATTTCCATGCATACAGCCTTGTACTATTTTGCATCCTCCTCTTGAGAATTGTCTCTGGCTCAGACATTTACTGCTGAATTAGCAAATATCAGGATTGGCCATTGCATGGCATAATGAAAGAGGATGGTGCTGTCTGTTAACCTAAAATAGTCATAGATCACCTGTCACTGAATTAGGAACAAAAGTATAGAGTCATACCTAACCCATTTTAAGTTAGTTTTTTTTGTTTGTTTTCTTTTCTTTTTACTGTGGTAAAACGTTTGAATACAGTAGGAACACTAGTGAGTTTTGGGGACTTAAAAACTGCTGGAATAGGACTTCAATTGTTCAGAACTCAGCAAGGATTCAGCTTCCACTGTTCTTGACCATAAAGGAGGACAATAGCATTTCCTGAGCTGTAGAAAGAAAGAAAGGTTTGTCTGCCCCAAACTACTCAATAATATAGAACTTCCAACTCAATAACTTCCGGATCAAAAATGTATGCCTCTGTGGCCAAGAGCAATACCACAGGACATAACTCTTCTTCAGAGACATTGTTTCTGTATAAAAGAATGTCAGTCGTAAGTGTGAGTTTAGCACAAACTGAAACTTGTATTTTTGTGCAAAGATTTTCATAATATATTGCTTTTGCTCTTTATGTCCCAGTTATCCTTTAAATGGTCAAAGTTTATTTTAATGCTGACATCAGTAATTGTTTTAGATGTCTTATAATCAGCTCAGTATTTGCCCTAGCCAAGCAGGGATCTTTGCTTTCTGTGAGAGCTGCACTTGTCTGCTGTGTGGCTTTCAGGCCACTTTTATTACATAAACCTCTGATGGTAGATATTGTTAAGAAGAAACTTGTTGTGAAAGTGAGTGATAAAAGTGATTAAAAGAAACAACAGTATTTTAGTACTTCTATCTAATCTGTAAGACCAATCAATAGTCCTGGGTCTTCAACCAATTTATTTTATTTTTTTTGTGTGAGTATCATAAACAATAAACAACGTCTGGATACACTTGATACACGGAAAGTTTATCTAAAACATATATTGAAACAAAAATCTACTGTAATTGTACTAATGTGTATGCATCCTGCATATCAGACTTAAAAAAACATGAACATTTTTGCTGTTTGTAGAAATGGTTTTTACCGTTTCCTGCTGGATAGGAACATGGTTACTCCGTGTTATTACGGCCAGCCTCAACACTGGTAGCCACTGCTTCATATTCTTTTGATTCAGCCTGATATTATAGAAACAGATTTTAATACAGGTCATGGCGGTCTTTCAGGTGAGATATAAGACTGGCTGTGCTAAAACCAGTTGTTTTTCTTTCCTCACAGAATCCTTGCTTAACATGCTTTATAAACAGCAGCGCTGTCATCTGCTGCCACTGGGAAATACAACCAGACTGCTGTGTTGGCTCTGGCGTTGAGCTCATTGATTGTTAATAATGCTGGACAGTCGATATGTGACTTAACCCATAAGTTTTCTCCGTATTAGTTTTGAAGGCTTTTTCTTTGTTACTGTGTGGCGCCATGTCTCAAATAGGAGGAACAAACAGGCTCAGGAAGCTGAACACGCCCACCCTAAGTAAAACAAAGTTAGCCGTGGCTACCAGCTCCTTCACCCAATCCACCAGAGGAGCTGCAGAGCCGCAGGTGAACATTTGCAAGTGACTTTCATTTCAGATTTAGTGTTGATAGCAAAATTCAAAACGACTGGTGTATTTAGCTCATGCTGGGTAATGATAAACTGCCAATTGCTTTGCTAAGTTTTATAGCATTACAGTAAACTGAGGAAGACGTGAGAATGGCAAGCCATTGGCTAAGCAAATGCCAATCAAATGCCTACATTTATTTTTTTTTTATACATGGTACAAAAAACAATCTTCCTCCTCCAGAGTTCCTGTTGATGTGAAACCTAGTTATGTACCAACAATCTTTGTTTGTATCTGCTGTAACACAAGGGTCAGTGGAGACTGACGCCCTTCTGGAGCCATCCTCCAGTGGCCAGTCAACGAACTACAGTTTTTGTTATTTCTGGGTTGGCCTCTACAGATGGAAGTTTGTTGGTCATTGATTGCTGATGTTAGAGCTCGTCTCCAGTCGGGCAGACATGGGGTCCTGGTCATAGGCCACATAGGCGGATAATATATTAACTGTGGCACAAATTGTTTCTAAAAGGTGCTACCCACTTGCAAGCAATTTCATTAATTTATCTGAGGTTTTAATTCGGTTTAATTTATTTATCTGGCTCCTGTAAATTACATAATTTTCCTCACATATCAACCAATAATTCATCTGTCCAAAAAATATCATGCATCAGTTCCCCAACCTAAGGAAAAAAAAAAAAAAAAAAACAATCTTTGCACTTATGGGGAAAACAAAACCACAATATCTATCAGTTCTGTATATTACATGACTAAACAAATAACCATTGTTTCTGCCAGGAAAAATTCAAACATGGCAAGCTGAAAGGAATTCCAGAGATCACCTCTCCATTCTTCTCTTGTATCTCTAATATATGCCTTCATCTTAAGTTATATTGTCTTTTCACGGTTACTGTGATGTTTGTTCCTGCCCAAATGGTCCCTGATCATATTTCCTTACTTTCACTCTTCTTTTTAAAAAAGAATGAAGAGAGAATGTGGTTGAATTAATATTAGCTATACAAAAGAAGAAAATTAAGCTAATTCAGTCTTCTTGGCCTTCAAGAGAAGTAATTTCTCTTCTTTAAGGAGAAATTCTGCTGCATGTTTTTTACATATTTGTCCAGATTTCTAAATGCAGATAATTTGTTAAATGTCAATTATAAGTTGTCATCCATGTGCTGCCGTGGCAATCTGAATATGTAATTGCTCATATGAGCAATAATGATTAGAATAAACTATTTACATTGCATTTTGTCCCCACTGTATTTAAACCCAAATTGTATGTACACTGGAAAAAAAAATGTCCATGTACATATTTTATATGTTATTATTCAAAAATCACAAGAAAAGCACAAACAGATTTCATGAGCTCCATGCCCAGGAATGCTCCCAGCATTTGAAGAAAGTTGCTTTCCGAGCAGTTATTTTTATAGATGAGCTCTTTGAGACAGTTCCAGTGAGAGCTCGTAGTAGAGAGGGAAGCTCCAGGCCAGACTAAAGCACTGACGTATAGGAAAAAGTTTCAATGGCACCTGTGGATTTCACCTTACATTCTTCCAGAAAACAATTCTCCTTAATCCAGTCAGCTCTGAGATGGTTTCATTTGGGACACAATCAAAAACTTTACAAACAAATATTAAAGAGCAAAACACACAAGCAAACATGAGAAGGATACTTTTTAAAAGTAAACTATTTGTATAAGAGACTAAACGAATGCACAGGTTCAGTTATATACAATTTGGTTTCATTATTTTCTAAAACTTCCCTACCTACTTCAATCCTATTCAGGGCATCAGAGTCTGCTGGAGCATAACCAAGGTCGAAGTACATTCTAGACAGTTTGTCAGTCCATCACAAGGATAAATGGGTTTTTATCCATCTAATGTCCAGTTAATTTGACAGTTTACCAGCTATAGTCGCATAGAGAAAACTTTAATATAGCAATATTTCACGTTCTTTACTGTGAAGCATTATTATAGGCGATTATCCATGGGGGATCGCACCAAAGTAAAGATTTGATATGTTGAGCTCCTTAGCAAGTTTGTTTTTTAGATTAAATAGAATATAAACTAATTGCATACAGCCATGTAGACCTGATACTTTATTTTTGATAATAGAAACTAAGCATCGTACATCTTGCAAGTGAACATGCATTAAATCAGCAGTAAAGGAATATTTAAATACATGACCTGCATGGTTATTATGAAATATTACAGAAAATGTTCTTAAAATCTGTACTTAGTGGAACCGTCAGCTTGTACAGAAAATGAAACCTCAAAGATGAGAGAACATGCACTGCCGCAGAAATAAAGATAAGATATAATATAAAATGTTTGTCATATGTCCAGAGCTCGAGTAAAGCAGTAACTATCTCTAAAGAATAAATAAAACACTGATGATGTCCTTAAATTATGCCTGAAAACAGCCACCCCGGTGAGGGAATCTAATTAAATGTAAGTGGTTATTGGAGTGTGCTCACAGATGATGGAGTGGAAATAACCAGACACATATATCCTTAAGAGACAAGTAAATTGATCAGTGGATAAGTGGCCAGTTTGATTTGAATTATAAAGCCTTCTGAAATAAGGTTTAGAAACTGTACAATGTTTTACAATATAATATATTAAAGTGGCATAAAGAAACTTTTACGGATTTGAGCTCAGCGGGTGGAGTTTTAGTCGCTTTTATGACGCTGTCCGAGATCACTCTTGCCCCTTCTTGGTCACACTTGCTTTCTCTTGTGTCCTCTCTTACTTGAGTCTGTGTTGCCTCTCCAATGATGTTCACTGTAGCTCTGTGAGCTAGTTTCATTGTGGCTAATGTGTGATATAAAGTTATGTGCAGTTGTTGCAAGAAACGATGACGACAGGAGTCCGGTTAGTTTGAATGATTTTTACTGATAAAGCACAAACAAAAGCAATTTCATTAAAAAAAAAAAAAAAAAAATTTGAAATGGTGTAAAAATCTACGGCCACAGTGGTATACAGTACTGTGCAAAATACTTGAGCAGATGTAAAACAATGCTGTAAAGTAAGAATGTTGTCAAAGCTGTAAAATGGCATTGTTATTTTATAAATTTGCAAAATCCAAAGTGAGTGAACAAAAAGTAATTAAAATAATATTTGGTTTGACCAGTCTAAGCCTTTAAAACAGCATCAGTTCTTCTAGGTGCAATTGCACAAAGTGTTTGGAGGTTGACGTTGGTTGTTTCAAACATCTTAGATAACGAATCCCAGATCTTCTGTCTCTTCATTTAATTCCAGACAAACACGATGCGTGTCATCACTTCCAGGATTCCTTGTTCTTTTTTAAATTAAAGTTTGTTCATATTAACATTGGCTATATATTTGAAGGCTATTTATCTGGAGTTATTGTACTGCTGCAGGTCTTTTATTAATTAAAATATAAAATAGAATAGAATTATTTTATTGTCATCACAGAAGTGCAACAATATTAAGATCGCAGCTCTCAGATTCGTGCAATTTTATAGCAAAATTAAAAAAGACAGAAACACAACAATAAAACAAACAACAAAAAAATAATAATAATAAAACCACACCGGATTATTGCACATACAGTGGACTGAGTATACTCAGTTATTTCACATCTATCGCTGATGGTATTTTATGATGAATTAGTATCTTCCTGTATTTCTTAGGATTGAGGACACCATCCATCGTGACCAAACCCCTAACTCCATTTGCAGAAAGGCAGTCTCCAACTTGTAAGGTCCTCCACTATGATTCAATTTTTCCTGCGTACACTCATTATTGTACCACTCTCCAGCCCTACAGCAAACAAACTGTCTTCCAGAACACTTGCTGCCGTGATGATTTTGAACATTGCTTGTCCTTGTTTTAGGTTTTGGCCACAGTTCTCCCATGAAAACCATTTTTGGCCAAACATTTCTGGTTTTACCTTGGTTTTACTGGTTTCTGAGCTGATGGCAATGCTGGACACCTTTTGATTTTGAAGCAAACTGGGCGCAATGTTTCTTTTGTCTGCTGTTTCTTTGGCATCCACTGTCTTCAACATTCTCACTTTCCTTGTGCATCACCAGAAGAGCTTCAACAGCATGTCTTGACACATATGTTAGCTTTGAAATATTTGTGTGGGAGACATTTTTCTGTTTGCTCAAGGGCACCTCGGCAGTGCCCTGGACATGGAATGACATGGAATGACCAATGTTACGTCTTAGTCAGAGTGTTACATATGGTGGCTAGTATGGGGCCTGTTGTATAAAGATATATTTATGGTAACACACATAATGCAATAATGGCTAATCGGAGAGAAGTACAGGTCTTCTCCACATTGAAAGAAGCTCAAGCCACACATTCACATTACCATCCATCCATCCATTTTCTACACCCGCTTTATCATTTGCAGGGTCACGGGGGTCTGCCGGAGCCTACCCCAACTCATTACAAGCGAAAGGCAGGGGTTCCAAGTTTCGGAAATACTAATGAACCTACTGATGTCATCAGTTTCATTGAACAGTGTGAGAATTATCTAGATATGCCTCAACCGTCAAACCCAGAATTGTTAGGGGATTTGTCAGTTGTCCTGAAGGGATCCGCATGAAGTTGGTGGAAGGCCACTAAAGGACAGGTGCATAATTTGGGAATTGTTTAAAAGAAGCTTTTTTAGTTGCCTTTCTTCCCACCAATTATTTGAACAAGATGGTAGATCAATTAAGAACAATGATACAGTGACCAGATCAGTGTTTGAGGGATTCCGCACACGATTACAGAGCCGTATATCTGAAGTTTAAGAAAGATATCACCAAAGAGGAAATTGTAAGGCGGATTCTCCATAATAGTAACACAAAAGTTGCTGGTTGTCATAGGGGAACAGTCTCAACCGTAGCTCAACTCATTAAAAAATTTCCCTCTGATATTGGGTTTAGATGTACTAATAGAGACCCAAGCAGTGCTGGATTTCTCTAAAAAGAATTATGGATGGAAGATGGAGCAGGTGTAGGATTAGATTCTAGATAAATTCTAAAATGCCCATAGATGTGAGTGTGCACAGTTGTTTGTCTCTGCATGGGACCCTGTGATATACTGACATCTTGTCCTCTTGCCTATACTGAGCCAGGATAGGTGCAGCAGATCCCTATACCCTGATTAAAACGGGTATAGAAAATAGATGCATGGATTGCATGTAAATCCTTGTTAAGTGCAATTATTTAATATGTTCTGTTTTCTCATAATTATAAAGGTTATTTCCCAAATTTACCTGTAAAAACCAAAATAACTATAAAAGGACATTACGAATGGGTCAAAGAGCTTGATCAGGGGGTGGCGCTTCGGAAGACAGGTGACAAGAAGCAGAAAACCTGAAACTATGAAAGTTTGGCTGAGCTGGCAGAATGGGGTAACTGTATCTTTACTTATTTACAATACACATCCAAACATATTCAAGCAATAATAACATTTAGCCTAATAGTAAACTCCTTTGGCGAGAGGGCTGGGGGAGTGTTACAAATGTACTTCTGTTTTATTTTAATAACAATTTTACTGGGAAGCTGAGGGCGATGGCAGAAGAAGACGTGTTTGGCGTGGGCTCCTGCTTCAATTGCCCTTTTAAGTGGTTTTCGACAAGATGTTCACTGTTTAACATGCACAAAGCAGCACTCCATAATGTGTAGACAGCTCTACTGATTAACACAAAAGCCTAGTGTCAATGTTAGATACATGTGAGACCCAGCTGCACTCACAAGCCGGTGATGCCATGTAACATTTGCTGGAATCCTGGTGGTGAGCTTTAGAAATACACAGACATGTGCAAAGTAGTTAAATACATATGGTAAACATGTGTAAATGAGTTATATGCAGGACACCTTAGGTTATTTATTTGGCTGACATAGTAGAATAACAAAGTGTACTGTTTCAATAGAAATTAAATTTAAATCATATGCAGGCACTATAAATGTGTGTTTATGTATACATATACACCATATTACCAAAAGTATTCACTCACCCATCCAAATAATCAGAATCAGGTGTTCCAATCACTTCCATGGCCACAGGTGTTTTTACAACTATTTGTGACAGAATGGGTTGTTCGCAGGGGCTTAGTGAAGTCCAGCGTGGTACTGTGATAGGATGCCACCTGTGTAACAAGGTGCTCCTAGATATTCCACAGTCAACCGTCAGCTGTATTATTATTATTAATAGAAAGAGTAATAAAGAGAGACGAGACAGTGGTGGTGCAGTCTGGTGTCTGTGTTGTAATGCATGTTAAAAAAAGTTTATAATATTCTTGATTAAAGAGTAAAGGTGGACACAGGACAAAAAGGTGTTATAAGCAAAAAAGAGGACAAAGAAAAGGGGGAGGAGCTTTCTATTTACAATTGCATGTCTGAGTGTTTGGGGGTGTAGATATATATCGAGATAAAGACATATCTTAGTAGTTAACTGCATATACATATGCAGTTGACTAATACATATTCATACACATTGTGAGAAGAGAGAGCAACAAAATAAATAAATAAATAATATATATACATCCACTACATCCACACACACACACACACACACACACACACACACACACACACACACACACACACACACACACACACACACACACACGTTCACACACACATATAACAAAGATCAATGTGTGGACATCTAAGCATCTTGCTATGCATGAATGTAAGACACATATGCACATGTGCATGATTATACATACATACAAATATACACTGATACATTCATGTGCACATGTGCTTATTTAGATACACACACATATGTATAAACAAATATTCAAATAATATACATACGCATATCTTTGGATCACTGCATCTTTGGATCAGTACATCAGTAGATGTGTACACTTTGCAAATACATGTCACAATATATTTTACAATAATCATTTATACTTACATCCTTCATTGGCATACATACATACACCCAACATACACATATGCTCCCACATACACACATACATGTACACACCTTGTATGCATTGGTGGTTCAGTGGTAGAATTCTCGCCTGCCACGCGGGAGGCCCGGGTTCGATTCCCGGCCAATGCAAAACATTTTTGAGAGTGATAGCCTAGTGGTTATGGTGGTTGCCCTGGTAGGCCTGGAGGACCCAGGTTCAAGTCCTGGGCTGACAACAATGGTGAAGCACTGTGGGCCCCTGATCAAGGCTTAACTCCCAATTGTTCCCCAGGTGCTGGGATAGCAGCGCTGCTCCTAGTGAAACTAATGATGGCTTAAAAGCAGAGGTCCAATTTTGGGGTGTATCGTGAGATACACACTGGTAACAATAATGAAAGCTTGAAAAGCTTGTAGGAAAAATATACATACATACATACACATATCCATATATACATATATCTATTCCTATATATACACACATACATCCATATATACACATAAACATAGCCAAACACACACACACACACACACACACACACACACACACACACCCATATATACTTACTCACATATACACACATACCTATATATATACATATACATACTCACACACACATACATACACATACATACAAACACTTATTTGCAGATATAAATACATGCATATACAAAAAATATTAATAATAATAATATAAATAATAGTGACAAAAATAATAATAATAAATCATTTACATACCTCCTTCCTTTGAATAGTTATTCTAACTTTAAAATAGTTATTCTCACAATTCCATTGATGGTTCCTATCGTTACTGGTTATCGCCCCCAACGGCCGAGCAG
The DNA here is from genome assembly GCA_014839995.1 of Xenentodon cancila. Lineage (NCBI taxonomy): Eukaryota > Metazoa > Chordata > Actinopteri > Beloniformes > Belonidae > Xenentodon > Xenentodon cancila. Next base: position 3,320,417 of record CM026203.1, read on the forward strand.
CTGCATCCACGCCATTCATCCCAAAGTGCAATGCAATGCTTCTGATACAGTGGTGTAAAGCATGCCCCCACTGGATTCTGGATTCGCAGTTCTCCATCTGACAATCTGATGGACGAGTCTGGGTTTGGCGGTTGCCAGGAGAACGATATTTGTCTGACTGCATTGTGCCTGATGTAAAGTTTGGTGGAGGGGGGATTATCGTGTAGTTGTTTTTCAGGAGCTGGGCTTGGCCTCTTAGTTCCAATGAAAAGAACTAAGAGGCCAACTAATGAAAGTATACCAAGACATTTTGGACAATTCCATGCTCCCAACTTTATGGGAACAGTTTGGGGCTGGCCCCTTCCTTTTCCATTATGACTGCACAAAGCAAGGTCCGTAAAGACATGGGTGACAGAGTATGCTGTACAGTAGACATAGTTTTGATTGCATGGTTAAATCAATAAGATTGCATCTACAATTCCTAGTATGATTTATGTTTTAAACTCATAGAATTGGTGCTTTTCTTTGCAGCCAGCGCCAACAGAGTAAAACTGTACCTTAAGTGTGTCACTACATTAAAGGTCCAGCAGCTCCATTTGAATATTAATACTTGCCTTTGCTACATCAACCTCAAATGGATTACTGAAAACTTCAAACTTAGTTTTATTGGCCTCAAAGTCAGCAAATTGTAAAAGCGTACAGAGAGGAGGTACTATGGCTGATGGACAGGGGCCAAATCCAACAACCGGTCCCTAAATGTGAACAAGACAATAGAGATGCTGATTTCAAAAGAACACACCATGACTACTCACTGCTATATACTGAGGAATTCCTTGTAGAGATCAACCAGTGCACTAAATTCCTTGGTGTTTACATCACCTATGACCTCACATGGAACCTAAACAACAGTACCATTGTTATGAAAGCCCAGCAGTTTCTCTATTTCCTGCAGACAGTAAGGAGAGCTCAACTGACCCCCCACACATACCTATCCTCAGCGTGTTTTATGGAGGGACTATAGAGTCTCCATAGTGGCTGCATCACAATGTGGTTAGGTAACGTCTCTATTTTGGATCACAAGACCTTATGGTGGCTGGTAAGGACAGCTGAAAAGATCGATGGAGTTACTCTCTCCTCTGTCATGGACATCTTTAAGTCACGCTGGATCCACAAAGCCACCGGCATAGTGGATGACTCCACTCACCCCTCCCACACTCTTTTCTCCCTCCTACCGTCTGGCAGAAGGTTCTGAATCACACTGGGTTTAACTGCCAGCATGAGGAACAGACTCTTCCCCCAGGCCATCACACTCCTTATCAGATTAAAACACAACCATGCTCCACATATGCACAAATGCAACCCTGGACTGGCTTTGCTCTGAGACTTGTATGCACACATACTTTGTAATCTCTTCCCATAACATATAACTGAACTGCCATGCTCCCACAAAAAAACAATCAAATTATTTATGCTGTCCTTTTCTGACAGAGTCCTGCAGTCCTGCGTCTGAACGTTTTTTCACACTGACTTGGTAATAGAATACGGTACCTGTCAAAGAATTGTATACTCCACTCGAGAACTGTTACTGCTGTGATTGTCGCTGCACTATATATTGGCCAGTCCTGCATTGTTTGCCGTTGTGTTCCGAAAGTCACCAAGTCATTTTGTGTCGTGTTCTTCTGTTGTGCACCATAGAGGTAAAAACAAACAATTTTCCTCCCACTATGTATTGCAGACATGGTTTAAAACACCCATGTATGTATCTATAGTACCTATATATGATTTAAATGTAATTTCTATTGAAACAGTACACTTTGTTACTCTACTACATCAGCCAAATAAATAACCTAAGGTGTCCTGTGTATAACTGGTTTACACATGTTTACCATACGTAAGTAACTATTTTGCACATGTCTGTGTATTTCTAAAGCTCACCACCAGGATTCCAGCAAATGTTACATGGCATCACCGGCTTGTGAGTGCAGCTGGGTCTCACATGTATCTAACATTGACACTAGGCTTTTGTGTTGATTAATAGAGCTGTCTACACATTATGGAGTGCTGCTTTGTGCATGTTAAACAGTGTTGTGGAGCTGTAACACTGCTCCCCAATTACTGCTCTGCAATTACACATCCAAGTAGCTTTCCAATGTAATTGTTATTAACATAAAATAGAAGTACATTCACATTATTATTTAATTTTAGATATGAGATGCTGAGTTTGTTCCATCAATTTCCGCATTGCAGACATCCCCAAAATTTGATACCAAGAAGATGATCCCACAGATGTTGCAACAGCAACATCCTGTGGGATTTAAGTGATTTTCATTAAACAATTTTATTTCAAGGGGGAAGTAGAGAGAAAAGTACTACTAAGCTGCCATGTGTGTGTCAGAGTGTGTGTGTGTGAGAGTCCTCCTCCCCACCATCCATCTTACACTTTTCTTATTACATCCCCTGTCTCCTACAAAATAAAGTTTTTACACAAAAACACTGGTTCTTCAAAGAAATGTAGAGCCCCTGAGATTATATTTCGCTTTATCACAAAGATTTCATTCAACTGGTAAGATGCACTTATGTTGATATTGAACATGCCAGTAGATTTGCCACTCACAATAGAAGTGAATAGATTAAATATTTCCCACCTCTTCCCTCACCACCACCCCTAAAATAATAATAATAATAATTTAATGGGCAATGTGCATGGATCTATGTGCCATGAGTTTACTGAACATGACATCTCTGCTCTTTATATTCTTCATTTTTTTCAGAAGATTTTAAAGGTATAATCACCTTACTATTTAAAGATGAAACTGACAGGGGTATGCATCCTCAAATAGCTATACTTTCTTGGATTGACACGTAAATGTAAATGCAGCTGAGCTGTTAAAGTTGTGTCAGACGACCGAGTGCGTTTCACAGGTACATCTGGCAGTTAATACGGAGACTAAACAGCTCAAGTTGAAAACATGAGGTGAAATTATATTTCACTTGACTTTCTTTTCCTGTAAAAAGCCTTTCTGTCTCTCATTTAGTCTTTCCTTTTTGTCTTAGTGTGGTATCTCTTTTTTCTGCTTTTCCTTGCAGAACACACACCCAAAGTTCATGGCTTCTCCCTGACATTATTATTACACATAGCCAAATTGGATGTCTCTCAGGGGGTAAGGATGACATTCAAATATCCCGTCCAGCTCTGCTCATTATAGCCACTGTAGGTGCTCCTTCAACTGGCATCCAGGTGAGCAACTCATCTCTCAACTCTCACCTAATCAGCTCCCAGGAGAGGTCAGGTCCCTGTCAAGATGATGCCATTTTGTAGATGACATTCAGATTTTTATTATTCCTTGGTCATTAAGGTCTAAGCCATTAAAATAGTCCCTTTAATGTTTGGTATAAGTTGCTGATTTGTGACACACCATCAGTATTAGATGGTATCTTTTGGCAGTTTCGATATTTGTTGATGGTTGTTCCATTATAACTGCTGTAAAAATGGTGACAGTTATTCAATAAATACTGATTATTATATCTGCTGTGTGTTTCCAAATGGTTGCCGTATCTGGTCAAACTGTGTCTATGTTTGTATTCTTTTGGGATTTTTTTTTGTCTGCTAAAACAACCATTTTCAAAACATTTTCAAAACATTTCTCTATGCAGGATTGGATGCTGTTCTGTTTCATGGATTTCGGCAGGTCATTTCATCACTTTTTGCACTATTTATAACTTGTTACGAAGAGTTGTTTTTTTTGTTTTTTGTTGTTGTTGTTTTTTTTACATGTGTGACCGACTGATTAAGCTTTCTTAATCACTTTAACAGTTAATGACCTGAATAACCACTAAGAAGACAAGTAGAAGAGGACGAGTCAAAGATATGAAGCAGGACAGAGCGTAATAAGGAACTTGTGGAGCTGATGAGGAGACATCGGGAGCTGTGTTTTTGGGAACACAGCTGCAACAGAAGCTCTTTCCTTTGCACCTCTATATGGATTATGAACAATTTACACTGTAACAAATAATTTACCTTCAGGGATTAATAATGTATTATTTAATTCACTTTTCTTTTTACAGGTGCTGTTATATCACCCCCAGGTATTATGGTAGTTGTGCAAATTATTTTCTCTGTTTAACAGAAGTGCTTTCATCTGCCAATTATATTCCCTCAAACTATTTTCTTAAACTTGCAAAAATGATTCCAATTTTATTTTTATTGAAACAGTACACTTTGGTACTGTACTATGTCAGCCAAATAAATGACTTAAGGTTTTTAGGCTTTCAGTTTTGTTCAAGCAAAATCCCAAAGCAGAGGAACTCTGAATTAGTGTCCTTTTATGAACAAAGAAAGGCATCCAGAGAAGAAAAACAGAGGTGGTAAGAAAGCAAAATTCACCCATTTCCTGCGGCAGAATTACTGAAGCATATCCTTTAGCCTGGCAGTGTAATAACTGAGCTGAGACACTATGAACTCATTTGATGGTAACAAAGAAAATTAAAAAAAGATTACTGGTGTCCCAGGAAAAGATGTACCATGTAGGTCTCTATGGGCGACAATAATGTCTTCTTTCTTATTATGTGTGCTGGATTCCAAAAACCCAACAAGAATTAGGAAAAGAAATAGAAAAATTGGAAAAGTCAATATATTTTTAGCAGTTTACTGAATGCTGTACTGGTTGCATGCACCTACTAATTTAAAGCAATAAGGTTGTCCAAAATTAAAAACATAAATAAAATTTCAGTACTGTACATTATTTTATGCACTAATTTTGTTTGACTTCAGTTTTGATTATTGTGATATCATCATTTATTGCTGTTTCTGGAGGGGAGGTGGGGAGTGATAGGCTTATGGTTACAGAGATGGACCTGGAAGACCCAGGTTCAAGTCCCCTGGCTGGCAACAACGGTGAATCACTGTGGGCCCCTGAGCAAGGCCCTTAACTCCCAATTGCTCCCCGGGCGCTGGAAAAATAGCAGCCCTTTTAGACTGAGACTGCAGTGAGTGAAAACTGACTGCTGATAAAAATACTGCTCATCGGTATCTTATTCTGGGTGAATCACAGCTGTCTTCAAGAACACAACAAGCTTTAGAGAAATTCCTTACTCAGCCTTTCTTTTGAAGGTTTGGGGTGTCCAATCTCATTCCTCGATGTTACCCTGAATCCTTGTCCCTTGATACTGAGCTTCAAAGAGTAATTTGAATTCAAAATACTTTATAAATCCCCAAAGAGAAATTCATTGTTCACCAAGGCATCGATGTTCATTGCCATTCTGATGACACGCAGCTGTATTTATCTATGAGTCAACTTCCAATTTGGGTTAAGAAGGCTGAGACCACCTCCACCTTTAAAACCAAACCTAAAACCTATCTGTTTAGAAAACATATAGTTGGTGTAAACTTTAGTGTGTTAGGACCAGTAGTTACAGCTGCAGCTGGTCTTCAACACAGCTTCATCCTTGATATGCTGCTTTAGACCTGCTGCAGGGGGACCCCAACATGTCTCTGTAGTCCATCAACTAACCATGTTTCAGTTATATATACAGAGAAATCTTAATTCTACTGCTCACAGATAATTAATACTAATATATCTTATCTTTTGTACCTTTGATGCTGTGTCTGTGTCTCTCCTTTCTCTGTTCTTCATTCTGTCTTTCTGATCTTACTTTTCCTGCTCTACCCGGCTGGCCTTCAGCAGGAGGGTCCCCCCTTATGATCCAGGTCATGATCAAGGTTTCCTTCCTCTTAAAGGGGAGTTTTTCTTTTCTTTTCTCAGCTGTGTATGCAATAATTGCTCGGGGGTCATGTTCTGGGTCTGCAAAGCGCCAAGAGACAACTTAGTATCCTCTTTTGCACAATCAGCTCCATAGGATCTAAAACACTGCCCAGAACAGAACAAGCCTTCTTTATCAGTTTTTTTTAATAGTTTCTTTAAGTCCCTTGTTCTGATGCTGCGACCCAACATATGACTCTCCACAGCTGGCTTATATAAGATATTCAGCGTCTTGCTACAAATGCTGAAGAACCTAAGAGTCCTCAACAAGTAAGGTCTGCTCTGTCCTTTTATATAAAGCGCATCACTGTTGTATCTCCAGTCCAGTCTGTTGTCCAAGTGAATACTTGAGGTATTCATACTCCTCCATCAACTCCACTTCTCTAATGATGGAAAAACTGACTTAATCCTGGCTCTCCTAAAATCCGCAATCCTCTCCTTTGTCTTGTTCACATTCAAGATAAATAGATTGTTCCCATACCATAGCACAAAACTGTTTACCAGTTCTCTGTCATCAGTCTCTTGTCCATCAATGACCCCCCTACAAGAAGTGTAAAGAGACAAGAATTAGGAAAGTGCCTTTGCAGCAGTTTGGGTCTATAGCAGAGAATCTGATAGACTGTCTCAGGATCACCTGAGCCAGAATTATTTCTTATCTGCTGGAAATGGTGTTTAATTTTTTCCTATTCTTCCTACAATTCAAAATCTTCTCTTTTGTTTTGTTAACATTCAAGACAATGTGATTCTCCCCCCACCATGCCACAAAGATGCCCTTCTGTTCTCTATACTAAGTCTCTTGTCTATCACTGATATACCACACAACTGCAGTACCATCTGAGTATTTCTGCAGATGACAGGACTGAGGTATACAGCGTGAAGAGGAATGGTGAGAGTACAGTCCCCTGTGGTGCTCCTGTGTAAGACACAGAACCATTCAGTCTCACAAACTGGCTCAGGCTGAGGTTGAAGAGGTGCTGCAGAATCCCACATAGCTGGTCCACACAGACTTTCAGGACTGTGTGGACATAGTAAACATTAAACATTAAACAGCAATTCGGATTGTCAAACCATCATGTCTGAAGCAGAGAACATATCAGCTACATACGGACAAAAATCATGCTGGCTTGATTGGTTAATTGACAATGGGCAATAATCAACTGCAGAACACCTTCATCAGGCATACCATCTTCTACATCATCTTCCTCATTCAATCCAAAGCACCTGAATATTCTCTTTTACCACATTCAGTAATCTTTGGTCTTAACCCTGTTCTGTCTGGCAGCTTCATCCTCAGCATCGTTACAACAGTTTATTCAGTATGAATCTAGTAACTATCGCTCCATTTTTCTCCCTCCTTTACTCTGTCTCCAACCCTGGCTAGTCCTTTGATATGATCGCCCTAATACTATCCATTCTTGTCACAACCAAAGAAAGTCTTAGCATCTCCAACTCTGCCTCCTCCAGCAGTGCTTCATGTCTCTTGGTCACTGCTACCATCTTCAACCAAAATGGCAGTGCATGTCTTGCCTTTGTTTTGTAAACTTTTCTCTTCACTCTTCACACACTGCTACTCTTCTATAAGAGATTACTCCAGGCATTCTTCTCCCCCTACTCCACCCTGCCTGTCCCTTTTCCACAATCCCCATGGCTCTGAACAGTTGAGCCTAATTATTTCAAATCTTGTATTTTCTTTACCTCCACTCCTTGCATCCTCAACATTCTGCCTACTTTTCTTTTGTTTACACACATGTACTGTGCCTTGCTGTGACTGACTTTCTGTCTACAGCATTTATCCACCTTTCAATGGTTTCTTCCACATGCTCCCAACTCTGACAACAGATCACAATGTCATCTGCAAACAACATAGACCACGGAGACTTCTGTCTGACCCGATTTGTCAATTTGTTTATCAATATGGCAAACAAGAAGACACACTGTGTTGATGCTGTATACAGAGGACCTGTAACCAATCTTTAAGTCCTACTGCAGACCTTACTGTTAATATTCTGTCTTCACACATGTCCTGTATTACTCAGCTCCATGTGTGTATTACATCAATATTCCCAAAGCATTATGGTTTCTTGGCATGATTTATCATTTTGCAAAATCATGCAACAAAACAAACTCTTATAAGAAGCAACCTTAAAAATTGTCTTTAGGGAATTTATTTTAAATTATTAATTACAATTACGAAAATAAAGCACCACAATATGTGATTACTGTATACATTACTGAGTAGTCTTTTCAGAGTCATCTTTTACGATGGATATGGGATTGTAAATTTGGTCTGTAAAGAAGTATGAAAAAAATCTGACCTGCTGCAACTCACATAAATACTAAAATTACAATGAAAATAAACTATTTGTGACAGTATATAACAAATCATAGCATTCATTTTGCAACGTAGTTGCAAAGCAATTTCCACAACAGTATATCTAAGCCTTTGCAGTTTCAGAAGAAGACCATCCTCAATTGATTTTTATTGTTTTGCCGAGGTCACATTCAGGTGCAAATGGGAATACACATATTTGATTAAAAGATGCACTGCAAATTCTAACCATAGCTTTAAAAGCTTAATGTTGTAACACAGAGACGTCCGCATGGTGACCCCAGGCATTTTTCTTGATGAAAAGAATCATCTCAATCTGTCATCCAAATGTAATTTCAGTGCTGAAATGCACTTCAGAAAGTATCTCATTCTGCATTGCACAAAAACATTTCATTGAAGGTCTCAAGGTGATAACAGCATTTGATAAGTATTGATTTACACAGGTAATTTGAGACCATCTTATGTACTGTGCATCCAATGTGTTTGACATTTGTGGTTATTTGTTTGAGATAAGGCTATCAATCATTACACACAAAAAAGGAAACCTGAAAAGAAAGAAATAAAAAGCTGTGCTAGATCCAAGGGTTAATTATGCTTTAATTCCAATGCAAAACCCTATTTTCAGTCTAAGCTCTAAGCTTCCTCTGTAGGGCATTTCTGCTGAAGTCATGTTGTGGTTTAAACTGACAAGATTTATATAGAATAAAAAATGTGTGTATTCCCAGCGATGACACATACTACACTTCCACTACATCCCCTGCAATTTTGACACAGACTACGAAAGCACTGAAGAATTCCATGGAGTGTCCTTCCAAAGGGACCAGTCTATTTCATATTTATACCAACTGAGGAGTACTTTATTGCGCTTTGCTGCAAGAGATTTCCCCGGCTTCTCACATAAACACTGTCACCCTTTAAACATTCAAGTCATTGTTTAAGAAGGTGCCTGCTGTCAATTTTATTTATAAACCTCACTGGCTTGTTCTTACTCGAAGACCGGTGTCCTCCAACACTCTCCATCTACTTTTCGTATATTACCTTGAGAGATGCTAGGCTTCCCTCAAAGGCAAACGGTAAACATGGCTCACAACAACAGTTAATGCAGTCCCTGAGTAAAGAAATACATGCCTCAGCAAGACTGAGCTAAAACACTCTGAGAGGTGTTGAGGTGAATAAAAATGCTTCACTACATCCTGTTGTTTTAAAAGTGTATGTTTCTTCTGAGATCCACGTCCAAGAAATTACCCTCTGGTTCCCCTTTGCAGTATTTGCCTCTCATGCAACAAACAGCTAGACTGTGAGGGCGTGATGACTCCCTGGCTGGAGTCTGACAATATGCTGTGTTACTCACAAGACAAAGCTATGGTTCCCTGGACAGGAATGCTAAAAGAAAATCTCCCAGAAGCAAGATAATGGCTGTGGTGAAAGCTAGAGGAACACTGGCTTAGGGATTTTGATGACATAATGACGAAAGTTATATACATCTCCTATCACTGCCTTTTTAAACTTCTCAGCACAAGAATAACAACAATCATGTGAGTTTTAAACTTTAAAATGAAGACAGGGTGGTAAGAATCACATGGATCCAAGAGTAAATTGTGTTGGAGATAATTGTTAACTTTCAAAATCTTAATATCTGTTTGTTTTTGTTCTAGATAACTAGAAAAAATGCTGTCTGACACACACACACAAACACATGCACATACACAAACACACAAATCATATACTATATATATAGTATATATAGTATATGGTATATCTTTTATTTATATATATATATATATATATATATATATATATATATATATATATATATATATATATATATATATATATATATATATATATATTATATGGTATATCTTATATATATAAATAAATATATAAATATATAAATATATATATATATATATATATATATATATATATATATATATATGTAACATATCATATCTTTTTATCTTTTGACATACAAATGTATAATATTTATATATTTGAATATAAACCTGTTTTCACTGTATTCAGATGAGTCTGTTTACACAGTAAGTGAAACCAAATTCTAAAATATACTTTACACATTGTAGTTACACTACATCAGTTTGCTCATTTTCTCCCCTAAGTCAAACCATTATATCCCATTAAAATGATCTGTGATGGGCAACAGTAATATCTCATTTATATTAAAGGAAAACATCAACAGACAACGTTGCTAGCTCAAGCTGTTGTTGAGCATTAACCATTAAAGGAATCTTATTTTTTGTACTTCTTTTTATAAATTAGGATTGAAAAAATTGATTATGTATCCCAAGGCGATTAACATACTTTAAATAAGAGGGTAGTACGTACAAAGTACGGTGCTACTGGAGAGCCAGTATTCCATCCTACCTCTAGTACGACAACCCCCAAAGGAGTAATACACTGCTTTCTTTACCCTGATGATGAAAATGTAACTTATATTGTTCATGCTATAACTACATTTCTCAAATACTTTCATGCCCATAGTATATTTCTCAAACAATACAAATGTTTCTGCAGATAAGAAATAAGAGAAAAAACCAAGACAGCCATCAAATCACTGGACTTTTTTCTTCTCCCAAAGTACTAGACAAAGTAGCACCATGGCTTGTACTTGGTTTTAATTGAGTTCAATTTAATTTAAGGTGCCAAATCACAATAACAATAACCATCTCAGGGCACTGAGGTTGAAAACAGCAGAAATCAAATTTCATCCAATATCATCCATTTGTGATCAAGTACATCCTAATTGAATCAAATTCAATACGGTTCAAATTGTATTCATATAGTGCCAATTAATTAAAAGCAGTATAGCAAATTAATACATTTTTGTAGTAAGACAGCTCTTGCATAACCAGGGTCAGGGATGGTTGCTGTTTACTTTAACTTGTTAGGAGTAACAACAGCAGCATAAATAAAGATATAGATTAATCCAATTACATTTGTTATGAAATTATAAAATAAAGAAACATGCAATAATAATGGTATATTCATCCAAGAAGTGTAAAGATACAAGAATTAGGAAAAGTTCCTTTGCAGCAGTTTAGGTATAGCAGAGAAACAGATAGACTGTCTCAGGATCACTGAGTATTTCTGCAGATGACAGGACTCCGAATTGTACTGGAAGTGTGAGGTGTACAGTATGAAGAGGAGTGGTTAGGGTACAGTCCCCTGTGGTGCTCCTATGCTGCTGACCACCTGGTCAGACACACAACCATTCAGTCTTACAAACTGTTTGTCAGGTAGTCATTATTCTGCATCACTGTGGAGGCATCTACCTGTGTTTTATGGAATATAGTATCCAAGTAAAAGAAGCAGAATTGTGTTAAATGCACTTAGTGAATTAAAGAATATGTTCTTCACAGTACTGCCTGCTTTATTTAGATGTGTTTGTTGAAGTAGGTGTATAATGGCATCATCAACTCTAACCTGACAATTATAAGCACACTGCAGTGGGTCTTGAAAGGTGCTTGTTTGCTTTAGCTTCTCCAAAGGTGATTGAAAATAACAATGGTGTATCACCAAGATCCATTATCGTGGTGGAAGACGCCACAGTTGAGATTAGGTGGTAAAGCTGTGTGTCAAGGTACAGCAGAGGTCTGTTTGGAGGGGAGCAGGTGAGGAGGATACCAAGCTTTTTTCTGAAGTGAACCTATTGAAGAACATTAACAGCTCATTCACTCTGTCCAGACTTCCATCTCGCTGAACTTCCTTCTGCTAAAAAGACCTTGAACCTTCTTTCATGTTTATACAGTATGTGTGCCATTTACTAAGTGACCAAATGAATGAATGCAGTAAAGGTGGAAAGATGAGTAAAAAAGCATTTGAACAACATGTTTTTGAACAACATGTTTTTAGTCACAGGCTGTCAATGATACAACTTAGAGAAAATACAGCTGAAAAGAGCCCGTTTGTAGAAATGGAAGGGCTGGAAGATGGTTTTGTAAGGCTGATGATATTCCCTGGGTGCACTCTTTACAAAGACAAGGCTATACATTACATGAATATAACTTTAGAGAACTTCAATACTATGCTGTTAAAATAAAACTGCAGTTTAAGCAAATCTGAGAAAATGGACAGTCAGGTAGGCAGATCCCATTGCAGCGTTTCTGTTGTACTGAAGGGCCAAAAATTAATTACTTTTGTTCTTAACGGCCAGCCTTGATGTTGGTCTTAGTGTGTACTGAAGGACAACATTAGAAAAAAAGCAAACTCACATTGCACCCTTACATTGAAGATGATGACTTTTATGCTTGATTTTCTCCCAAAACTGAAAACTTGTTAAAGGGACATTGTATGCAACTTGGATGTCCCAGTCATGATTTGACACATTGGTACTTTTTAGCTTTTAAATTTTCTTTTAAATTTTCTTCATCAAAATTAAACTTAATTTAACAGATTCCTGATTCTCAGTATGAAGAAACATGATAGCAATCTCTACTTCTTAAAATGCATTAATCTACAGGTGTAAAGGTTTGTAATCCTCTCTTATAGGGGTACAAGTATCTAGCTTGCTCTGGTCGACTAGCAGGATGGCAGGTCTTTGCCTGCACCAGTCAGTCTCTTTAACTCCCGTGCCTTTGTTTGAAAAGCGTGTGTTCTGTCACCCTGGCTTAACCCTAAACGTTCAGATGGTGAATGGATGTAGTGAGACAGGCTTCAGGGGTAGATCCCTGACCGTCAGCTGAAGATTGGTTCTGCAGCACACCTGAAGCTCGCCTGTGCAGATCCTGCCTCTACGACATCCAGCCAGAATGATGGAGTGCCCCTAACCCAGAACAATCTATCAATAAGGAAACCCAGATTGATAAACCAAAATACCAAATATTTATTTGGAACCAGGGAGCAATTTAAGTTATAAATGGTATTCTCTTTATAACAAAACGATTGCGCTTCACCTCGAAGTCCGACGAGAACAAATTAAAACATATGAAATAAAGTAAGTTGCTTTCCAACCCGATGTGAACAAGAAACAAAACTTAAGTGTCAATAAACCAACAAAAAAATAAATAAATAACAACAAAGGATATATTTATCAACCCCCTCTATATAAGATGTTAATAGGTCTTTCTAAGGAAAATGAAGAAAATAAAAACAGGCTTTTAGTTATAGTCCAATATGAAATGAAAATGAAACAAATGACAGTTAAGACTCAATAATTCAAAACGACAGAGTCCTTGGTCTCCTCAGACCAACTGACATCAGAACAAAAGAACATCAGAATCAAACAAAATGCCCGAACGCGATGAGAGTCAGTTCCGTGGAGTTCTTTCCTGCTGACGGACAGACTAATCGTTCCTGTTCCAGACTGGTCCGCCAGGCAAAATAAAGGTTCAAGAATAGTGACGCCAGTCTCTGGGGCCTCTTGTCACTTTCAGGCTTGAGCAGGTGCTCCAGCTCACAAAATAAGAAAAACGGAAACAGTACCTCCTTTCCAAAAGAGTGACGTACAGCCGGTGAAATACCAGGACAAATCACTGGGATGCTAGCTGCATGGCAGGGAAATCCTCCTTCCGTTACCTCCCGACCCGCTGCTCTGCTCTCCCAGAACCTGGCTCTCTCCACCACCGCTAGCTGTAGCTGCTTCGCGCCTCTGGGAAAATCCCACGACCCGCTCGCCTCCTCCGCACGCGTTGGCAATCTTGTCTTGCTCTAACCACGTAGCGGGGCCGGGACTCAGCCGCTCCAAAAATCAAAAACTCCCACCAACGTCGGTCTTCTCCGCTCTCCCCCTCCCGCGTCTTTTCGTCGTACCCCACCGCCTGACGTCATATCCGGGTCGCATCTAACGTCCTCTGTTACACTCCCCCCTGCTAAACCCTGCCATGCTAGCAGCAGTTCCAGTGAGGCACCCTTTACAAGAAGAGCACATGAAATTTAATACCACATTTTGACATTGTATAAACAGAACACATATGCAGGACACACTAATCCATCACATAATCATTTCTGTACCTTACAGGCAGGACACCCCTGTTTTGTCGGCGGGGGTTTCTATGTCGGAGAAATTCCACACTGCTCTGACTCATGTCCCCACTTTCTTCCCCTGAGGTTTCTGCACCATCTGACAGTACATCTGCATCACTACCCACATGAGCTGATCCCTGGACCTCAGTCGGCGCTTCTGTAGTCATAGGGTTCTCTACATCCATAGTGTGATCATCCCCCTGTCTGTCAGAATGTGTACAACCCAACATAGGGAAACTAACTGGGGTAATGTCGCTGTCTGACTCTGTTCCTTCTTGGGGTGGAGAAATATTCCCTTGGTTCCTGGTTGGTGCCTGAAAAGTGCACAACCTGAGCTGATCTCTATGAACCACCTTGTGTGGGCCACCTTTCTCTGGATGGATAGTGAACACAGGAATATCGGGGTGGTTCTGTTTGAGTATGATATATGGCTGTGACTCCCATTTGTCCTGGATTTTGTTCCGACCCCTATGCTTGTGATTACGGATCAGCACTCTGTCGCCTGACCTAAGCAAGGCACCAGATGACCTACGATCATATATTCGCTTTTGTCTTTGAGAAGCTCCCTGTGTTGACAGCCCTGCAACCTCCACTGCTGTCTTCAGTCTCTCATGGTGCTCTTTGACCCAGTCATCCAAGTTGTCAGCGTCAGCTTCCGCCATGTCTTTCCCCCCAAGTATATCAAGAGGCATTCTTGCGTCTCTCCCAAACATGAGATAAAAGGGTGGGTATCCCGTTGAGGAATGCACCCGGTTATTGTAAGCCATGGCAAGTTCTGGCAGGTACGCCTTCCAGTCTCTTTTCTTTTCAGGGGGCAAAGTCCTTAGCATATCGTGCATCGTTCTATTGAACCGTTCGCATTGAGCGTTACCCTGAGGGTGATACGGGCTAGTGCGACTTTTGGCTATCCCATAAATCTTGCACAGTGCTTTTATTACGCTAGCCTCAAAACTTCGCCCTTGATCCGAGTGAAGTCGAGCTGGGCACCCATAATAAGCAAACCAGTGTTTCACCAGAGCTTTGGCAGTGGTGTCAGCCGTCTGATTTTTTGTGGGAACAGCCACCGTGAATCTGGTGAACATGTCTGTAAGAACAAGAACGTTTTCATAACCCCCGACAGACCGCTCCAGCACTGTGTAGTCCATTGCCAGGACCTCCAAAGGTGCTGTAACATTGCTGCAGGTCATAGGGGCCCTAGTCTTCGGAAAAACATCCTTGGCCAGAGTACATCGTTTGCACTGCTGAACCCAACTCTGAACATCTTGACCCATAGTAGGCCAATAATAGCTCCTTCTCAGGAGACTTAGAGTACTTCTACCCCCAAAGTGCCCGCCATGTTCGTGTACACTTAAAAAAACTTTAAACTGCAGAGACTCTGGAACGACGAGTTGCCTTATCTCTTCACCATCACGTGGATCTAGGACCTGTCGATAGAGAACACCTCTACAAAGCTTGAGTCGATGAAGCTGTCGATAGAGCTTTTTAACAACAGGCGATCCCGTGCGTAAGTCAGCATAGCTCATTTTAGCCTTCCCCTGCACAACTTGATAAATTGGCCCCAATGCCAAGTCCCTCTTTTGTGCCTGTTCAATCTCATCCCAGCTCTGGCCGCTAATCACTTTTCCAGTAACGGACTGTATGTTGACCTGAGAGGTCACCGGATCTGACTTGTTCTGTTCAGTCGACCACAAGCATGCATGAACCTCATCAGAATTTATTCTAATGAAATCCTTGCCCCCATCCTCTCTCTCAGGGTCCTCTTCCATAGGAATTCTAGACAGGACATCAGCATTAACGTTCTGACGTCCTGGCTTGTAGCAAACCTCAAAGTTATATTCAGCCAATTGAGCCACCCATCGCTGTTCTACCGCCCCCAAATTTGCCGTCCCTATATAACGCAACGGGTTGTGGTCTGTAACCACTGTGAACTTGGAGAACATCAGGTAGTCCCTGAACTTCTCTGTGATAGCCCATTTAAGGGCCAAAAGCTCCAACTTAAAAGCACTATAGTGTTTGTCATTCTTCTCTGAACCACGAAGCCCGCGGGATGCATAAGCTATTACCCTTTCAACCCCCCCTTGCTTTTGGCTAAGTACTGCCCCAAGTCCCTGCAAACTTCCATCAGTAGTCAGAATGAAAGGGGTACGAAAATCAGGATATGCCAGCACTGGCGGGGACGTGAGACATTGTTTGAGCTCATCCAGTGCAGTTTGGCAGTCGGCTGTCCAAACAAAAGGCTGATTCCCATTAACTTTGGCCCTTTTCCCCAGTAGAGCATGTAGAGGTTTTGCCATGTGGGCAAAGTTTGGCACAAATCGTCTGTAGTAGCTCATGAATCCTAGCACCTGCCTAACTTCTTTGACACTCCTAGGAGCGGGCCAAGAAGTTAGGGCACTGACCTTTTCCCCGTCAACTTGAATGCCCTTGGCGGAGATCACATGGCCCAAGAATTTGACCTCGGGGCGCAAAAGAAAGCATTTGGACGGCTTCAATTTCAGCCCGTGCTGTCGGAGTCGCTGAAACACCAGTTCTAACCTCTCACAATGGGACTCAAAATCCCGGGAGTAGACGAGGATATCATCTAGATAAACCAACAGGATGTCAAAGCTCAGGTCCCCTAGGACAAGCCCCATTAGCCTCTGAAACGTGGCTGGAGCATTGCATAAGCCAAATGGCATCCTCGTCCACTCGAACAGACCAAAGGGAGTTGTAACTGCCGTTTTCCCTTGGTCTTCTGTACTCATTGCCACTTGGAAGTAGCCAGCTGTCAGATCTAGGCTCGAGAATAATTGTGCATCCCCAAGTGCATCCAAGGATTCCTCGACCCGTGGGAGTGGGTAAGCATCTTTACATGTTACTTGGTTCAGCCGCCTGTAATCACAGCAAAACCGAACACTCCCATCTTTCTTTATGACTATTACCGCCGGTGATGCCCAGGGGCTAGTGCTCTCTTTAAGGATGCCCTGGCTAACAAGCTCATGCACATGTTTTTTGAATTCCTGGAAGACCTGCGGGGGAACTCTGCGGTGCCTTTGCTTGATGGGTGGGGCATCCCCGGTGGGGATACAATGGGTTACGGATGTAGTGTACCCATAGTCATTCTCATTTTGAGAGAAAATGTCTTGGTGAGTGGCTAGTAAATTAACAAGTTGGTGGTACTGGGATTCACTCAGGTCCTCAGTATTAGCTTGGACCGGAACAGGTAGCCGCCCAGCCCCAATCTCCAACCGCGTAACCTCTGCACCATCTAAGTGTTTGACAACTAGGCCTCCCTCCTTTTCTTCCACCTGCACCACTTCTTTCAGAAGTACCTCCTGTGGTCTGCTCACAGTTGCTACCCTAGCCCGTGGCATAAGTTTTATGACTTTCTCGCTTGTGTTCATGACCCTTACTGGAACCTTTCCACTAGTAGCTCTAGCCAGAATATTGGCCACTAAAAGCCCCTTCGGCAGGCCGGACCTTTGTGCTGTTTCTACCAGCACCTGGCAGTCTACTTTGAGTGTACCTCCGCAATGGCCCTCTACCACCATCTCACTCATCGGGGGTATCATGACCGGTTCCCGGCCCGCCACTTTCACAAATCCCATCCTACCATCCGGAGTTATGTGTTGAGATTCCTTCCTCACTTTAGCAATCAACCTACGAATGTTGGCCTCACCCTCCTTAAGATTATCCATTTTCACGTGGCCCCCGTTATCTGCAAAAATAGCCTCAAGGTCCTCTATGACATTCATTCCCACAATTCCAGTGAGCCCGTTTGACTTTTCTACATGAGGATGGGTGTCAGTTAGTACAAAGATGCACTTTCTGCCCACTGTCCTGCCTACACACTCCACCTCGGCCTCGAGGCACCCCAATACGGGAATATCAAGCCCATTCGCGGCAGTGAGTTCAATCCAGTTGGCAGACAACATCTCCCGTCCCCCGAAATGCTTGCGAAAGTGGGATTCAGTGATAGCAGTGACGTTAGAGCCTGTATCCCAAAGGCAGGTTGTCTCTACTCCTCCAATCTTCAGACCGACAGTTCGACACCTCCCAAAAGCACGTCTCTGGAGATCATTATCTACCTCCGCAAGAATGCACTCAGCCATCTGAGTCCCAATCACAGAAGTACTAGTGTTCCCCTTAGTCCCACTTTGGTTACTGGGCCTTCCATCTGGATTTGGGACCTCAAGCGGGGCTTGACTTGTCTCTTTGCTTGCTTTTCTCAAGCAGTGTTTACTAACATGGCCAGGCTCTCCACAGTTATAACAGATATACCTCCCCTCGCTATCTCTTAAGGCTACCCTCCGGGGACCAGCAGCTCGCTGTCCTACCTCATCTCCTTTACCCTGCAAGGCATGGTACAACTCTTCCTGACGAGCAGATATTCGTTTTATTTCCTCATGTAACATCTCCATTGTCAGAGGTGAGGGTTTCTCTTCCACCGCCACCGCAGCATTTACGGCCCCTCTTATTTTGGATCTGTTCTGAGTAGCTGTGTCTGATGGCATTTCTTCCTCTTCTGACCAAGTAATTGCAGCCTGTAACAACTCGACAAAAGTAAGACTCCTCATTTCGTGAACCTTCCTCTTCCACTCCCTCCTCAAAAAGTCATCCTTTAGCCCTAAGACCAACTGTTCTTTTAACACAACGTCAGGGTCTGGGACACGCTTTGGTTCCCTTCTGATCACGTGTCCTAGCCTATCCTGTAGATCATAAGCGTAAGACCGAATGGTTTCCCCCGGCATCTGTTTTCTTTCATAAAATTCCTTTAACCTCGTGCCAATTGGAATCTTATCTCCATAGGTCTGGAGTAGAATGTCAAATACATCCTCGACATTGTCTATCGGCTCTTTCAACATAAATTTTACTGTCGCCTTCGCTTCACCCTTCAGGTGTTGTTTAACCAACTCGACCCTATCATCATGAGGTGTTTTCATCACCTGAAAAGCTGACTTCATTTCAGCAATCCATTCTTCAACGGACTCACCCCCACTTCTCGCTGATCCACCCCCAAAGTCTGGTAATTTACGATCCCTATGGATGATAACTGCAGCCGGGGTTCTTAATGCTGTAGCCTGCTGATCAATAACTGCCTTCGCCAGGGAAAGAGCTTCTCTTTGTTCAGTCCTAGCCTGTTCCAAGGCTCCTGCTTGCTCTGCAAGCCTCCTTTGTAGCTCAGCAAAATCCCTCTTTAAATCCTCTAATTCTGACATGTTGAAACTATGGTTGTAAGGGTCAACGGTCCCGCGTTAAGTCTTGGTTTCCAATGTAAAGTAGATCCTGTTCGTGACGCCAAATGTAAAGGTTTGTAATCCTCTCTTATAGGGGTACAAGTATCTAGCTTGCTCTGGTCGACTAGCAGGATGGCAGGTCTTTGCCTGCACCAGTCAGTCTCTTTAACTCCCGTGCCTTTGTTTGAAAAGCGTGTGTTCTGTCACCCTGGCTTAACCCTAAACGTTCAGATGGTGAATGGATGTAGTGAGACAGGCTTCAGGGGTAGATCCCTGACCGTCAGCTGAAGATTGGTTCTGCAGCACACCTGAAGCTCGCCTGTGCAGATCCTGCCTCTACGACATCCAGCCAGAATGATGGAGTGCCCCTAACCCAGAACAATCTATCAATAAGGAAACCCAGATTGATAAACCAAAATACCAAATATTTATTTGGAACCAGGGAGCAATTTAAGTTATAAATGGTATTCTCTTTATAACAAAACGATTGCGCTTCACCTCGAAGTCCGACGAGAACAAATTAAAACATATGAAATAAAGTAAGTTGCTTTCCAACCCGATGTGAACAAGAAACAAAACTTAAGTGTCAATAAACCAACAAAAAAATAAATAAATAACAACAAAGGATATATTTATCAACCCCCTCTATATAAGATGTTAATAGGTCTTTCTAAGGAAAATGAAGAAAATAAAAACAGGCTTTTAGTTATAGTCCAATATGAAATGAAAATGAAACAAATGACAGTTAAGACTCAATAATTCAAAACGACAGAGTCCTTGGTCTCCTCAGACCAACTGACATCAGAACAAAAGAACATCAGAATCAAACAAAATGCCCGAACGCGATGAGAGTCAGTTCCGTGGAGTTCTTTCCTGCTGACGGACAGACTAATCGTTCCTGTTCCAGACTGGTCCGCCAGGCAAAATAAAGGTTCAAGAATAGTGACGCCAGTCTCTGGGGCCTCTTGTCACTTTCAGGCTTGAGCAGGTGCTCCAGCTCACAAAATAAGAAAAACGGAAACAGTACCTCCTTTCCAAAAGAGTGACGTACAGCCGGTGAAATACCAGGACAAATCACTGGGATGCTAGCTGCATGGCAGGGAAATCCTCCTTCCGTTACCTCCCGACCCGCTGCTCTGCTCTCCCAGAACCTGGCTCTCTCCACCACCGCTAGCTGTAGCTGCTTCGCGCCTCTGGGAAAATCCCACGACCCGCTCGCCTCCTCCGCACGCGTTGGCAATCTTGTCTTGCTCTAACCACGTAGCGGGGCCGGGACTCAGCCGCTCCAAAAATCAAAAACTCCCACCAACGTCGGTCTTCTCCGCTCTCCCCCTCCCGCGTCTTTTCGTCGTACCCCACCGCCTGACGTCATATCCGGGTCGCATCTAACGTCCTCTGTTACACAGGGTTTTAATTATCAAGTAGGGATTACTTCTCAATTCTGCAGCGTCTGTCTATGATGTAAACTGGTTTTCACATACATTAAGTCTGACAAACATGCTTTAAGAGGAAGAATCAAGAGCAGAGTTTCATAGACCTCTTTTTCTGATTGTTCCTTATTGTATTTACTGTCCACTGTGAAAAACCAGAGAGGTGTGAAAAAACCCCTCTGGTTCTTCACACAAACAGCTGTATCTAGTTTTGTTAAGCAAACAAATCAACAAAGTCACAAATGACAATCTAACCTCGCATCACAGCAAAATGTGATATAATCAGGACGTGAAAATCAGGACAATATACAAAAGAAGCATTTTTACTGTATATGTCTATACTTTTGTTACTCAAATCACAATAAAATAAAATACAAAGAGACCTGGGATAAAAATCAAACCATTACAGTTCTTCTGTAAGACTATGTTGGCTAAAAACTGGGACAGGCCTTCGTAGCTGACAGAATCAGGGAATCCAGCCTGACAATAGCTTAACTGTGTACTGCACTCCTAAAATTAACAATTAATGAAACGTAGGCAACTAAAGGCTGTTGTGCGGAGTGCTATTATATAATGCTTACATGTAAAACATCTAAGTCTTGTACAATAAAAGATCAGAATTTACAGATTTGGTCCCGTGTCTAGAAAAAGAAGTGGTCTCTTTATGGGTGGGAAGAATGTAAAAAAAGGAAAAGGCAATTGAATACATTTTAAAATATTTATTGTTAACTCATCACACAAATATGTTTTTTAATGCTCTGATTACCTTAAAAATATATTTTTTCAAATTGCCAGAATACAGGAGCAGACAATTATCCTGACTTTAGACAAATGGTTGTTGTATTATTATATGTCAAAAAACTTTGGTCCAACAATCAACAACTAATGTCGAGTAATTTACAACATAATGACCAATGAAACATCCACTGTTTTTAAGCAGTTTTTAATAACCCTATTTTTATAAAGCATATTTACAGCCTGGTTCAATAAAGCGCTTTGGTTTGTATTGTTCACATCCATGACATTTCTGAAGGAGGTTAATTTTATTGTACTACATCAGCTGAATTTGTAAAAAAGTCTGGTCTTGTCAAACGTCTGAGCCAGCTACGACGTCGCTCTGCAGGTCTCGCTGTCTGCCACACCTGATTTTTCATGTTCTTTACTGTGCAGGTTGGTGCAAGTGCACATGGAGCTGACCGGTTCTCCTGAACCGGGCATCGATCACCTATCAGCTATTTTTCAAAGAAATTCAACTAGCATCAGTTAAATTATAGCACTTTTGAGAAGTTCCCAACCAATCAAGGTTTTCAGTGATCATGACCCAGTGTTTCTTTCTCAAATGTGTAATTCTAATCAGACATTTATATGTTGGTCCTTTCTCTTGTTGTAGTTTGACCTTGAAATTTCTCATAAAAGAGTTCGAACAACACTGAGAGACTTTTCAGGTCTACTTAACGTTTACTTGTTGAATTAAACATCCATCCATTATCTATACCCGCTTTATCCGTTTCCGGGTCACAGGGGTCTGTCGGAGCCGATCCCGACGCATATCAGGCGAAAGGCAGGGGTACACCTGGACAGGTCGCCAGTCTATCCAGGGCCACATACAAACAACCAATCACACTCACATTCACACCAAGGGAGAATTTAGAAAGATCAATCAACCTACCCTGGACGTTTTTGGACTGTGGGAGGAAGCCGGAGTACCCGGAGGGAACCCACGCAAGCACGGGGAGAACATGCAAACTCCTCACAGAAAGACCCACCGGGCCGGGAATTGAACTAGGAACCTTCTTGCTGTGAGGCAACAGTGCTGACCACTAAGCCACCGTGCTATAAATACCAATAGAGCCATTACAGTGTGTACTGTACTCGTTAACAAATGATACCAAACCTCCAGCTGACTGACAGCAGCAGCGCTGACATCCAGCGACACTGAGGCGGCCGTCTCCGTAACACGAGCTTAACATTATCTGCCACCAAATTAAACATTTATTTGAGAAGTCATTTTTAATCTTTGGGAATGGGGGTGTGACATCTGGCATCTATATGTGTATGCACCTTGTAAACAACTTATACTAATCACTGTGCGGCTGTCGGACCGGGATTGGTGAGGTGCTCCACTGCATGGAGCTGCACCTACGGATGAAAAAGGGCCAGGATGCTGGACAACCAGAGACTGGTTCATTCACATCGTCCTCCTCTTCCAACCAGCCTTCTGTGATGTTAGTTACTCAGATGTAAAATAGAAAGTTTGTAGGGGTGGACTGCTATTCTACCTTTGTTGTTTATTTAGTAAGGGAGGTAAGTAATCGACTTTTGTCTTATTTATTTTTAGATGGGTAAATTTGGGTAAATTTAAATGAGTAAATGGGTAAATGTTCTGTAATGTTTCCTGTTTTGGCCTTTGCGCACACTGAAACTTGAGCTCTAATTTTCCCGTCAGTGCTTTTGAAATTAATAAAATCTCATTTGAAACTGAGAATGTCTACTGGCTGATAATTGGGAGAGATGAGGCTTCTTGTCATGTCCTTACTAGGCTGGGCGTGACAACAGGCATCACATTCCCACCTTTTCCTGGCCACTCTCCACACAAAGTCTACGCTCAAATGTCCTGAAAGCCAGGCACAGTGGTGATGGAGCAGCCACATCTTGGTGAAACTCAGAAAGTGGCATTTTCCAATATTCCCAGTCTTGCCTCATCAGTTGTGCAGATGTGTCCATTTTATTAGCCAGTCATCCTACATTCCCTACGATAACAGAGAGAGAGAGAGAAAAATATTTTGAACTTCCCTTGACTTTATCTGTGATTTACTCCTGCTCTACAGTACACCCTGTCCTCTTTAGTAACTGAGGATTTGTGTTCTAAGTCTGACTAATTGTTTGGCATTTTAAAGCTTAATTGGCTTATTACACACTCAGCATAGCAAAAAGAAAAAGGAATGGAAAATGTGTTGGATCATGCTAGATCTTTCTTTTTTCTCTCTGCCCTTTGTTTTAACATGACTGGTCGATTGATAGTTATGCCACAGCTTAGCATCAGTCACTGGAAACATGCTGAACGCTCTTTTCTGGCTACTGAACTCTTAAGCTACCAGCAGTCAGTGAATTTGATTGAATTTGTTTGGAAAGTAATAAAAGTTTGTAAAGATCATTCGTAAACCAGAACTGAAGTTGGCTTTTCTTCACAGTTAATGGTACATTTTGGCAGGTTCAGAAATTGCAAAAAAAGGAAAAATTCCAGAAACAATGCGTGCAGTAAATTTTGAAGTGACCAATTCCAGTGCAGTCTTTTATATACGGCAGATTAAATGGCAGAATTTATTAAAATAATGAGGTTTTGCAATAATATATATATATATATATATATATATATATATATATATATATATATATATATATATATATATATATATATATATATATATATATATATATATATATATATATATATGTCTTTATTGCAAAACCTCATTATTTTAATAAATTCTACCATTTTGTCATTGTCTTAGCACTAAAGAAGAAGAATTAATTTTCCATTAAATTGCCTTACTGTAAGTGAAGGAATGCATATTTAAAGTTAAAGCAGAACCCTGAGGAAATACAACTTCATTACAACGTCAACGTCATTACATGCTGGACATGAGGGACACAATCAAATAAGCGCAGTGTCTTTTTTCCATGTTTTTTATTAAGTCCATCACGTACATTACAAGATTGCCAAAAGATCAGGTAATCCTGAGTATAGAAGATCATGACTCTGTACATTACCGAGGCATCGTTGAGGAAATACGTCAATCACAGATGGCTTCTTTCTTACAGGCTACAGTCTTTTCAGGTGCTTTTAACTGTTACCTAGAGGGAATATACTTGTGTCAGTCATCCTGAGAAGTAAATAATTAAGCTAATTAAGTACTGAAAAAAAAATGTGAATAACTGTTGGTTTTTCTGCATGCGCCTCTGGATTGGTCCAGTGGCAGTGCCAGATTGTTTGGCTGATACTTGGGATTCATTGTTTTAAATTTCTCAACTGGATATTTTGTTGTTTTGTTCTTTTTGACCCTATTATAATGTTATCCCAAAGATATTAACTTTTATCTTTTTTTTTTTAAACCCATTCTTTCCAAACTATATATTCTTGCTGTTGCCAACAACATGGATCAAAATTTCAAGCAAGACGGAGCAAAACCTTTTCTTTACGTTAATAAGACATGAGCAGTTATTTTTGCATTTTGGCTTCCAGATCTTTGCTTTGTTCTTTCTAGTGAAGTCATAAAGGTTAGTCATGTAGACGCTCTGAACTCTCATCTCTGCATGAGAGACATGATGAGACCAATCCAAGATCATTCGATCAAATCAAAATTTTAATTCAAGCTATTTTTCAATGTCACATTTCTTTGTGTTTGATCCATGAGCCAGGCTTGTGCCACCATCATCTATCATCATCAAGGCAACACGGTGCTCTTCTGTCCACTGAGCTGAGGCTCTCAGGAGATGGATGCATCAGCGGAACATCTGTCAATCAAAGGTTTGTGGAGTCTTTGCTGCATTTCCATCTGAAATGAACCACAAAGAAGTCTATGAATCGTTTACACTGTCCTGATACTTGGATAAGCATTCACAAAAGTGTACTGATTTTGAGTAAAAGCTGGCAAAGGAGATAGTGCTATCTACAGTGCTTTTTTCTGTACCTAAACCAAATCTCCTTTTGTTATCCTTAACCAAGAAATAACTGCCAGCCACATGTGTAATTCCTGTGTCAGCTTTGTGAAATAGGGTAGCTTGAGAATCCCTTGTCCCCTCCTCTAGGAAGAGGATGTCTTAAAGAAAGGACAGTAAAAACATCTTAGGTTCACCCTTCTTCAGCATGCATTCAAATTATCTTTACATGAGGTAACAGCTTAAAGATGAACACAGAAACAGTTTTCTTCAAACCTTTGGAGGCTCAAGAGCAGCAGTTCATTTTGTAAACTGAGAGTACATTTTGAGGAGCTTTGGCAGCTAATTGGAGGTAGGTGCAAACTAAACACAAAGAGATCTGATTCAATCGGTCTAGTTAACAAAAAATATCTAAGCATGCCAGCTCCACTCACCAAGATGGTCTGAGTCCTTAAAATATGCATCCAACAGCAACTGATGACAGTGATGACAGTCAAGACTGTATCAGGGAAACTTATTGAGTGAGACAACCCCCTGATGACAGAATAAAACAGAATAGACACAAAGATATCAGGTTATTTATCACTACCAAAAGACAAGCACTATACAGGCTCCAAAAACAAAAAGAATTATAATAATTGACTGAGGTCAGTCTTTTGGAACATCCTCTTAGTAAGATCTGCTCACAGCATGGGAGGAGAGAGAGCATACATTAGCTGATTGTTCCTCAGACTGAGTGCAAAAGTTGGAAAACTGGCACTGTTTTGAGAAATGATGTGTTTTTACACACAATAGTAATCACCCTTTGCCAACAACAAGTATTAGTCAAGCTGCAAACACCATGTCATTAATTTGTTGGGAGCTACACTCAATTACTTGATTTTCTCTTAGGAGTGAAGAACAGATTGTGGCCTTAACTCTTGTTTCACGGTCTATAATTAGAAAAACAATTATTCATTTCCTTGAAAATAATTGTTACTGTACTAACACACAAAGCACAGCATGTTGTAAGTGTCTTGTTTGCTGTTCCCACTCACCTTCAAAGTTCATTTGGGGCTAATGAACACAGCTAAGAGCTACATGCTCCCCGATGAGTAGGAAAGATATTACACTTGTTTATTTTCACCATCTGGTTGGTCCAACTTCTCAGCTGGGATCTGGGAATGGGGTTACCTTCAAAACAGACCTCAACACAAAAATGTCCACCTGCATATTTGCAGAAGTCTTGGTAGACAAACCTTCTGATAAACTCATTATTCTTGTTCAGGTGACTTTGAGGACGAACACAATAACTGCCAGAAATAAAACTTGCCATTTTTCATTTTTGGAAGCCTTTGGGAGATTGGAGCTCCACAGCTGGAGATTATTTGTCCCTTGTAAATCAAATATTTGAACATTTATTGCTTGTTTGTTTTTTAACTTTTGCTCATATTTGCTAATTATAATAGTTGTCTCTGGGCAGCTACTTGTTGGGGTTTTAAAACCGTGGTCTGGTGCGAACAGAAAAAATACTAATCACTTGGGAAAACAGTGAACATTTTTGTCCTATTGAAGACGTCTGTAGTTAATGGGAGGACAAACTTTGAGCTTGTACACATCAATGGGAGTTTTAACTCTGGCAATGCAGTGACACTACAATTCTGATACGGTTCTTTTGCCTCTCTCCTCTTCTTCTAATCAAGTAATAAATCTAACTTGTTTCTTACATTATTTAGTAGTTATGTCGCCAACACTTCCCTGCCAGATTGTACCAGCCTCGACCCTGAATTATTTAAATTCTGACCTGCCTCTCACCCAATTCCCATATTGATTTGAAAAGTATTTCTTGTTCTCTGATCTGTTTTGGATTCTCGGTGTTGGATTTTTGGGTTTTGGACTTGTGGTTAGAATTGGACATTCCGATGATTATATGGAAGTCTGAGAAACTGGATTACTTCCAGGGCTGGTCCGTGGAGTTTGGTGGCCCTAAACAAGGCTTTCTTTGTGACCTCAAATATACTCCAAGTACACCATTGTACATGATGTACATTGGCTTTGGCCTAATGTGACCTAATGTTTTGTCCATTGTTTTATACAGTCTTTGGTTTTGGGGGATAGTAGGATTGTTTCAATGTCTATAGGTAGGATGTGTAGCGGCTTCACCGTGATCATTTACATGTACTGGAAAACCTGCATTTAATACTGAGCAGTTGTAGGGTCACAGAAAAACGAGAGGCTCTGTATAACTGTAGAGTCTGTTGTGTGTTGTGCCTCGCTGTACATTTCATGCCAGAGATGCAGACTGCTTATAATTAAATGAACAGACAGATGAACAAATGAATTAGGAACAAATCTCTACTTTATTTGGGAATTTAAAAGTTTTTATTTGAATCAACTTTCATAAGGGAAGGAAAGGGTTTTGGGATAAATACATTCAACTTAACCCCACTTGGGACCATTTTGCTCATGTGCCCCGTCGTTCCTGATCGTTCCTGATCGTTCCTGATCGTTCCTGATCATTCCTGATCACTCCTCTGCATTCAGCCCTGTGTTAGTTCCATTTCAATCTGGTTTTTTTTTGGTTTCACCAACACTTTTAATTAATAACTATTTCTGTTACCTTGTCATACACATTTGGTACACAATTATCTGTCAAATATTGCCTGTTTATCATATTTCACCACAACTCTTATGTACAGTATGATGTCACCAGCACTCTCATCCAAACTGTATGTTTGTGGAATCTTTTGCGAATCTTTTTACTTGGTGTGTCAAATGATTTCAAATGTTTTTGTTTGTATTGTTTGATTTCACATCCATGCCAGATAAGAGGGTGAATTTTTCTGTACCACATCAGTCAAATTTATGTAAGTAAGACATTTATATTTAATATGTGGCATAGCTTTTTGATAGTCAGCCAAGCCAGTGGCTAGCCATTATCCAATCCACACCAAGGTCCAAAAGCTAAGGAAGTAATTAGCAGTTTATACTAACCCAGTCTCATCTAAATGCAGTCCTTATTTCTAATTTTGCAATTTAGACATTTGAAATGGGATATTTGGCTGAAAATGTAAATATCTTTTATTTATTAATTTATTTTATTTTTACAGTCTATTGGGGGAAAAAAAGCTTCGAAACCAGACTACGAATGGGTCACTCGACTGCTACTCGGTGTATTGTAGTTTACAGTCCATGGTTACAGCTGCATTGCTTCTTGTTTCTCTAAAAATACAGGTTGGGTGCAGGACCATATTTACCAAAATGTGAATTAATCTTGCATTAGAAAAAATAGTGTAATTTCACAGAATTTGAATTAATGTGCTTATAACACAATAACTTTGACAGTTCTTGGTCTTGATGAACTGGATGGGAGGTCTTTAGCATCTGTGTTTTCATGTGTGTGGTTGTGCCTAGTTGTACTAGCTGTATTACCACATGATTATTCACCATAACATCTCACCAGGGTCTATATACCTCCTTTTTATTGTTTTTTTTAAGCAATGGTCTGTAGATTTTTATATTATTTACCTTCCTTTTTGCAAAATCTAAATGGGATTTCAGTAATTACATTTAATGTTGCATTGGACAAGCATTTTTGTCTGACAAGTAATGATAGTGATCCACTCTGAGTGGATCATCCTGTTGAATGTTAATTCGCTGTATGATCTGCAGTAGAAAACCGTAGTCAACCTGTTTTAGCATTTACAGCCAGGTCATTGACTTCATTATAGTACATTTTAATTGATCTTGAAATTGATCTGATTTTAATTGGTCCACATTCCTTTGTAAATACAACTCAAATTTTAAAACCAAAATTTTTTTTGTATTGATATATTCAAATCATTTCAATTCAGCTTTGTTTATATAGCCCCAAATCACAAGGCACTTCAATAATACAGTTCAACTCATTCCAAATTCTTCTAGTTAATACAAAAAAAAACCGATTGCCTTGCTAAGGAAACCAACATCTTGCATTAGACCTTTTTCTTTGATACAATCCTCCATCCAGACCAAGCATGAGGCTACTATGGAAAGCAAACCCCCCTTTAATGGGAAGTAACCCTTGGTAGAACAGACTCAGGAAGGACTGCCATTTGCCTCGACTTGTTGGGGGCACAGATTGTATGAAATAATGGACAAAGGATTTGGTCACGTGGTTTCTGAAGACCGGTTTTGAAGCATGTTTTCTTTCTGTTGGAGTTTGCTTCACTGTTAGCCGTACTCCCAGCCTATTCAGCCAAACCCTGCCAAAATATCTGCTATGAGATGTTTCCAGTGGGATGTATCGTTAAACATGTCAACCCCACAGCAATATCAAAAATGATTGCGACGGTCATTTTTGCTGTCAGTCAACATGTTTAGCAACTTGCAGATGCTGGATTATTAAAAACAGGCAGTTGACTAAAGGTCTATGGCGTTGTTTCTTGGTTGGGGGCAGATGGGGTTGAGGGGCCTGGGGGTCAGGGGGCCTCTCATGGTCCTTGTCTCTTGGGTTCTGCTGGGTCTCTGATTAGATGTGGTGTGGCGCTGGGGGGTGGAGCACTGTGGCTGATGGTTCCTCCTGCTCCCCCTCCCGGTTGGGATACGGTCATGACCATTGCTCTTGAGGGCCTGGGACTGTCTAATAAAACCTCTCTTCCAACAATTAATACTTATATGTACTAGTTGACTGCATGCATACAACTTTATATTAGTGTACTTAAATATGGATGAGCAGTTAAAGACATTTCTATGTATATAGTGTATATACAGTGCAGTTTTCCTTCTTCTATTTATTATAGTTACTGACCAGTTCATATTTATCTTTTAAACAATTCAGTGTCCTTTTCTCTTGTCATAGGTAGCCAAAAGTGTGGAAATGTAGCTAACAAGCTTAGTTGTCCCAGCAGCATCTATGAATCTTAATCACGCTGAAGACAGTGGTTGTCTCAGTAATTGCATCTGTGAAGAAAAAAATGCTTCACAGGGAGAGCAAACTCCAATCCACAGATTGGTAATTAAAAGAGTGCAGTCAATTTGGGAGGGAATGATTAAGGCAATATAGCTTCTCCGTTGACAGATTAAGAAATGAGAGTTGTATTGACGATAGTGCAGAGGAGGTATCAGTGAAGCCCTGGCACAGAGAGGGAAGAATATTTCATCACTCCTAACACACTACACTACACTCACATAAAGCTCCATGCATCCATACTCGACATATATTCCCACCTGCTCAGCAAAACCATCAGTCCCAAATACCAAAGTGAGTCACTTAGACCGGCCAGTGAATCACCTTCCACAACACTGGTTACTTTTAGTGAAATGCTACTTTTACTTTACGTTTGTGAGCTCAGACTAAACTGTGAGAAACAGAAAGAATCAAGCGTAGTGTAATTTCACCTCCCCTTTAATTTCTTAGTTATTCTGTTAAAATGCATGTGATTCTCTCTTATCAGTGAAATGTTCCGACAGAATAGGAACAGTTCCAGCCTGAGGAATTTTTATTTTTATTCTGACAGAATAATCCATTGCTGAAAACTTTAAAAGCTGCAATTGTCCAGATAACAGGCAGTCTTATCAATCATGCAAAAGATCCTAGAAACATATGACAAATTTACAAACAAAAACATACTTTTGTTGTAACATTATAGTTATTATTATTTATTTTCAACATTAGAAAGAGAATATTATTACAAAAATTAAGTTACATGAAAAGAAGGCACACAATTGTAAACCTTTTTCAAGCTGAAATTGTTCATTAGTATTGTTATTAAAGCTGGACAACACAAATCATTGACACATTTAATTCTTCTTGATCGACTCTGTCAGGACCCTTTACTTTGTCATCTTTTGAGCAGTTAGAAATCATTGAAATGAATACAAACGTGTGTTTTCAAGAGATCATTTCTGTTTGAGGAAACAGTGTCTACTGTGGAGTAACAGTTACATTATAATCTCACTTCAAGGCTTCTCGTTCGGTTTGGAGATGCCTCACCATGGATGAGAAACAGTCAAACTTAAGAACTCAGAGGTTATTCATTTGCTCCAAAAAGTTTTTGTTCATTTAAGCTGCTTTTTGCATGTAACGTTTTACAGTGTTCAGACGTTTGGCAGGCTCATGAACCCCCCCCTGCAAAATATAAGCAATAAACCCCAATCAAAGTAGTTAACAACAAGGTTGGTAGAAATTTACAGGGGCTGTATCACAATAACAGATTCTAACATGGAGAAATTCTTCTATTTTAGAGGGACATCCAGACTTTAATTTTTTATTTAATGCTATTTATTTGTTGTGATGCAGCTGGATCCTTGCGAGATCCCCATGATCGATATCACAAATCATAATCCATCCAGTCTCCAAGCTTTTTGTGGCTGAAAAACAAAAATTCTGAGTAATCAGCGCTCATGCTGATGGCTACAGGAACTTTTTTTACTACAGTCAGCAACAGTGGCTGTTATTTTGCTTGGTTTCAGTTGAATCGTGGAGTTGATTGATATTTGCTTCCAACTTTCACAAACAGATCCTTCAGCCAAGATTTTTTTTTTTTTTTTTGCCTGCCCCTGTCCATATTTTCTATGGATGCCTTTCCAGATGTTTCAGTGAAGCAAGCCATCTGGCACATCAAATAAGAAACTTCTGGAAACTGCAGACTCCTTCTTCATTTTTATTTATTTATATATTTTTTTGAAATTACAAATACAGCAGTAAATTATCTACTCTACTGTTTCCTACTGCCACTTTATAAGAGCTAAAAGCAGTGATGTGAGGAGGGGGAGGATTAAATCTTTCAAATGAAGCAAAACCCATTTGCTGGCAATCACAATACGATTGTGACCTTAACAGTCACAATTTTCACAAATGATAACAATACAAATGTACCAAGGATGCAACAATCCGTCAGCTAGTGCTTAACTTATAGGCAGGAATAAAATGCAGTTACCTGTCACACATTTTATTCATCCATTTAGAACTGCTCTGTGGCTTGGCATCGAGACACCCTTGTTTCGTCTGTATTATTCATGTCGCCATAGCTGGGTATATGGTGTCTGCACTGCTGGAACAGTTTAAAAGGTAACCAGACTGTATCCACGTCATTCACTGCACACTGATACGGTGTAGTCGTAGCTGTGACTGGATCTTTGTTACAACCCAAAACATTTTCTTTATTCTAACATACAGTAACTTTGTTTTTTGGAACATATCAGTCAATCTGCAATTTTAGAGTACCACTGGCTTTGTTTACAAAAAACTAAAATTAACAAAAGAAAAAAATATACAACAAAAGCATGTGATATGAAGTATCCACGTGTATCCATTATTTATAATTGTCATAAAAAGCTGGAAATTTCAGCAATGTAAAGGATTTAGAAAGAGGTAAACCTACAACATGTTTCAATGTAAAATAAGTGAATTTTTTGGATTCTGTCAGGCATGATAGTGATTATCTTAACTCTTCTACTTTAACAGAAGTGACATTTTTTCTTTTTCTAAAAAAAAGAAATCACCTAGATTTGATCTTTTCATCAGAGGCTGGTTCAATTTAATTAATCTTAAGCAGTTGTTTACCTTTTAAAAATATGTCTGTACATTACAAACCCTCTAAACGCTGCCTATAAATGGGGTAATTATGTATAAATATACAGCTTTTAGAATTTTACTTAATGAGGTAAAGATTCACCACCCATAGAATTGTCATGGATGTAAAGTCTAACTATGGGGACCAAAGTCTTTATATATTCCAGGCTGTAAAATTGTTTATTTCTGCTTAAAATTGGACATTTTAACATAGAGGTCAGTGGACATTAACTCGCTTCTTGAACCAGCCCCTGCGGGACATTTGATAAACGTCAATCTTCCCTACTTCTACAATGGCATCAGCTTTGAAAAACAGGTGGTACCTCTTTGCTCATAACCTGGAGCCAATCCTTGAGAAAGTCATATACAGAGTTGCAGATCAAACTAATCGTCAAACCCTTAATATATGATATTTTGCATCCAGGTTATATTAGATCTGTGTTCCTAAATCCTGGTCCTCAGGATGCACTGTCCTGCATGTTTTAGATGTTGTTCAGCACACCTTGCTCACCTTCAGCACACCTTGCTTGAATTAGTGGACAACTTTTTTCTGGTGATCTTGATTACAAGCTGATGATGAACCAACCAGGGGTTTTTAAGCAGGGACACATCTAAAACATGTAGGACAGTGGTTCCTGAGGACCAGGTTTGAAGAACACCGTCTTAATCTTACATAAATAATATAAAACAGATCAGAACCTGAATCAGGTTTACTTAAACGAGCCTGCTTCTCATTTTTACATGAAAAGTTTCAGCATTTCCCTCAATGCTTTTAAATGTTGAAAAAACAAAACCCCACAACCATAAACTTTATCTCGTCCTAACCTGTAGCATTGATCTAAGAGAGCTAATGGTTTTCCCCACAATCCTCTTTTGTCTATTCATTCTTTTTAAATTATTGCTTGTAATAACAGTTGACAACTAGGTAGAACCATGTTTCAAAGCGTGTAGCTGATTTTCTGAAATTCTGTGACAGGTTTTGAGGAACCGCTACCTTACCTTTGGTACCTCCTATGTTCAGGACGACTATTTTCAAATCCTTTTACTGCCACACATCTTGACTGCAGCCTTTCAGTGTTCAACCCTTGATGTTTTCACTCTATATAGATGTAGACAAAGTGAAAACCTTACTAGAAGTATTCCTTGACTTAACTCACAACTGAGCACTTTGAAATGAACGATGAGGAATTGAAAATAACATCTGAAGAATGCAACTTGCCATGGAAGGCCTGCTTTAACTTTAACAAAGACAACTAATGTGAGTCCAGGACTACATTCTGTTCAGTTGAGGAGAGGCATTGCCAGGTTGGCTAAAGCCACAGTGCTGTTGATCATAATGTTCCTTCACAGCTCAGCAGAAAGGATTTTATGAACTTCTTCACTGAAAAAATTGTATTAAGGAAAAAAAAAAGAATAATTAAAATTCATAACTGATTTAACTCCAAAAACCGGGGGCGCAGCTTTAGATAATGATGAAAGCCCTTTAGAAAAGTCATATTCATAGCCTCTCTTCCCCATTAATCTGTCTGAGCAAGGATCAATAATTAAGTCCAAATCTATCACTATTAAACTGTTTAAAAATGTTCTACCCCTTAAGTCCTCTATACTTGACCGGATAGACCTATCATTAATTGGTTATGTAACAAAATTAATCAAACCATCTGTTAGTAAACAACTGCTCAATAGGCCTAACCTTCATCTCGATATTGTTGCTGATTCCAGACGTATGTTTAACCTTCCTTTTATGTCTAAAGTGACCATTTCAGTCAGGAATTAGAGTACATAATTGTCCTGAAGCTGCTTCAGTTAACGTTAAAAATAACCTCCTAATCTGCAAATGGTTAGTTGGGACCAAGAGTGCTCCTTTGTGTTGTTGTAAGTCATATTTAATTGACATATTTCCATTTGTATATGTCAGTCATGTGCCTTATACACATACCAGAGTCGGGTATGTTGCTCTGTACTTGGGTCAAGATTTTTTTATTCTATATGCTTCCTTTAGGTGATATCATAAGAAATGGTGGCATAAATTTCCATTGTTATTCTGATGACACTCAGCTCTATTTATCTTTGAAAGTCTATTACAAAAGCCAATTGCAAAAGTTATTTTGTGGGATTTGTGGAGCGGCTTCGACCAAATTGAAATATGACCAGTCCAGTCTTCCTCTGCCGCTCCTGCCATGGTTGTCGTTGACTGCATAATACTTCTTTCTAAGGCTATTTAGTTTGTTAATGACATGAGTTCTGTTTTCTGCACAGCTGCGAGTCGGTTATGTTAAGAGCCAGCTGCATAACACAGTTCCAGTAATATCTCAATTTATGTCGTCCTCATCTCCAAAGATTCTCCTTGTTTAGTTATTAATAAATCCCACCCAGGTCAGGTTAGGGGGTTAACCCACCAGCCTGTCTACATCAGACATCTGTGTACCATTGGGGGGCAGTTCCTGACAGGGGCAGCTCAACACCCGAGCACATGACAGTTGATGTAAGAAAGACAGGTGACACGTTTAATAAACATGGGATAGGAGGCAATAATAAAGAGGCTACTCTGAGTTATTTGGCATTCTTGATGAGAGTTTTTGGTTCAGTATTTGCTTCAGCATTAAGATTCCAGTCAAAGATGAGAGACATTTAAAGTCAAATCTGGAAGTACAGGCCAAAAAATAAAAAATGAACGAATATATAGATTTCCTCCTGCATCTTTCAGGACACTGTAAGGTCTTATCCCCGACGTGGACAAGGAATGTGGTGATTTGAGCAATCTGTTGGCAGGTATAGTGAACATAAAAGATGATTAAACAGCACATGTAATTTTGAAGCAACTCTCTGCAAGATCAATTCACTGTTTGTCCAAAGGGCTTACTCACAGTTAAAGACGTCCCTGATGTCAAAATAACTCTTAGACCTGCTGCTTCCACTCAGTCCTCAGGACGTAGCTAATGGTTTGTGAGGTGGATGTGCACGACCAAGTGCCAAAATAACAAAGAGCTCCGGGTAAGAAAAGAAAATAAATTGCAATTCAAAATGCCATTCTACTGTTCCTTATTGCAGTAAATAAGTCACGGCAGTGACTTACTTAACTTACTTAATAACGTACTTAACATATCCACATCTCTAGTGTCAGTATTGTTTTTTTACTTATATTGTAAAACATATGTAGTTCAGAATATTTAATATTGTACTTTTACATATCAAATTGTTCACTCAAAATATTGCTCCATCCTTACTAATGTGACAAAAAGTACTGTGCTTTGAAATATTGGCCCCTGCACAGTTAAAGGAAGGAAACAGGAAATTGGTATCACCAGTAGTTAGAGACTATAGTGCAGTCAAAGCTCACGAGAAAGCACGATGACAAGCAGGCACTACATGATGGGGTATGAACTCATTTTTCTCTGATCGATAATTTATAGAGGATCCGGCCCCTAGAGGAAGTCCAAGGTTCATGGTGTACAGGCGTTAATCAGCTGAAATGCAGGAGGCCACGTGACAGAGTACAACAGACATGAAGACATCATTGATCACATGTGAATGACAGCAGACAGCGAGCCTATGATGTTGGGCAGCAGAATGAAACCAAATGTTCAGATGCATCAAACTTCAAAGATGTCAAGACTTCTTTATAAAAAAGACAAAAAACAAATTTATGAGGTGATATTTTTTTTTTGCTGTTAGAGCTCTATGACATATTCAATAATGTAGACTGAACATACTGCCTGGGATTTTAAATCCTGAGTGCGGATGACTCGTTCCACATGACAATAGAGGAGCTGAAGAAGAAGACTTTTAATGTAACGAATCGTATCAGCAGTGGTGTTGTGAGTACCGTCATCAAGAGGTGTAAAGTAGGCGACATTAGGAAAGTCATAATATGAAAAATGTGAAAAACAACAAAAATCTTAACTGAACAGCTGCTTATGTCGGACTTTTCTTGAATGTTTTCTACATATCTGTTGTTGAATGCAACCGGCATCTGAGAGAAATTTGAACGGTTGGTGATGCTGCGTAAACTAGTGTGAGCAGTTAACAGTAATCAAAGATGTGACATTTCTGCAGCAGGCTTTGTACATGCTCTGGGTCTTGTAATAGCCCTCTATATTTCGCTTGAATGGAGGTTCCTCGTCGAATATCATTTAAGATATCGATTCCACCTCCTCACTTAAGTTTTATTTATTTATTATTTGCATTTGTTGTACTGCTGAACAAATTAAATTATTGATGAACTCAACAAGCATAAAAAACCAACAAAAAACAGAGCTTTGATAATAAAATTAAAAAAAGACTATTTTGTTTTTCTTCATTCAATGCAGCAGCTGTATCAACAATTACCATATGGAGAAGGATGAAAATAAATGTTCTGTTCAAATCCCCCTGATCCTCCATCTTACCTCAGCAGTTAAACTCCTCTTATTCCCAGTTCTTCCATACAGACACTTGTTTAGAATATCTTGATGAGAAAGGCTATTTTTATGCACAGGACTGTGTCATTTGGTTCAGCAGAATAACTATGCTAAATGACTAAAATGGAATTTAAGTCAGTTCTTCCTGCCCCTTTTCAGACATGTTGAATAGGATGTATGTGTTATGTGTATTGCTATGTGTGTGCATGCATTCAGGTATGTATATATAGATAGGGTTGTGCACATTGGGTATAGATTTAGTTTATAGATGTGTGTACATACATTTATAACATCCATTTATTTATATAGATTTATTTTCAAGAGTTCATATATGTTCAGATGTGTGTGTATGCACATGTGTATATGTACATTTATTTATAGATTCATACTAGTGTTAAAATTGTTATGCTTTACACAATGGTTTTGACATGTCTGGAATGAATCAATGAAATGAAATGAAAACGAACGCTGTGATAAGTTAAATAGAAAAAAAAAACAGTAAAATGAAGCAATCAGAATCAGAGTCAGAATCAGAAAGCTTTATTGCCAGGTGCAGTGAAGAACATTTTTGGAATCTGTTGTAGTGTCAGGTGCAAACAGAGTAAAAACAAAAAGAGAAAATAGTGCAAAAAATTTTGAAAAAAGTAGTCTTATATACAAACTCTGCATACGACACATACAGCTGACTGCAGCGAGGAAGAGTCCTGATCTTAAGAGCGTGAGGTTCTGAACCTGATAACTGGGAGACCTTGTCTCAGAGCAGAGCTAGGACAATTGTACTGAAGGCAGAGCTGAAGTCCACAAAAAAAGTATCCTAGCGTAGGATCTTGTGGAGTCCAGATGAAAGTGGAGGGCCATGTTTACAGTGTCATCTAGAGATGTGTTGGGTCTGTAGACAAACTGTAGGGAATCCAGGAGAGGGTTGGTGATGTTCTTGAGGTGGGTCAGGAGGAATCGTTCAAAAGGCTTCATGACCACAGAAGTCAAGGCAACGGGTCTCAGTGTTTCTAGGACTTTTGTCGGCAGCGGGTCAGGCTCTTTGGGAGATGTCGCGGCCTAAAGAAATGACACTCGACTCCAAATTTTACTGTTACAAAGTATTTATTGAATGGCCAGTTGAAACTGGCATTTTCAAGGCAGAATGTAAAACTAAAAAACTAAATAAATAAAACAAAGTTAAACAAAAATAAAAACAATAAATAATAATTCCCTTATGGAGAATCAGTGGCAAAGTTTGCACCCAGGCCCAGAACACTGGATTTTTCTGGG
Source organism: Xenentodon cancila (assembly GCA_014839995.1). Taxonomy (NCBI): domain Eukaryota; kingdom Metazoa; phylum Chordata; class Actinopteri; order Beloniformes; family Belonidae; genus Xenentodon; species Xenentodon cancila. Next base: position 3,358,974 of record CM026203.1, read on the forward strand.
TTTTTTATAAAACAGCTCCAAGGCTCTGTGGTATGGAAATTATTCAATTGGTGGCTGTTGACGCTCATCAGCAAACAGGCTGCAAGCTGATCCCCCTGCAGCCTGTTTCTCAAGTCAGTCTTCACCTACAAATAGAAACAATTATGAGATGTTCCTCTTAATTTCCTACACTCTACTCATTTTAATATTGTTTCTAGTTTGTTTGTGATATATTCTAAAATGTCTTACCCTATTCACTGTTGAAAGTCACTCTCACGGTTCACACTTGCGATGGGAACCGTCAGGACCATGACTGCCAGCTCGCTCATGCAGGGATACAGCTGTGTCCACGCGTCATTCTGGGATGATAGTTTTCCCATTGCTGTTACTTGGTCCATATCTTGAAACACATTAAATACAGTGGGACATGTAATTAAATCGGTTCCTCCTTCATCTTTCTGCCGACCTTCCCATTTCATTTGGATCTAACATTTTACCTTAAAAGTTTAAACATTTTCCTATCAGCTTATGGCTATAAATTAGTTTACTCAAGTTATGGACACTGACTTGGCACCGGGCCCCACTAACTTAAACTGCCCATATAACATTAACTAACTAACATTAACGTAACATTAACTGACCATCTATTTAACTTGTGAGATCTATTATGAGTTTCTTAAGATAATAAATGTACCTTTTCTCCGGTGCGTTGCTGCCCTATTTTCCAAGAGAACAATTGGTACCTGGCGTGATGTCACTTTTAAGGCGGCGCTCTCATGAGTAATTAACATCGTACCCTCCCAGAAAAGTAAATAGAGGGCAAGTTATCTCTAGCTCACCTTAGTATTCGTGAGTACCCGGCCCAGTGCAGGACTCTGCTGTGAAGGTGGAGACATGCAGCCGTGGTGCATTTGCAATGATAAAAAAGAAATTTAAAGGAGCGCAGCTAGGATTCAGGAATGGTGGCCCACCACTCCTAAATGAAAGTAGAGGAAACACTGGGCCTGTAACCATTAAGTTCTGTGATCCTTGTTTTTTGGGGGCTGAATGCTGGAAGCAGGGTGCCAGAAAGCTCAAGTTCCATATAAAGCTAATTATAATAAAAATATTTCTTAAATCAAAAATTAATTTAACTTACTTTGTAAATTATGTATATTTATTTCTACACACACATACATATATATATAAATATATATATATATATATATATATATATATATATATATATATATATATATATATATATATATATATATATATATAGAGAGAGAGAGAGAGAGAGAGATATGTATCTATACATACACAAGTGTGTGTGTGTCAAAGAAACGTCAATCACATGCAGTAAAGAATGAAAGTAATGAGTGCAACGTGTCAGTTTGAGCCTTTAGCAGCTGTCTTCTACACAGACTGTTTTCCTTGTGAACTCAGGAGGAGAGCTGTATGGGCTGCCTGTCAGCTGTCCTATGGTGCTTGGAGAGGGCTCCTGGTCTTTTTAATTCCCAGCCAATCTTCTGTCCATCACAACCCTTTATCCCTACTTTAGAGCACAGCTCAGGTCCACATACTGTCACTTCTCTGACATATCTCACACCCTGCACCTCAAAAATACAAAAAAAGTATTGTCAGCTCCTCCACATCCCCAACCTGCTTTCAACAGAAACAACAAATCCTGTTTTCATAGTGGCTATAGAAGCAGAGTCTCCCACCTACCCCTATGCACCAATAAACCTCATATTTGAGTCCTACTTGGCAGCATGTTTCTGAGATGGTGATGGAACGCCAAAAATAAGAGCACTGGATTTAACAGCAGATCACCTCATGACCGAAGGAGTATCTTGGGATTGTCACACAAGGCACCACACGTTCATAATAATGAGCGGAGGTGAATGCTGCACAATGTGCACAGCCCGCCAAAGGTAAGGAAATCATTCCCTGAATGCTGCCATTCTCTAGAGATTTCCATGAATAAAGGATTAGTCACAAGCTGCATGTCAAGGTCTGCTGCTTCAAGTTACTTAACATAATTAAGATTAATTTTTTTAACAGGAGAAGAGACGGCCTAAAGTGAAACAAAATAGTACAGCAGTTCTGCAAAATGAATCTACTCATAGTATTTGCGATGAATCTGTGTCATTACTAAAGTCAGGGTGGTGTTGACTTTTTACTTCCAAGAAAGGGTAAAGTACAGTAGGTAATTAAAATTAATGTAATTAGCAATATCAATCACTGATATATTTTTTAGAATCAGAATAAAATAAAAAAAATAAAAATCTCTCCTTTGTTTGCTCAAACCTGCCGAATAAAGTTGATTCTGATTTTTATCCTGATTCTTCTTCTGGGCAAGCTCTTTTTTGCAAAAAATATAAAATAAAATAATCCTACATAAAATAATCCTCTTTGAAGCAGCTTCACTGCAGCTTTATCTGACCAGAATCATTACCATCAGTGCATCCTTGTAGACACAAGCGAGTTCCATGTCACATATTTTAGATACATAAAGTCTTTTTGACTCATTAGCCAAGTGGACTGGTACATAAAAAAAATAAAAACCATCAGCCAAACATTTTTTACCGGCCAAAATAATAAATTGCTTGGCAGTTTTGCTCTGTTCAGTGAACGCCGATGATGCAGGCCCTGTCCCTCTTCAGCCGGCTGACCACACCATTCTTGGCTCCGGTCATCACAGCGGCTCCATCTGTTGCTACAGGAACCAACTTGCCTTCCACTCATCACATACTTCAATTCAATTCAATTCAATTTTATTTATAAGGCATCTATTACAACAACAAGTTGTCTCTAGGCACTTTCCAGAGACCCAGAACATGACCCCCGAGCAACAACGACAGGTAAAAAACTCTCCTTTAAGTTGGAAGAAACCTGGATCAGGACCTGGATCATAACGGGGGGACCCTCCTGCTAAAGACCAGCTGGGTAGAACAGGATGTAAAGAGAGAAGAGAGATATAGACACACCGTCAACGGTACAAGACAGGATACAATAGTATAATTATCCATTAGCAGCAGAACTAAGACTTCTATGAATATATGGATGATATATGGATAGTTGGTGATCCACATAGACGAGGACTGCAGGTCAGGATGTCAGCAGGTATCCAACAGAGACGTCTACACAGACAGGTGGAGGTGAACACTGGGATGGTCAGAGGTGGGACTGCAGGTCAGGATGTCAGCAGGTCTCCAACAGAGACGTCTATACAGACAGGTGGAGTTGAACACTGGGATGGTCAGAGGTGGGACTGCAGGTCAGCATGCAGCTCCTGAGGTTCTGGTCTGCAAACATGTACAGAAGAGAAACAGAGGAGACAGACCAGCAGAACAAACTACAAGAACAATGGACCACAATTATACTTATGAGATACTGTTAATTAATAACTGAGGATTGAGCTGAAGAAGGGAAGGAGAAACAGAGGAGGTGAGGGACACCAGTCAGTGGATCATGTTGGGGTCCTCCTGCAGCAGGTCTACAGCAGCAGATCCAGGATGAAGCTGTGTTGAAGACCAGCTGCTCTAGTCTAGTCCTGCAGCTGCAGCTTTGACTACTGACACATTAAGGTACTAATTATATGCTTTATTAAACAGAAGTGTTTTAAGTTTCGTTTTAAAGGTGGAGGTGGTCTCTCTTGTTGGTTCCTGTCAGCACTCGCGCTGCTGCATTTTGGATCAGCTGGAGGCTGTTCAGAGAATCACTTGGACATCCAGCCAACAACACGTTACAGTAATCTAGTCTAGAAGATACAAACGCATGAATTAGTTTTTCAGCATCGCTCTGGGAGAGGGTGCTCCTAATCTTTGCGATATTACGGAAATGGAAGAACGCAGTCTTACAAACTTGATTAATATGTTGTTTAAATGACAAATCCTGATCGAAAATAAAGTCAAGGTTTCGTACAGTTTTACTTCCTTCATGATAGCACTGATGCCGTTGCTTATACAGTATGTCCTGCATCTGCCTTTGCAACTGACTTCATGCCACCAAACTTCAAAGCAATTGTGCCCTTGTGACAGAATCTGACATAAACTAATTCCTCCTCTTTCACAGAACTGTCTGTGGAGCCATCCACCATGATTTAAAGGAATATGGTGTTTTGCAGATTCTCTCTGATGTTGTTCCTCTCCACCTCTGCAATGAAGTGAAGAGACACAAACTCTTATCCCTGCTTTTTTTATTTCTATATATTGAGCTCACAGCGAGTTTTTTGTTCTCTTCCAAACTGCAAAAGTAAAAAAAAGTTATTTCATTAAAAATTAACTTATAATCGTATTATTGAATATAGTTGTGTGTGTCACTTTTCTAATTATCTGTATGAAACATTACTTTATGCACAGCATGCAGAAAATCAGTGTGGGTTTTCATTCTTTGCAATACAAATGGTCCACTAGTGGCTCTGTACACGCTGGCACCACTGTGTGATTATATCGATGCTGTAACCCAATCATGTCATCATCTTACTGCATGGAAAAAAAAGGCTCAGTCTAGCTGTCGAAGTTTTTATTTTAGGGCAGTTTAAACAGAGTTATAATGATACAGACCTTCCAGTGGCTGCTTCATTTTTAAAGGGTTAAAACAAACGTACATTAAACATGTGATTCCTAATATGTTGCATGTGACACTGACACTAATTTCAGAGAAATAACGTTTTCACTTACTCCCACATCCATTCAAACTTGACGCAGTTGAGTTGTGTCAATGCTTTTGCCGACACACTGAGCAGCTCATCACCAATGACTCTGCATCATACTGCATATCAACTGTTGTCTTGGGACTTCTTTATCACCAAACCTCCATGATTCGCTTAACTTCCTCCTTGGAGGTGTGTCCTCCTCCATCCTCTAGTCCATTGCTTATTCCTCATTTTTCATGTTAACATTAGGTTACTAGCAGCAGACCAGTGCCCTCTTATTCATTCTCTCTTATTTGCTGGTGGTTGTTGCTAGTCAAATGTATCAGGTACAGATGTACCATTGGTAGAAACATTCACCCACCAGCGTGGCGGAAAACTGCTATTTACTCGCCAAACAGAAATTTTACCCGCCAATGGTGCTTGGGCGAGTGTTAGTTTGGGACCTTGCATGTAGTACAAGTGATATGACCTGTTGTGTGTGTATATTATTTGATTTACAGTATTTGTGGAATAAGTGTATTATACATAAGGCTAATTTTTACACTGGATCCATCAGTCAACTTTTCAGTTACTACACAGACTTTTTCCTGATCTGGTTATTTAACATATTTATATTTATAGGTAAACATATTTATATCTTTTCAACATATTGGCTTATTAGAGCTTTGCACATCCTCATCATTACTGCTTGTACAAAAGGTGTGTGTGAATTTCCCTTTTGAGTCTAGTCTGACATAATATGGTGTGTAAAGAGAAATGAGATGAGTGTGATCCTGAAGGGGAGTTGGTGAAGAATATTATAGAGGTAAAAAGAGTGTCAGACAGGGGGATTTATCTAAAGTTGAAGTTGAAATTGAAAGAGTAATAGTGAATGTCGAGGTGTGAGAGTGGTGATTGGGCCAGGCTTTAATGGACATGTTGGTGAAGTGAACAAAGGTGATGAGGAGGTGATAGTAAGGTTTGGTGTTTTTAAAAGGAATCTGAAAGAACAGATATAGTTGATTTTGGAAAAAATGGAAATGGCTGCAGTGAATGTATTGCAGGGCAGAGTTGAGACAGGCTTTGGGTGGTTGTTAAGTGACGCTAGAAAGAATTACAGGAAAGTATTCAGAAGAAGAAGTGAGCCAGGAAGAAGTGGGGCATGGAGAGAGGAGGAAGCTAGACAAGAATACATGCAAATGCAATGTAAGGCAAAGAAAGAGGTGAAAAAAAATCTGAATGATGAGGTGTTTGCAAAGTTGAAACCTAAGAAGAGAGAGAAGGACTTGCACAGGCTGGCAAGACAGAGAGATAGGAATGGAAAGATGTTAGTTAAGGTAAATAAAGATAGAGACGGAAATGTACTGACTAGTGAGAAGAGCATGATGCAAAAGCGGAAGGAATATGAGAGGGAATAAGGAGTGGAAGAGATGACAAAGGCAAGAAAACAGTAGAAAAGATTAGTAGATGAGGTGAGGAAAGCTTTGAAGAGGATGTAGAGTGGAGAGGTAGATGGATCGGATAACGTACCAGTTAAGGTATGGAGATGCTAGGAGAGATGGCAGTAGTGTATTAATAAGACTGTTCAACGTGATCTTGGAAAGTAAAAACATGCCACAGGAATTGAGAAACAGAGTGCTAGCGTCCATTTGTAAGAACAAGTGGGATGTGGAAAACTGTAGAAACTTTTTGATTTTAAGAAACCATATGGCAGGACGTCTGGAGTGCCAGAGAAGTGCATTAGATTAGTGCAGGATATGTATAAGAGCAGCATGACAGAGGTGACATGTGCTGTAGGCATGGCAGAGAGATTCAAAGTAGAGGTGGGGCTACATAAGGGGTCGGCTCTGAGCCCTTTCTTCTTTGGTATGGTGATGAACAAGCTGACTGACTCGGTCAGACAGGAATCTCCTTGGATTGTAATGTTTGGAGATGACAGTAACCTGTAGCGAGAACAGGGAACGGGGTTATGGAAAACCTGGAGGTGGAGGTGTGGAGGAGAGAAGAGAAATGAAAAATCAGACAGAGCAAGATAGAATATATGTGTTAATGAAGGCAGAGAGTGCAACAGTGATATTACAAGAAGAAGAGGTAGATGGTGTAGGACTTTAAGATCTCAAAGTCAAATGTTCAGAACAGTGGGAAGAAAGGTAAAGAAGAGAGTGCTGTACAAGAGTAGCAGCATGAGTCGCAGGGATGTCTACGAGATGGTGGTAGGACCAGCTGCGTTATTTGGTTTGTTTGGTTGAAACTGATGAAAAGACAGGAGGAAGAGCTGGAGCTAGCAGAGCTGAGGATGCTGAGATTCTCCTTACACGTGATGAGCATGGGCAGAATTAGGATTGAGCACATCAGAGGAACAGCTCAGGTTGGCTGTCATCGAGACAAAGTTAGAGGTCAGTTTTCAATGGTTTCGACATGTGCAGAGGACAGATGGTGGACATATTGGTATAAAGATGTTGGCGATGGAGCTACTAGGCAGATGGCAAAGTGGAGGTGATTTATGGATGTGGTGAAAGCTAGTTGGTGTGAGAATGGAAGAGACTGAGGACAAGGTCAGTGTGAAGAGAAAGATTTGCTGTGGCAAACCCTGAGAGGAAAACCCAAGAGCTCAGAAGGAATCTGTGTTTTTAACTGCTGTCCAGTGCAACATGAACATGTGAGGTCGTGCAATGGTTACCGTAGCTTGAATTAACGCAACACATATTAAATCAAATCGTGCAACAGAAGTGAATTTTGCAGTGTATAAGTTGACACTTACCACCTGCATTTTAACAAATAGTTATGTTAATTACTTCAAGTGCTATAATCTTAGCAACTGTTGAACTCATGACAGGCGTTCAAACTTATTTTAATTATTATTTCGACAGATCTCATCGAACTGCACTGGTTCATTCAGCATTAACTATGTTATGTATGTTCTTTATTGATTTTAGTCTGTGATCACAGTTAAAGTCAGTGACTGACAGTGACTTTGACTGTGACTGTCGGTCCAAGCATGCTGTGACTCAAGCAAATAGGGGGCGGCGCCAATATCTGCCATTTTTCTCATTACTTGTTTTTGTCAGTTGCTCAAAATATCAAATTCATTTATATGGATTTACTGTAATAACTGTATGATAATGGGTTTATTTTTAAAAACACATTCAAGCATGGTCCATATGGTTCTTTTTTTATTCTGGATCAGAACAGAATGCATTCTTGTCAGACCTCTTGATCTCAGCTCAAACGTGGATGAAAATTCCAAGCTCAAACAATGTACGCCATGTACATGAGCGATAAAACCTGAAATAAACTGAAAGAAAAACCAAAAAGACAATCTGAAAAATACACTAACTCATCATAAATAAGCTCATCTCGTGTGGGACAGTTAAACAACACCAAGCACTTTGGTTTGACATGTAAGAGTCAATGAGGAAAGTATCAGCAATCAGATATAACTCATGGATTCATCTTCAAACACATATGATTGCTTTTATTATTCTGTATCCTGTACAGTTTCCAGTGTGAAGAAGGTTTTACCAGTTGGATGTACGCCTATAATAAAATCATAAAGAAAAATGATCCTGTCTTGGCCAAGGCAGCTTCTGTAAACATACCTTTTCAGTATGGTTTTATGGGCCCAAGGGACCCAACACCCACTGCAACTCTGCTTTTCTTCCTTTCCAGTCCCACAGGATATGAGGAGCTTTTGGTACAAGTACTCACTACATTGCTGTGATTTTCTGCCGTGCTCACTGTAACACAGCAGAAATCCCTTCAGACCAATTTGGAAAAAGTTAAACACTGTCTCCTGTAATGATATTTATTAAATCCAAACAAGATGAGTAAAAGGTTTCAATGTGAAGTTTTATTGAATTTTTCTATAATCTCATAGAGATACGTTATTTATACAATAATATTGTTACCCAATTACTAGATGACATTACAGAAGGCTAATTAATCATAAATAAAAATAGAGGGGGGGGGGGGGTTGCACTAAATACCATTTACAGACATCATCTTTGTTCAGACAACATGCTTATTCCTATCAAACAGTTAGACACATTCAACAGTTTAATATGAACATTTAAAAATAATTTAAAGAGAAATATCATGTACGATGTAGATTTTTGTTTTGTTTATTTTAAGTAGAAGAAGAGAAGGAGTAAATAAACTTAAGGGGTCAATTTATTCAACACTCTAAACTGTTCCTTTATTTTTTTTCCACAGAACACAATATTTATGCCACATTTCACCACAAAATATACATATTCAATCATGACAACCCCATACTGTTTGATAAACCAAATGTGGTTAGGTGGTTGTTGGCTTTCAGTTTATGCACAATAAAACACGATGAGGTCTTGGGTAACATGAAATGAGTGCTAAAAATCTAAACTTCATTACATTTATTGTAAACCTTTATGTCCTTAGTACTTTATTGAAGATCCCTACATTTTCTTTTATACCTGGTGTCCTAACAATGATTTGGGCAAAAGCAGTATCTATGAGTTGTAAGGACCAAAGACCAAATATAACATTTGTTAACCTATATTTAAGAAAATTATCAAATTGTTCAAACAAGAGAAGCCTTAAACAAAGATTGGAGGGGATTTACACAGTTGTTCACTTACAGTAGATAATATCAAATTATTCAGGGAAACTGAAGAAATTTCATGGTGTAATGGCCAAAAGGACAAAAGCCTCACGGCACTTTTATCATGTTGGCATCTCTGTCTGCATGGTCCTCACCGCTAGCAAGGTGAAGGATTTTGGGCATTTGACCATTTGACCATTGCAGACAGCGTATAGTCTTTTTTTTTTTGTTTTTATAAAGATTTCCTTGGCACTAGTGGCCTTTATTCAAAGTAGGTGGACAAGAACTGGGTATATAGAGAGGGAGGAAGACATGCAGGAAAGAGCGACAGGCTGGGGTTCAAACCTGCGCTGCCTGCACGAGGGCAGTAGCCTCTGCAAATGGCGCCCACTCAACCCACGGAGTCTTTCGCTTTTGGTTGTATAGAAAACAGTTTAAAGTTTTCAAAATTTAGTTTGTGCTCTCAATCTCGTCCTTCCAACAATGTTTAGTGTACAATTACTCCACACAACATTACAAAAATACAATATAACATTGACATTAGAAAAGTAACATTCAGCGTACTGTCTTACAGAAGCCCTGGTGCGCAGTAAAGTCAAAAGCTGTAAACGTAACCCAACATTTGACTTGTACACCAAATTAACAGAAGGCAAAACTTTAACTGTTTTAACTTGTGATTTGCTGCAAGTAAAAGCGTCAATTGATACTCTCATACAACAAAACTTTAACCAGTTTTTCCCTTCATAACATATCCATAAGAAAACATTTAAAGCTTGGTCAAAGTACCTGGAAGAGGCTAGCGGCTCTTATTCTGGAAATCAATCTGCTTTAAAGGATTCGGGATCACTAAATTATGAATGTAAACTTGAAGCAGTCTAGAAAATAATGAAAAAATATGCACCATTACTGTTTATCTCCAGTTAAACCAGCATGTTTTACAGCATTAAATAATCTCGATCACAGGGAGTATAAGAAAAAAAAAAACAGCCAAGACGTTAACTTACCTGTCTTTTTTTTTTTTTTTTTTTTAATTGCTTAGGCCACATCAGCCATTCAGTGGTTGTAATGCAATTATAATAATGGCTGTAATAGTCTGGCTAAGCTGTTGATTTCCCACAGTGGAGGGATTGACTCATCATAGCAGAGCCATTAATAACAGTAATGATGGTTGTGTTCTACTCAGGTGTGCAATGCTAGAGGCAACATGTACAAAAGCAAGGCTGACTGGAGCAAAAGTTTCAGGTTTGGAATCCAAGCTGCAAGCTACAGTGCTGGCCCATCAGACCCCCGTTGACTCAAATCAGCTTGACACAAGTAAATCAAGGCAACATGAAAAACAAATAAGGCAATGCTTTTTTTTTTTTTTCCCTTTTGCAAATCCAGCTCCAAAAAAAGTGCAAATACAAACAGAATGAGTTGCAAATCTCCTAAACTCCTATTTTATGCCCAAGAGAACATAAACATGTAGGGTGTAGGATTCTAGCTGCTCAACAATCCTGAGTATTTGTTGCAAGATTGTTTGTTTTATGATGTGGCAAATATTTTCTGTTGGTAAAAGATCTGCCCCGCCTGCAGACCAGTTCAACTCCTGAGCTCTTCTCCTGGTAGGCACTGCTGTTTTATGGTTGCACTGTGTGGTTTAGCATGTAAACTGTTCCTGAAAGAGACGTTGTCTGGATGGGAGCAGAAGTTCCTGTAACACCTCTATGTGCATTTCGGCATTGATGGCCTTTCCAGGTGTGTAAGCTGCCAAGCCATAGACACTAATTCACCCCTTTACCATCAGAGATGCAAGCACTGACAAGCTGAATGGTCTCTCTCTTCCATAATTCGCGGGACATGCCGTCCATGGTTGACTAAAAAGAATTTACATTTTTGATTATTAGGAGTCCAGAACACTTTTCCATTTTGCCGCAGACCTATTTAATTGAGCTTTGGCCCAGAGATAGCAGTGTTTCTGGGTCATGTTCACATATGGCGTTGTCTTTCCATGATAGAGCATACGCTGCATTTGGATAGTGCACGGTGACCTGTGCTCACAGACAGTGATCTCTGGAAGTGATCCGGAGCCCCTGCAGTGATTTCCAGTAGAGAATCTTGTGTGTTTTTAAAGCAGTGCCGTCTGAGGGTCCAAAGATCATCTAGTTTTTACTTGGGCCTTGTGCCTCGCGTACACAGATTCCTCCCGATTCTCTGAATATTTTCATTATACTCTACATCATAGATTGTGGGATCTTTAAAGTCTTTGCAACTTTATGTTGAGAGACATTTTCTTGAAATTGTCCCACAATGTTTTGATGCCTTTTATGCCTAGTCATGGTCCTGACCTGTTGCCAACTGACCTAATTAGTTGTCCAAAGCTCCTCCAGTTGCTTTTGATTTGTGCCGATTACTCTTCTAGCCTTTTGTTGCCCCAGTTCCAGTTTTTATGATGCGCTGCTGCCATTCATTTCAAAATAGCTTATAGTTTTTATGAAGCGGCAAAATGTCTCAGTTTTAACATCTGATATGTTATGTTTCATTGAGAATAAAATATATTAGTTTCTGAGATTTTAAAATCACTGCATTCTATTTTTATATACATTTTTTACAGCAACTTAACTGTTTTTGGAATTAGGGCTGTAAAACTAAATCTGTACGAATTACTTTGAAACGTAAATCTGCAGGGCCACAGTGGGAGTCCATGTTTCAAGTCAGATACACCGAAACCTTTTGCAGTTGGCTCATGAGGAGGTCCCCACACTGGTATGCACTTTGAAAAGCAGACATTATGTGATTGTAACTGACATTTTGAGAAAATCAATTACATTTGACTTTGTCTGTGAAATGCGTTTCCATATACAAATACCAAGGGTTAAAAGAGAACTAGGACACGAGGCAGGGTGACGGCACTTCGTAAACGTCGTAAGGTAAAAATAAAACTCGTGCCATTTGGTCCGTTCACAAGCAACATAGGAATTAGGACTTGCGGCAAACAATGATAGAAATGGAGAGCTGCGTGGAAAAACTGGGACATGAACTTCTTCTTGGGTTCACTTGTCAGTGAAAGATCAGAAAGTAAACATTCAAGTTTCACAAGTACATACATGCTGAAAGAGTACAGGCCTAAATGGGGGAAAAAATGTAAAGAAATGTATTTGAGCTGTGGCCTGTAAGTACCACTTTATGGGTTTTTGAAAACCTTTCTGAAAGATCCTTTCATCAGTTAACTTGTGATCCAATGGCTGAAAAATATTCCTTTTGCTGTTGTCTATTTGAAAAATTTGACATGTAGAAAAAAGTACCTTGTATTCTGGGTGGTATCCGAAGTTACAAAGTAAACAAAATAAATACAAAGAACGAAAAACAGCAACTCTTGAGTGGAACTAGGCACATGCATCCTTTTGAGTTGACCCCTAGAAAGAAAAGGAAATAAAAGTATGAGTGCTTAAAGTGGTGCCATATCGTTGTGTGTCACAACAATACGGCACCATGTGACACATGGTGTGACACAAAATCGCAATCAGCTGAGAAGAGTATCTTTTTATCTGGATCTCTTATAACTTCAAGCAGAGATAAACTGCTTAAAATGTCAAGCAAGCCTGGCTTATTACCACAGAGTAACAGTCATTAGTTTTACGATCCTTCTGTGGTTCACTCAAGTCAGAATGCCATCAAATATGACATTTATTCAAGAATATTGAAGTTCAAATGTAATTAATTTATGAGAGATATGAAAACCAATGAAAATATCAAGAATCTTCTGCAACTTTTTAACAGTTTCTTCCCCTTTTCCAGGTTTACAGACTCAATCTTAGTGCAATTTCTATCTATTTCTAAAGGCTTTGTTGAAACTATTTGAAGCTGAGAGACGTATCCGTCACTGAGATGACCATTCCACTAGCGTGCCATTCCTCTGCTTCTCCGCCCATTCCCAGGTCGCATCATTTTCATGCTGGAAAGTCTCTGCAACTTACTAGACATTGGTGGTATGCGAATTAGACCAGTACTGGCCCCATCGCCCCCTTCAGACAGAGCTTTGATCTCAATTAGGGATTCCTCTCCAGAAAGGATTTGCAATTCCACGCTGGTCTTATTGGTTTCCGTTACAGTAGTCCTGCTACGCCAGTTCTGGTGAAACACCACCTGGAGACAACATAGATCCTGCGCTGAAAATCAAATTGACCAGTTGTAGCAGAAAAAAGTGCAACCTTTATATCCTCTCAGCTCTCAGATGTGTGTCTGAATCAATATAATATATCAGCCTACGGAGAAAAAAATCATGTATCAAAAACACAAACATGGGAGGTTTGAGGGAAGCTGATTTTTTTTTTTTTGAACTGTCATTATTCTGAGGAGGTTATAAATTTAAAATGTCTCAGGACCTCAAGGCATCTTTGTAAATATTGAATTTTTCAATGACATCTTTTATCAAAATGTTGTCCCTCGTAAGAAAAATTAAACATACCAAGGTGAACTGCATATTTGGGTTAAAACATCAAAAACATATGACAGTCCATACTGTTTTTTTGGTCTAGAGTACATGGGCTGCAGGCGTCCTTTGAACAAGGCTCTTACCAAAAACTAATGAGCCAGGCTACAAATGCCTGGATAATATCTACATGTATTAGTGGTAAGCATCATCCAAAAGTTAATTTAAAACAATTTTTTTTTTTTTTATACAACATATGCAAAGTGGATCAAATGTGATTGATCCTTGCAGAAGTGAGAAGAAACTGAATTCCCTTTGCTGCATGGCGCCTTCATTTTATCAGCTGGAACAGATCTTTTAATTTTCGAAAGGCCAGACAGGGATAATCCATAATGTAACACCAGAGTGCTGAGGTCTATCTTTCCACGGCAATGAAAAAGCCATCCGTTGAGATGACAGCTGCTGAGCCTGTATTTGTTTCCTCAGTACTGGAGCTTTTTTTTTTTTTATCCTCTTACAAACTCACCTTGTATCCCGTCACCTCGGACTCATTCTCCAGCGCCTTGACATGTTCCCAGTTTAGAAAGATCTTTGAGTTGGTCAGTTGCCACTCAATGCTCCCAGGAGGCTGGCTTGGTGCTGCAAGACAAATGGTTTTATATATATATATATATATATATATATACATGCAAGGTTGACAAATGAAAACACAAACCGATGTCATCAGTAGCAGTCTGTAGCGCTGCACTCAGCCTCGATTTAATCACCGGGTCTTTGCATTTGATCTAATTTACTGGATTTACTGTCAAGAAAAGGAGGTTAAGAAAAATAGAAGATTCATGCTTTTCGATTAGTCTGTTTTTGCATGTGTGTAAAAATCCAGTTATAGGGATAAGAAGAACAGTACAAGGCAGATGGCAAGCCTGTGATGCATCTTTCTTTCAATGGACCTCATCAGTTTAATTCTGATGTAAGAGTGCAACATAAAATAAAATGGAATAACGGAAAAAAAGAATCCAAATGAATAGACACAAAAATCATCTCAGTGAAGGAATGGCTCCAGTATTTTACGTACTGTAAAAATAATACGGCTACTAAAAGAAAGCATATTGAATAGGAACTTGAATTATAAAAAGTTTTTAATAAAATGAGATTTAGACAATGTTTGTATAAAATCTTCAACAACAGCAGGGACAAATGTTACCAGACCATAATACAGATATTCTAGTATTATTGAGGAGAATATTACAACGTGTGTGCTGTGGATAATAATCTCAGACAAGACAAAGAAAACAATAAATCAGCTACTTCACACAATGGGCATCACTGACTGCAGATTTAGCCTCAGGATTCGATGTCTTGCTTTACCAGGCGTTTCGTTACTCTGGCTCTAACGAAGCCTTTACTGTTTTAGAGTTTTTCTTCTACTGTTACTTGTTGACAAAACAGCACCTTTACTTTTCAAAAGGCTTCACAATAATCATACAAAGTAACTGTAATACAAGACAACAGGTTTTCAGAGTTTGAGAGTTCAGTTGCTTTATATATATATATATATATATATATATATATATATATATATATATATATATATATATATATATATATATATATATATATATATATATATATATATATATATATATATATATATATATATATATATATATATATATATAATGTCATTTATAATAAATGAAATGCAGTCAGACTGTATTCAAACTGAGTCAAAAGAGTGATTTAGTATTTACTGGCTCATTAGACGCTCCACAGGGTGAGATGTGGGGACCACAGACACACGACGGATGCTACAGACAGACCGACTGTGGAACATGTCAAGACTAAAACGTCTTTCAACTTTGTATAGCGTTGTATGTATAGCATTTGAGCTGAACCAGCAGAACTGGACAGAAGTCCATAAGTCAAAGAAACAAAGGTCGTTTGTATCCTGCGGACGGACTCACGTGGTTTCTTGGTGGAGATGCTGATGGAGCGGCTGCCGGGTCCAAGCCCAGCGCTGTTCTGGGCTCTGACTGAGATCAGATACTCTGTGCTTCCTTTTAAGCCAGCGAGCAGAGCCGTGCTGTTGGTAACCCTCACTCTGTCAGCTTCACTCTGCACACGTCCCTCCTCCCAAACGAGGACCTGGACCAAAGAGACCAGACACACACTATGACCTGCCTTTGCCTTTCCCCCCTTTTTTTCCCACTCACATCAGTCAAGTCATGAACTTTGTCAATCGCAATTTCAATCATCATTTTAAATGACTTTGCACTGCAGTTATAAGCAGAGTCAGCTGGAATCTAGTACATACACCAACGGAAAAAATGTGAAGTAGTTCGAAGGAGTAGATTGTGTCTTGTAAGTCATAAATACACTAAAACTGAAGCAGCAATTCTCCTATAAACAACAGTGTTATGTGCGTTCAGCTCAACTACTGCAGGTCCTGCAACTCACATTTTAATGTTTCAAATGATAGCATATCTGACAATCAGCTATAAAAATAAACAGCAAGGGAAAGTGAGTAAGGATTAGGAACTTTTTAGAATCAGTATTTTTATAGGAAACTATTTATGAACCAACATGAGATGGAGAAAGCAGATAGGAAAATGTCAAACAGATGGCTAGAGAGCAGGTACTTATGCAGTTGGCGGCTCACAGGTTTCACACAGGGACTCAAGGATCTTCCTTAGGAAAGGTAGATTAGCAACAGGGCCTGGAGTTGCAGATAACAGATGCAGCTGGGGTGCCCCCCGTTCCCCCAGCAGTGTAATTTCAGCGCCTTTTCCCAGCACCTGGGGAAATACCTAACATATCTAAGCAGACAGCATTTCCCGTTTTTCATTCTACCTCAGCTTATAAAATTAACCGCATGTTTGAAGATGGATAAAACTGATGGATCTCAGCAGCTGGGAACCATCATTATTATCACCCAATTCAATTAAATTTAATAGAATTGTTTTTCATTCCTGAAGGGAAATTCTGTGTTGCTGTATCTGCATCATCATCCACTTTTCCCCTTAAAAAAAACATAAGTTAAGCATACTTGCATATCCAGAATATCAGTCTCAAGGAAAACAAACTAAAACCATGAAAAACACAGTCTGTAAGTAGGGTTAAATCTTTTCAGGCATAAAAAATAATGTAAATAAAGAATTTCTGGGACCAAATGTTGTATATCAAGCTGCTGACATGGCTGTGCAGTTAAATTATGAAACAGTGATCAGCAAGTCAACATGTTGGTGAAACAGCAGTACACTGCCGGAGAACCCAGAACCTGAAGCAGAACCACGCAGAACGTATTATTTACACCTTATCAACGTTGACGTGTCAGTATGTCACAAACCAAGTCCAGCGTGGTCAAAGACTTACTTGGGTGTATATGTTTGTTTTTTTTTGGTAATAAGAAAATCAAAACTCCATGTCTGCTTATTTTATTACAAGTCCTGTATTTCAACAAGCAGACATGGAGTTCATTATTCACATTAAACTTCATTTATCCTGTTCCTTAGCATGGTTTTCCAATCCTGTGCATCGCAGCCCGTTTGAGCGGACGGACTCAGCTGCTCAACCTGACTCCATCCCTCTGGCACAAGCGCAGCTTTTCAAATCGCTATTTCAGAGGAAATGCAAATGTTGCATGATGTGAGCTTGAGTGGAGGAAAGTTTAGGAAAGTGGATAATTCTCTTCAGAGTTGGATCTGTGATGTCACAGACTGTGACATCACTGAATGGGTTTTCGTTTCACAGCTTGTGATTCTTTTTAACATTTTTTTTGATGTCTGAAAATAGAGGCCCAACACTGACTTGAAGGAGTATGAGTTTTTGGTCTGGAAGTAACTTATGAAAACCCAAGATGTGCTCTCGAGAACAGAAGAAGTCATGTTCACGTCTTACATTTTCTTTTTTGTAATATGCCCTGTTTAAGGACTCAGAATCTCCTGAGATCATGCCTGTTCAGTCTGAAATGGTGCATCCAAGTTTTCTTTGGAAAGCGTTCTGGTTCGCGCAGATGAAGCTCATGAACGATCACTGAGGAGACACTAGGCCCATAAAACTTGACACAGCATTAACTGCACACACGTTTACAGTACATTTCAATTGCATTCATTTATTTGCTAGTCTTTATATGCTCTACAGAATTATTGCTTGTGTTAAATATTAAAAAAGGTGTTGAGGTGGAGCGTACGCACAGAACAAAAGAGTTGTTGATCTCAAATTTGGCACTCTCGCTTTGGCTGAAGAGCAGAACACGCTGTGGGAGGATTTGGGCTTCCTCTTCCGGGAGATTCAGGAGCTGCTACATGTGTAGATTATTTCTGCACTTGCTGCACCTGACAACATGTAATATAGTTTTATTCCACCTGCTTTCCAGATCTCAGTAAATGTCAGGCCTCACACGTTGCACATGTTGCTTTTATCAAAAGCGTGGTTAAGTATCTTTGAAAAATGGCTGGTAATATTCCAGGGAGTGTGCATGACATTCTTTGGTTTAAATGTCCATCCTGCAGTCTACAGTTAAGGATGGGAAATGATGTCCTGGTGCTACCAGCAGTCTAATCCCAGTATTGTGTGCAAAGTAAAAGCAACACGCTGCCAGAGCTGCAGCTGAATTTTCTGTCTTGCGCCTGTGTGTGCACAGGAGCACTCAAGCACAGCAGTGAATGTAGTTCACCTGCTTTCTGACAGCACTTAATCAAACACATGATGACTTAAAATATGAGACAGGAGACACTTGAAATGTAAAAATGCCATTAAACCCCAGCTGAAAGGCCCAAAGCAAACAGTCAGCGATGTAATCATACAGCACAATGAGCCTGAATAGGTTCAAATGCAGTTGTTAAACCCTGTCTGCTGCACAGGTCATTCTATGCCACATTAAACGCTTAAGTGGCTGCAGTTTCTATTTTCACCTCAGCAATGAAACACTAAAACAATAAAAGCTAGAAGACAATTTAGCATCTCCCACGAACAGAATCAAACAGGTTTGGCACTGACATTTATGTCTCATTGAAGATACGCATCTTTGAAGGACTGGATGACAGGAACGTATTTGACTAAGTTAGGCGTAAGGCTGTAATGTTTTGGAGAAGTTTGTCTTCCACAAAGCACTCATCCTGGCGTTCCAAAATAATTCATCAGTAAGCGCTA
The DNA here is from genome assembly GCA_014839995.1 of Xenentodon cancila. Classification (NCBI taxonomy): domain Eukaryota; kingdom Metazoa; phylum Chordata; class Actinopteri; order Beloniformes; family Belonidae; genus Xenentodon; species Xenentodon cancila. The sequence continues at coordinate 3,377,715 of CM026203.1, forward strand.
AAACTACGAGCAGCTTCTCTCAAATCTTTAGTGCATACGAGTCGTCTGCTGGTGCTCTTTGTGGAGCCTCTTAGACAGTTTACACAACAAACTAAGGGATCAGGGGTGTAAATAAAGCAGGACGACAAAACAACTTCCATTATTCCTAGATTATATATTAGTGTATGAATTATTATGTGGAATTCTTACCTATGTAGTGGTATCGTTGGGACAATATGGTAACTGATCAAGAAACAACATTCATGAAAAAAAATTCAAAAACTAATTAAATATTATGTTTCACCTTCAACTAAACCTTTTCAAAACATCTCCTGGACAAGGACTATTTAAGGTGGAATGTGGAACAAAATCAGTTCTTTATCAGACTTAATCTCAATCAAAATATTACAAAATTAATTCAGACTAATCATAACGCATCAAATTGTTATATAAATCTAATTATTAATATTGTATGAGCAACAAAAATATAGATTAGTGCATTATGTTCTAAATATTAAAAAAAAGGCTGTTTCTAAATTCCTGAATTAAACTGGATACATCAAGGTGGAATCTTCTCTCTTTTAATTTCTTTTCAAGGACTATTTGCTGTGTCTGCTTTACACTAGTGAATTATACCAAAACCACAATCTTTAATTATTCTTGGGAGATAACCAAGAATACATTACAAATTAATGACACTGTCAAAAGAAAGTGGCAGCATTGCCTTTATTAAATTTGAGAGGTGATTTCTTTAAGCAACTCAATTGAAAAAAGGCAGTAAATTAGTGAGTTGTGCCGTATTCACCCTAAAGCTTCCCTGAGCTATGTACACACGTAAAAACCAGCTCATTTGATTAATAATCAAGCAGATCTTAGGTGAAATCAGATCACAACCAAGTAGATCTGCTGATAGTTTACCAACAACACTGGTCAACACACGTTTCTTAGTTAAGATTACACATCTTTTCTGTTGTCAAGACTTCATCTTTTAATTTGGCTATGTTAAAATGTCTTATTGTTTCTTTATGGTTTCAGACATACAGCAAAATAACAACAAAAAAGAAACATTTGGACCTCCATATCATTTAGTGGAATAATAACCGTTTATCTGTAAACAGTTATTATTCCACTAAATCAAAGCATGAAATCAAGGTCTCAGCATTTTCTTGCTATTAAGTAAAGTTATATTTCTCTGCAGTTCATGACAAATAGGATAAATTATTCTTGCCAATTCTTTGATTTCCTGCAGTGAATTAAGAATATCAGCGCTTGGCCGTTCATCACATCATCTGGAATTCCAGATACTTTTACATAAATGAGGAATCTCTTCCCTCAAATATTCTCTTCAACAACAAACAGATTCAGTCCAGAAGGCTGAGCTTTACTGTTTAAAATTAACATTACAGACACCTATGGTATAATTATGACTTGTAAATGTATTTGATGCATGAAAACAACATAATTAATCATGTGATTCTTTTTGATGAGGCAATATGACTTAGATATTTCTTATTACATTTCGAACAGTCAAAACCCAGTTGACAATGTCTCTGATGATGTCACAGAAAATAACAATCAACTCATCTCAAATCTTAAATAACAAACGCAGATGTCTTCAGCTGATTTTTGACTGTGAGGAACTAAATTTTAGAATATCATACATGTGATTTGTAGTTTTCACAATTGTACATGTGACACTAACTATGCAGGGTGTTTATACTGAACGTTCACCCATGAAATTATTAAACAGAAACGTATTAACAAAAGAAATGGCAGATATTTATACAATAATAAAAAAATGACTTGAAATATGACAAGTGCATGATAGGCGTGTCTCCACTAGCTGGCGTTCCAGGTAGTGTTTCAGGGGCCGGATCATTGACAGTGTCTCCATCACTAGGAATGGCCCTGCAACGGAGGCCTTCAGGAACCTTTCTTGTAGCAGGAAAGATACTTGATTATTACGATTTATTCAAAATAAAGTGCTCATTAATTCATTCATTCATACAAACTCAGATCAGCCTGGAGGAACTGCCTGGCTGCCTCTGCTGATTGGGGTTTCTACTCACAGGACGTTACATTCAGTCCTCTCATGTGAATATCAATCGTATGAACACAACTTTTTTCAACTATTTGGACCAGAAATATTTTGCTCCAAGTGCATCTTCCAGTTTGATTGTTTTAATCTCAAGCAAGCAAAAACAAAAAGCAAACAAAAGTACAAGACACATATTTGTTACTTCAGTGTCACTTTACGTGTTTCTTCTTCTCTTTCTTCTTTGCTGCGTTCTTCTTTTTCGTCTCCTGTTATGCTTGTGGCCATTTGTGAAAAGCAAAAGAAGCTAATTACTGCCACCTGGTTGTCAGCTGTGTTATTCGCTCAGTCAACGGTTCTTGCGTGGCGTTGCAGTGTCATGGAGACATGCGAGCTGATGGGGCTGAGGAGACAGTCGGCGCTATTAGAGGTTCCTTTCAGGTTTACCCTTAACTCCTGCTAGTGGGAACCTAGTAAACGGTTTTGTGGGAAAAAGGAACTATGATATCTATGATATATGTCCCTGGAATTGTAGATAGTCATGATTTAGTTGCAGGTATCCACACTTGACATTGTAAATATCTGCAACTGACTACCAGATATCTAAAGAGACAAGACTTGCATACATGAAAGGGGAAAGTTATGTTATTTGCACAAAAAAATAATTTTGGTGACATCTGAAATGACAGTTGGGAAGAGGAGGAATGTCGTGTGTATCTGAAATGTTTATTTTTATATAAAATTGGTTTCCTATACGCGGCACCTGTTACAAGCACATACGTTAACAGGTTTTTTCAGCAATGGACAAAGCTTTGTAAATGAGTTTGTGGGTCTAAAAGGGAAACTCACATAAATATAAAAATATCAGGCACAAGTGAAAATCTGTGTCCACATCTTTCACTTGGACAGCAATAACCAACTTTATAATATTTTTTTACTCCAAAACAGACAACTGTACATTTAATACTATATATTTATGCATATGCATCACAACAGCGAGTGTTCTCAACACAGCTGAAGGGCGATTGATGACAAGATTGCTTTTGGATGGAAAAGACGCTGCCTAGGAAACGGTTGCAATGTGACGCTTCACCATCACACAACTGGCTTGTATGAAGTCACGTATGAAATACTTAGAATGGAGAAATGGAGGAATGGAAAATGGAGAAACCTTTCTTTAGCGCTGGAACCAGGTAAATGTAGTGGAATGTGATTGAAATCAATGGAGCACGTCGCACACCGAGACAGGACCTGCACTCATGAAAGTTAATGTCAGTTTTATTTCAAAGGACACCATGTTGCAAATCTCTTAGACTTTCAGTGAATAATGACTGTATTAGGAAAATGAAAAGGGCCAAGCCCAACCATAAGGCGGGCTTGGCCCTCGAGCCCCTCACTGGGCAGCCCACTGGTCCTAGTGTAACTAGTGTTAAAAGCAGAGCACTAAATTTGGTGTGTTTTGTGAAAAATATGCTGACAAATAAAGATGATTATAATTTATGCTGAATAAGTTCAGTATAAATAAAAAGTCAGTTTTTTTTTCTTTTTTTCCATAGTAAGGTCTATTTAGGTGGCCTGGTGGTTCCTGATTCAACTCCCAGCAGGGGTCTTTCTGTGTTCTGAGTTCACATGTTCTCCCTGTTATTCCATCCATCCATTATCTATACCTGCTTTATCCTGGGGTCTGTCGGAGCCTATCCCAACAGACCCCCGTGACCTGGTCGCCTGGACCTGGACAGGCCTGGACAGGTCGCCAGTCTATCCAGGGCCACATAGAAGACAAATAACCAATCACACTCACATTCACACCTAGGGAGAATTTAGGATGATCAATTAACCTGCATGTTTTTGGACTGTGGGAGGAAGCCGGACTACCCGGAGGGAACCCACGCAAGCACGGGGAGAACATGCAAACTCCACACAGAAAGACCCACCGGGCCGGGAATTGAACCGGGAATCTTCTTGCTGTGAGGCAACAGTGCTAACCACTAAGCCACCGTGCTGCCCTCTCCCTGTTATTGTGTGGGAGAATTAATGAATTGTTTAATACTTGATTCTTTATTGGCCACAATTCAGTATGTCAATGTTTTATTTACATTTAAGTATTATCTTTGTTTCATAATGATAAAAGACAAGATTTCAGAACCACAGGAAATGAAATATGTTAACTGCATTTACCAGTCAACAATGAAAAAAAGGTGCTTAACATTTATCATCAAAAACATTGTATTAACTTGCTGGTTTAGAACCAAAGTTACAGACATGTAAATGTTTTTATTTTGTGACTTATTAGTTAGTCAGTATTTTTCAACGATCTTTATTATTCATAAGGTTAATTATAGGTTTGTTTAATAACGTTTTTGAGATGTGAACTGACATCCCTCTACATAGAGTGAAAACATTCGTTTTTGTGAAATCTAAATGTTTCTCTAAAGTTGGGTTTTGCGTTAGTTAAATCCTGTGATAAAAAAGTGACACCTCAGAAGTGGGAGGGAAGTTCAGCTATCAGGTTGTTAGAGTGTCAAGTTCTGATTGGCTCCTGTCCAGAGCTCCCCAAGATCCATCATAACACCTGACTTCTCAGTCAGTAGTGTTCCCTGGACTCCTCAGTTGGGTTCAGTGAGTTGGTTTCAGGTGAGTGGACTTTAGGTGCTGTTGCTCTCAGGAGAGCAGTAGCATCACAAGAACTCGTGGACGAGGTGAACAGAGGTCCAGCCACCCTCGTTTTAGGGGGCTGGAGCGAGCCGAACAATCTCCCTCCAGAACCTGGAAGTTTAATCAATCCTGTCATGCGTTTTTCAAGTTATTGTTGCCGATAATGTGCCATCATCCATTTTCTTTCCTTCTGCAGAACAGACTTTAAGGTTATTTAGTGCACTAGCACTCCTTTTGTTTTTGTTTTATTTATTTATTTTGGTTGCTTACTGTTTTCAGCTTCCTTCTCTAGTATTTCTTAGTTTTAGTCACCACCCTTTTGACCGTAAATGTGTGATATACGTTTATTTGCAGATTTCACTATTATTGCATGCTGTTTATAAAAGTCAGTTTCTCATGTGTGTTTTTCCATAATTTTTTAGATGACAAATATAAACTTCAGATGATAGACTGATTAATTATTATCATTACTACATTTTTCCTCCATTGGAGGTGGGCCCCAACAACTGTTAATAATTAATCATTTTAGATTATAAATATACAGTAACAGTATCAGATACAGATAATGGACGAATGAAAAACATGATACTACGCGCTGAAAATAGTCTTAGGTTTGAAAAATGTACTGACATATTTGTAATTTAATGAATCGTGGACAAAGGGACTTATGAGATCATGATTGTTTGATGCGATCAGCTTGCTGTAATGTGTTTTAAGGGCTCCAAGTCACTGCCAATGAAAGCAAGTACTTTCAAAAACAAAGTTAAATCAGCCTGTATACCCCTTTGCTGAACTCAGTGGTGTGAAGTCCTCACAATGTGTCACTGTTGGGATAAAATTATGACATTCAAAAAGCATTTTGGGCCAGAGGAATTTGGCTTTAGGCTCATCAGTCCATAAAACATGTTTTCAGTAGTGTTGCGATTGGCAAGATGCTCTTTGGCAAACTTCAGGCATGTGGATTTTTTTTTTTTTCTTGGAAGGAACAGCTTCCTCTGTGGTTTTCTGCCAAGGACATCCTGCCTGTTCATTGACTTGTTCATGGTAGACTCATGAACCGAGATGTTTGCCAGTTGATGTTATTCATGGGTTCGTTTTCCTTTTTTCTTTACCTCATTTAGGAATCTGCATTAGGCTTTTGGAGTAATTTTGGCTGCACGCCCAGTTCTAGGAGGAGTGGCCACATTTCTAGACATTTAGTCTACCTGTGAAATGATGGATGCGTGAACTCTTTGAAATTACTTCCCGGTCCTTTCCTGACTTATACATATTGTCAACTGCTCTTGATCCTTTGTCAGAAATGTCGGTTTTTGCGATTCATGGTTCACATCTTATGAACAGCAAATGCAGAACGTTCATGTCGTTTATCCATTAAAAATGGATCTAACAGCATCCTTAAAGTCATTTCATAAACTGGATTCCAAGCATGCAAACTATTGACTAAGCTACTAACCTTTCCTTCCAGCACTATAAATGTTTAATTTGTGTATTTAATAATGAAATAGTAAATTGCGACCTGTGTTATGAGCTTAAGTGCATTAAATGTTTTATTGTTGAGTCTGAAGAACATCTGATCCCATTTTATGACAAATGAATTTATAAAACGGACACTTTGTCTTCCCACTTCAAATAACATGTTTATACTATTTTTAGCTTTATATCGTTGGCAAGGTGAGGTTTGTTTGTGGTCATCTATATGTTAAATGAGAACAGTTTAAGCTGCACTGCTTTGATTTGCTTGTAAACATTTGGCTCCAGACCCCTGTCTTACACCAATCTGAGGAGCTCACATGTTGTTCCACTGTCATGCACAATATCAGGTACAACATCTGGGTCTCTGGGAGATAATCTTATTTTTATTTGGGTGTCTACTGAAAGATCTCAGGAGAATGTTTGCTATGATATCGTTTGCTGCGTAACGTGGTCACATTTTCTCTTATTCCATTTTTGAAAGCAGCTCTCACACGGTCTTGGGCTCAGAGTGCCCAGGAATACTGAAACAGCTGCCAACAGACCTCCTAACTTCCTTTTATTAGCCAATGAAAGCTGTGTTACACCAACACATGGCATAATCTGATGCCAGAGTACTTCCAGGTGGTCACCACTGGGAGTGGCAGCTTATTCTGGGACCACTGTTGGAACCTTGTTGGAATATTTCTTATAGCAGTACTACCCTTGCTCTTTCTCATACCTCATATGCCGTAATCTTCTCACTGCCGAATCTGGAAAGAATAGGTTCCCAGTTCACCAGAATCTCAGAGGCTGACACGGCACGGGCCCATACTCCTGATGGTGCGTCAGAGGGCTCTACACAAGATGGATTGCAATTAAGATAAAGGAACACATTATATTGAATTAACACTACCGTTTTATTTTTTGAAGCACACAAACATGCTTACCTTCATCTGCAGAAAGCACTTCAACAGCGGTGCTGAGCGGTCCCTCTCCCACACTATTAAACACGCCCACAGACACTTCAAACGGAGACAGGGGTGCAACGCTGTCATTTCTGTAGATATATCTGGATGCGTCAGGTGAAGCCAGCACTGTTTTGATCCAGGTGCTGCTGCCAAGTGGGCGGAAAGCAACAACATAGCCAAAGTCTTCTCCACTCTGTTGTTCTTCTGGAACTGGCTGATATAAGGATGGAAAAGTTCAACTGAGTTAGAAACGAGCACAAAAGCAGGCACAGTGTTTCAAGTATTTGAACAAATATAGCAACACAGTACCTTTCAGCACTTTGATCCAGAAAAATGTAAAATTCTTACCTTATTTTAGATTATGTATGAAATTTGCACTTCATTTGTATCTCCATTTAGATTTACTGAACAGTAGAAGTCAGCAGGCAGCAAATCTCAAAAGCTTTGTCTTTAATTAAAATTCATTTCTCTGAATCCAAGCCAGCATAGGCACAGTAACGCTGCCAGAGTTCAATTCTTATCAAAAGGTGGATGTGTTGTCAAAATCAATGTCGAGTCAAAAGTCCCCCACTTACCTCCCAGATAATCACGAGCTCTCCTCGAGATCCCCCACCGCCAGTCACATTAATTGGTGCAACCTTGGGAACTAAACCGATACAAAGCAAATCTATTCATTGACAGGTGCAGGAGCTGACGATTCTGTTGTACCAGACAGCTTTCAATTAGGGGATCACAGCCACTATCTGGAGCTTCTTATCTACGCAAGATGGGTTAATCACACAGACGAGGCATTTTTGTTGACAGTGGCTTTACCTTGGTGTATGGTGCCACTGTTTGCTCAGTGCCGTACAAGAGGAAACTTGTTCCACTGTGATTAAACCAGATGGGGGAATATACTTAACTAAGCAGCTCAAAGACGATTTATTCATGGCGCTGCCCCATCATTAGGCCTCAGATGTCACATTTCTGTTACTGCAACCAATAATTAAGTGTACATGAAGTACATGTACATAAGTATACAGAAGGAAGACACGTGACGTGAATCCTGGTTCTTAAAATGCTTAAGTTTCAGTTAAATGTCCACTTATTAAGAACTGACAACGTAATGACAGTACTGGCAATGAAAAAAACACTTTTGGAACATGTAACATAACAACGAGCACTAATGCAAAAAGGGACATAACAAAGTGAGAGGATACCTGCTGCCTTGGTTCTAATCTGTTTTGACGGTGTGCTGGGTTCTCCAACACCAACACCGTTGATTGCCACCACCCTGAACTCGTAATCCACCCAGGAGTTCAAGTCTTTCACTGTTGTGTGCATCATCTGTCCAGGTACAGTGTCAGGAACTAGGATTAAGGAAGTATGATGTAGGATTACTGTTTCCTTGTTCGATTCTTATCAAAAGCCGATGAACACATTCTTCAACAGGTTCAGTTCAGAAACAATCCCAGCATCCTCCTCTCCTGCTCCAAGCCATCCTCCCTTGATCAACAGCTTTCTCTTTAAAGAGACTTAAATTATGACTACTACAAAAATTGATATATATATATATATATATATATATATATATATATATATATATAAGGTGACGAGAACAGTGCTGCCAGTTGTAGTTGGGGCACTTTGTAGTTACGGAGCTTTGTCCACCAACCTATGAGAATGGTATTATCAAATCCTAGAAACAACATCAGAGATCCTGGTCCAGAAGGGCACAGTCCTAGGAACAGCAAAAATACTGCGTAGAATCCAGGCTTCTGGCAGAGGACCTGAGCTTAAAGTGGGCAACCACCAAATGAGAGTGGTAAAGGATGGAGAGTAATATTCGCTCGAGTACATCATATGTGATCAGGAGAAAAATTTGGAGCCATAAAAAAAAAGACCTAAGGTGGAGCCTCACTGCTGCCTGTGTTCTGGAGATTATCCAGACTCCCTTGGGAATTACCAGTTGAATTATCCCACATTTAATTTTGAGGCATCAAAATAGGAACTTGTAAAATAATATCATAATAATAGCAATAAATATTTAAAGAAAGACATTGTTGTCCACAAAGTAAATAATGTCCTCTGCTTTTATATATGGTCATTTCATTTGCCTACAACATGTTTGGAAAATACAGCAAACGTTGAAGACACATGACAGTGTATTTCTTTTGTATTTCTATAGTATTAGGCATTTTTTTTTTTACCTGTCTTTACAGTCTGCCAGCCAACAGAGAAGGGGGTCCTGGCCTGCACCATGTACATGGTGACTGTACTGTGGTGGTCTGGTCCAGAGCCCCAGGACAGTTTCACAGTGGTGTCAGTAATCTCAGTCACCACAGGCTCCTCTGGGGCTCCAGGAGGTCCTGCAATTGCCAGACACAAGAGGAGGCATCTCCATCAACTTCATCGGAAGACAGGAGCCAATTGAAATGACCACTTACACTATTAGACTCTGTCACAGCTGTTAAAGAGTCCTAACTCAGCTTCTGTGAGGATGCTTATGAATAACAAGTGGCTTCAAATGGAGGATACAGCGATTTCAACAGGGTGAGAGTTTTATGAACAGATATAAGAGAACGACTGAAATGGACTGACTGAAACAACAAACCGGCAGTGAAACATTAAAGAACTGGGGTTCTTTAGATGGGAATTTGCTGATGGCTATACTGAGACCACCTCTTCAGAGAGGTCTCACAGCAGCTGTTTTGGCGCTGACCACAGTGTGGTTGTTGTATTCACACTGACCCAAGAGCACCGCAGTTACAGCATCCATTAGAGTTCCTGTGGGCCAACCTACATAAAGCCAGTGTGAACATATCCTGTCTTCTCATATAAGCTAGGCAGATCTTAAAAAGGAAGCAGTCAGCTCATGCTTAAATGCAGCTGGTTCAGAGCTCTAAGACAGTGGAAGCCAACTGTCACTCAAACCTGACAGCCTTTGAATTAAAGCTAAAGTAAAAAGTAATATCTGACCATGAAAAAAGACAAGATTTATTCAGTATCTTATTTCAACTTCCTAAATGCGTCGGTCCACATTTTCTAAGCTCCTAAGGAAAAGCCGAACTCAAGAGAGACTTTGTGAAAGACCTCAAGGCAGAACATTTTTGTAATGTTTCTGTTCCATGTTGGGAAGTAGTAACAGGCACAGCAGCGGGGAGAAAACTGCGTGAAAGGTGAGCAGACATTATGGAACACCATCATCTTACCAGCAACACGCCTGCAGTTCCGTTTTGCTGGGATGTTGTGTTTAATCACACACTGATGCACTGTTGTGTTGCTTTTGTTCGGCCTGTGAATTTTCAGAGGGTAACAGTGGCGGCTTGACAAGGACAATGTTTTTGCACTGAAAAGGCAAAACTACTGTGTGAAAACTACTTATAAGACAGAGTGACCAAATTGAATGTATTCTGATTTATCATTACTGGATTTTAGGTCAAGTATTACATGAATACATACACTCATTATGATTAATGATGGTTGACCAGGTTCTCCTTGTGTACACAAAGGGGCTCTGACCATTCAGTTAGTCTGTGAGTGACATGGAGTGACAGGTACCGGGATCTTAGCAATATATCCTTGTGGGCATGTGGATTGTGACCTTCCCAAAGATGCCATGAGATCCCATCAGATTGGAATTGGAGGACTTTGGAGACCTTTTTGCAGTTCTCTGAGCACTTCCTGTAAAATGTGGTCCTAGCGTTCTGACTGACACGTGTACGGTATGTATGCACTTATTTAGGTCGTAACGAGGGGCCACAACCTAAATTTGAATAGAGTTAGTGAAGATATGCAAGCTACTTCTGTTACTGTAAATTCATCACCCTTTTTTTGTGGTTCCTTTGTTGTTTACTTTTTATCAAGAAGTTGGGATTTTAAGCAAACATTAAGCTGAGACAGCAATATACATAATTAGTGTAAAATATGCGCTGCTGTCCTGTTGGGATAACATGAAAGCTGAACAGTGAAAGAAAAAAGAATTTCTCTTTATGGTAACCTGATTACTCAGCCTCAACAAGCAATGCTTGGATTTGGAAAAACAAGGTATTCTTTGGGAATTACACCGTTGGAATTAGACTGAAAGTTAGCAGAAGTTGTAATATGAGATGAAACAGACTAGGATTTGGATAACTAATGGGAAGTTTCCTGCTAAGCTCTCTAAATCTGTAGATGTACCAGCACACACTCAATCCAACTCACTGAAGCTTCTATTGAGCATCAAAAAGCATCATCAATGTTTGTTTTCGGATTAGATATGGAAAAAGAATATGCCACCTAGATTAGCTGCAGACTTTTCACAATCTAAACCTCCTAGACAAACTGTTCCTCTCCTGTATGGCTGCTCTTCATGTTCACTGAGACTTCTCTCTGCTGGGACTTCACTTCATGTTAACAGGTGTTGGAGAGATGTATGCACAAAAGGAAAATAATTGAAAAAAAAGTATTTTGGATGACAGAACTGGAAAATCTGCTCATGGTCATGACAAATAATTCTGTTAGTCAGAAGTGTCAAATATCTTTCACAGTTCCCCATAAAAAATGGATGAATTACAACCTGTTGTGGAGATCAAATTATGCATACTCCTGAAAGTCAAAGTGGAAGCCAACCCTTGATGTGAGGTCACTCATATCATCCAAGCATGAAGCAAGGATAAACAATGCTGCTGTGGTAGACAAGAAATGAAATCTACTCTCACTCCGGGTGAGAGCAGGCAGTCACGCAACATTCAGTGTGGTGATGTGCCTCGTTCAAGATAAAACATCAACAAGCAGAATTAGAGTCAAACCAAAAATACAAAAAAGAAACAACGCACTTTCATTTGTGCTTTCTTAAAATTATGCCAGGAATTTACGATGAGCGTGAGGTAACGTAAGACACCAAACAGATCTTAAGTTACATCAGTCTACGCCACAGAATGAACTAATTCAGCAATTTCAAATCAGACAAATGTATTAGCTTTGAAATGCAACATAAAGATGACATCCACAAAAGAGACAGTGTTCTGTTGAATTTGCTAAAATATTCATTTAGGAAATGGTTTTATTTCTCCTGTCATACTGAATAGCTTTGAAGCTTTTGTGGCTGTTAATGGCTTCACTCTGCATCTACACAATCAACCTTAATCGATCTAGTCTGCCCGCTGTACCGCTGGTGGCCAGCCCCACCATACGAAGCCCCCACACTTGTTCATCAGGGTGTGATTGTAGCTCTAAAGCTGGTGTATATAGAGTGCTGAGGCGCTGTTGTGCGAGTGTGCTTGAGTGAGTGGGTAAAATGAGAAACCCTCCGTACAGTGCTTTGTAGAGCCAGGATAAGGTTAAAAGGGTGCAATATAAGTGCGAGACCATTTATCACTTCAAGATAAGAGATAATATTGTGAAGCCAACAGGCTGCGGACAATATACTGTAATTATTTATTTTCAAAAAGCCTGTAAATGTCAAACAGAAAGTCTAATACAGCTTTTATTAACAGGAAAAAAAAACAACTTACATTTAACTGATATAGCTTTGTTTTAAACATATGTGTCTTAATCTTTAAAAAATGATATACAGGCTCAGAGCGGAGAAGCAGGTGTACCTTTGACAATTAAGTCTGCAGCAGCCGAAACCATGTCGACTTCCGTGTGCACCATACACACATACTTCCCAGAATGCTTCAGCTGGATGTTCTTCAACATCAGGTCCCCTGCAAAGCCCTAATGATAGAGAGGGACATGAGGACAAAGTCTTTGAAATCCGAAGTTACGCACGTTCTTTCTCAGTTTTTTCTTGTATTTTCGCCATTAAAAAAAAAAACAACGTTTTACAGATTTCACTGCTAGACTGTTTGAGGCAAAAGGAACATATTTTAGCTTAATCAATTCATTTAATTTTAGACTGCAAGTAAGGCCACACAGAAATGACCCTGTTTTTTTCAATCTTTTTTCTTTCTTTCAATTTTCAGACCAGTCTCAGATTTGCTCAGATGAATGACTCAAGCAAGAATCTGCAGAGATGCTTTTGGACTCAAACATACAGTGCAAACATACACATTCTGAAAAACATTTCATTCCTCAGCAAAATACTCCATGCAATCCCCTTTGTGCATGAAAGAGAAAAGAAAGCGATAATGCTTATTGCAGAAGAGTTCTTCAAGAATATCAGCCAGCATGTGTACTCAATCAGAGAGATGGTATGTCTGATAATCTCACAAATGGAGTCTCCTTTGTGGGGAGGAACTGAAAGATTTGCTGAGAGAGTGAGATGTTCTCAAGGTTAGAATCCTTGTTGAGAGGCTTCTTCCACAGATACTCTGAACATCTGATGGGCTTATTTGAATTATGTTTGACCCGGGGTTGGAAGCATGAGCCACTAGAACCACACAACACTATCTCTGGTCCTTTTACGTTCTCATGGATTTAGCTCACTGTATACTTACAGGTACGAGCTGCCGTCATAAAAAATGTCTCATCTCTTGCAGAGGATTACAAGAATTAGTCCAACTCCAAGGTCTCAGTAAATATAAAGAGAATAGTTATGCATAAATACTAAAAAAGTCAAAAACATTTATACCTACAGCTCTAAAGATCTCTAATAAAGAAAAATGTCTTTAATTATTATGCAAATGTAAAACATTTGCTTTACCTTTTTTTACTTTGGGCACAAAATGAAATGGTAAAAAGAAACAGTAAAATACTCAGTTAACATTTTTTGTAACCAAATACAAGAAAATAAATAGAGGCCAGATGCTAATTTGAGAAAAATCCCTTTTCATAAATACATACCCCTCCAATCATTTCAAAGTGCTCATGTCTGCTGAAATCAATAGCTTTGCCGTTGAAAAACCATTTGAAGATGGGGATTAAGGATGAATCAGTCGACACTTCGCAGGGCAACACAAGACTCTGTCCTACTGTAGCCTTGAAAGTCAAAGGCGGAATGATGATCTTGGTGGGTTCTGCAGCGTTTACGGAGGGTAAAAGCACACAATTTACCACAATATGTCAGACTGTTTGAAACCTTTGAAAACGCTAAGAAGCACGTGCTTCCCATAACTCAGTGAATAGTTAAACACACTGCAAGCACAATGTCAATTAGAAAACAAATAAATGACATAATTTTCATTTAAAAAAAAAAAAAAAAAAATTGAAAATGTCACAGAAGCTCCTCTTAAATGAAATGAACGCATTCTTCAATCCCAGCTACAGCGGTGGTTTGGCCCACTCTGCTACATGAGCAATAACTCAAAGCTGACAAAACCATGGATGACTTATATGTCTGTCAAAAGCCGGCGGGAGCATACAACGGCTTTATATTTTATTATCAATTTCATGCTTGAGGTAGTATTTTCCTTCACTAACAAAAGTTTAAACCCTTAGCTTGGAAGACAGCAGAAACCTGTGGCAACAACAGAAATACCTTTCACTGCCAGCATCCCTGTGCTGCTGGATGCTCCAAATTGGTTTCTGGCCACACATGTGTACCTGCCTTCATCAGATTTGGAGATATTGGCAATGCGTAGAGTCCCGTCCGGCATGATCGTTTGTCTGACGAGAACAAAGAAAAGACAAACTGAGCTTAAACCTTATTTGCTTAACTAACTGATAAGAAAAATCAAGTGAATAACAATTAAGGGTGATGTGGATTCATTTATTTAACTATTTAAATGTTAATTTTTCTTCAGAATGATTTATTTGCATCCTGTAGAAGAAAACGATGATCTAAACTAAGATGTGCAGCAAGGAAAGGAATGCCCCGACAACTTTGTACAAACAACTGTCAAACTGCGGGTCCTATCATTACCGTCCAGGACCGTGTCATTATTATCATTACTATATTTTAAAAACATTATTCTGTAGTAGCAAAGTCTGATTTTTATTTGTTGGTTTTTGATAAATTATTGTTTATTACTTTTGTCAGTTTGTCAATAAAATAAAATTGTTGTCCATGTGTGTTGCCATAGAATGAACACGTAAACAGTATATCCCGTTGGAAACGTCTGACGGCAGCTCCGCAGATATTTTGCTGAGGTTCCCCCGAATGAGCTGGGAGTAAAGCTAACTTTGATTGACATGCAGTGGGGCTTGCTGAGCAATATGGCTGCTCAGAAGAAAAACTGCTGGGTCACGCGACCGAAGGCTCCGTCCATTGTTTCATACATGATGTGACCAAGCACCATTTTTCAGGTTGAGGCCGATGTGGAACTGAGATTCGTTCCTCAGCTGGGCGCTGGAGGCTGGCTGCAAAAGCGAGTCAATCTTCATTGATTCCCATTGTTAAATGCCTAACTTTAGAGCTGAAATAAATATAAATACAGTCTGGTTAAAAAAAAAACATTCCTCCCGCGTCCAGACAATTTATGTAAAGCAAAAAATATTTATTTTGTAATATGACTGATCAACCAACTGCTAGCTACTATCACTTCCACATCCGTAATCGTCATGCTACCACTCTAACCAAAACAATCAGTGGTTTGTACTCAACCAGCATCAGCTATTATCAACAGTCATTTCTGATATTGCCATTGAATCAACATGTGAAAGAGGATATCTCGTTGTAAACGTCTGCCGGCAGCTCAGCAGATATTTTGACAGGGATCGACTGTAGGAGCAGGTAGCCACGGCTGACTTTGATTGTTCCCGTCTGTTTTCCAGGTAAATGGTTGCCTGTGATATGAGGAAAAGAGGCTTTAAAGCTTCTTCACAAAATTTTGACAAAATTGTGTTATCCACGTGCATTGAAAGCCGTGTTTTCACAGACTTGTATGCTTTTTGGTATTTCATTTCATGTTGAGTTAGTCGTTGTGTAGTTGTCACAGGGTTTTAGAGATTTATCTCAAGAGATGGTGTGTCATCATCACGTACAGTGGTGTTAATAAAGATATATAAATGAGAGAAGTTTCTTATTTAAGAAGTTTCTCTGCTGCTCTACAGCGCCACACCTGGTCACAGGTTGGCATGAATAGAAAAGCAGCTACTTTGATTTCCTGATTTTAATCTGGTGCCCAGTTTTAATTTATTTATTTTAATTCAAGAAAATTATGTTAATTACTGTTGTTATAACAATTAAAAATAACCTTTAATAACTAAACAAAGCTCTTTTTATTGCACTAAAATGATGATTATAAGAGAGAGAAGGAGTTGAATTTCTTTTAAAAGGATGAGATTTTCTTCTTGTATTTAAAGTTAAATTTATGCACAGATGTTGTGCTGTTATTGTGTTATATACAGCAAAACCATTAGTTGGGTTAGGTTTTATTCAATTTCTTGATTATACTTTGACAAGTCTGTTTTGAGCCAAGCAGGTAAACATTTGCATAAATGAGGCAGATTATGCCTACCGTTGTGACCTTTAGATTCAATAAATCAAACAGAAATGCTATGAGCAGCCAGTTCAAAATCAAACAATTTCGTAAAAGGCTCACAGGAATAAATATGTATTCACTCGGGCAAAGCTAAGACCCAGAGAGCATGTCTGACACACAGTGCTTTGTGCTGATTTATTGACAAAAATATCAAACACTGAGTGATGGAGGCGCACTGAGAACATGACCTGAGGGGCAATGAGGTGCAAAACAAATAGAAACGTAAAGAACTATCTGCTTTGTAGACAAATTCTGTTCCAGGCTGTGAATTCCTATTATTGTCCAAATGTGCTGCCTTTGTAATGCCTTGGTAATTTTTCTGGCTTTTGTCAAGAGCAAAGCCATGGAAAATATAACAAATAATCTGTCCCACTGCTCACATGCTGAGGCAGATCTGGTGTTATAGAAAGTCTGTGGGAATACAGCTGTACATATTGATCAGTGCGAGAGCCCAAAAGCAAGCATTACAGGAAAACAATAGCATTAGACTTCACACTTTATCTGACTCACACGCACATCAAAAAAACCAAACAGTCAGTGTATGCTGCTCCATACACATTAAACACCACCGTGATGAGATTTTCTTAAATATCATTTTTAGGATCTTCAAATGCCATTTTATCACTAAATACAAACATTGTCTTAAATTCAACTAAAAGTGCTTTATTCATTTGACTCTTTATTTAGCAGACACAAGAATAATGAAATGATTATAATTAAGTTTTTCGTCACTGTCAAACCAACCTGACAGCAAAGTGATGGCTGCAGAATTGGAATAAGAGAAAGCGAATCACTAATAGATGAAAAAAGAAAGAGAAAGAAATCTCTATGCAAAAGTGCAAAGAACAAGTTTTTAATAAACCTCTACAGTGCATAATATTGTGAAAGATTCAGGGACCTTGAAAACATCAGTGTGAATTCCACCGTAGGATGAATGTGACCTTTAAACCCTCACAGGGGGACCCCCATAGAAATCATTTTGTCATCCTCCTATCCGACTATCTTTTTCTTCACCTGATTCATCTTCTTTAGGTTTGCAGGAGCCTGTCACTGTCACTTGGAGACAGGAGGGCACACACTGAGTAGATAACCGTTTCCCTTTCTCCTAGGTTTACTTGAGTGTGTTGGTTGCATAACAATTTTTGAATGCTTATATATTTTTAAATAAAGTGAAGTTTGTCAGAAAAGTGGTTGGAAAAAATTTCCTATGTACTTGTGTTAAAAATACAGGTTGAAACAAATTAACTCACTACAGTTTGAAGTTTTTGTTTTATTTCAGATAATAATGCTATGATGGACAGAAAAAGCAAACTAAAACTACTATTGTTTCCATTATAATACTTTTGTTTTTTGTCCACAATCTGGCAGGCCACAAAAACCAACGGCTGGTTGCATTAGATATTGTAAACGGTCTTTTTTAAGACAACAGTAGCAGCAGCGACTTTACATAAATGTTTGGCTAAATTCCATTATTTAGACAAAAATCTACGATGCACTGTACTCAGGATTTCTGTCACTAAATCTAAGTCATCTTCTAACGTTTACGCCCAGCTCTGTCCTGGGGTGTGATGCACATTCGCCCATCAGACTATGGAGCTGTAGGACTTCACCTCTAAGAGCTGTTAGATGGCTGGCGTCATCAGAGAACATGAAAGACCCTTTGCTTTACGCATAGTTGTTTAGATTAGAAAGAACAGCACAATCTGCTTATGTGCTGATTACAGTAAGGTAAACAACCAGCTCATAAAGGATGCTTATACCATACCAAACATTAAGGGAGACCTTTGCTGCTCATACAACATCCAAAAGGTTTCCCATTATGTATTTAAAATCAGGGTTTGCTAACCCTGGGAAGCCATATGTCTTGCACACTTTCACCAGCCTGCACAGGCCTGGAGCAGCTCTTTACCAAGAGAAAGATGGTGAACTGAGGGTAATTGCTTATGCAAGTCTAGACTTGTCTACATCTTCACAGTGACCAAGGTCGGTATTTTGTGTCAGCCCTTATTAGAGATCTTTGTCAGCCCTTAGGAATAAAAAAAGACAAGGTCAACTCCTTACTACTCTTGTAGTAATTCCATGAAGAGGTTCAACAGGACACTACTGGAATTGTCAGGAACTCTTCTTGAGGAGGACAAAGTCAGCCGGTGTGATCATGTACTGCCCTTAGTTAATGCATACAGGATTACCAAAATGACACAACAGGATTTTCTCCTTACCAGTTGATGGCAAGACAGCCAGACCTCCTCATCAGTGTGGCATTTGGACCTAATCCAGAAGGACATTAAAAAAGTCACTCATGGAAATTAAAAGAATTGATGGACAATCTGCAACAAAACTACAAGCTTGAGACAGACCACAGTGAAAAGACTGCTCAGCATAACAAGCAGAGATGTGATTTTCAAGTCAGGTTGTCCATCCTTGAGGAAAGAGACCATGTCCTCGTCAAAAATTTTGCTTTCCAAAGTGAACACAAGATAGCCGATAGATGGAGTAGCACAGAGTGCAAAGTCATCAAGCATGTTGATGATTCTCCAGTCTATGTTGCTGCTCCAATGAAATTTGATGTTCCAGGGAGGACATTACAAAGTCTTTTTGGTACCCTGCATGTTTGCAGTTTTCTCTATTTAAGATAAGTTGAGTAAAGTTATTGAGAAGAGGGGTAAAGCTCAAACTCCCCAGGAGAGTGAAATACATCAACAAGAAGTTGAACCAGAGCAGCCATGGGAAGTTGAAAAAGTGGAATACTATTTCCCACAAACTGCTAAAGAGGGAACAATAACTATTGCCCATGAAAGCCCTCCTTCCAGGGTAAACTACAGTAAATGACAAGAAGGAATGAGCTCTGAAGAGTCAAGTCCGAGTCCAGAACCTGATGTTTTTTCATCCCATGAGAAACCTGGAAGAGAATACTCCCAAGAAAAAGGGAGAAGATTTATCTGCTGAAGGAAATTCACCTGTTGAAAAAGACATACATGTTGAAAATGATCTAGAAGTGAGAAGTGAATTAGTTCAAAGTGAACATAGCGGACAGTTGAAGTACACACAGTTGAAACAATTAAGGATATATGGAAGAGGGAAAGATTTAGGACTAAAGTATGCACTTGTCTTCCTGAAGATGGACAATTAGGTCCTGATGATAGGAAAAACCTTTTTCCCTTTATCAGGACCCAATGATGGTAGAGAAATTCGGGGAGGGGGAACAAGGTAGAGAGGAGTTGCGAGTGAGTAAAGATGCTTCCGTTCAGGAAGGAATACCTTCAGAGATCAGAAGGTCATAAAGAAGGCTGGACCCGATAGTTGGACAAATCCCTTATCCTTAGTTATGCACTCTATTCTGAAAAGTTTAGATCAAGTTGTTATGCAAGCTCTTGATTTTACTCCAGCACCTGACATTCGCCAAAGATTACAAGTGTAAAAGTTAAAAAGTTAAGCCTGCAGGAACTGATTTAGTGGGAGAGGATGTAATCCCCATTAGTTACACGAATGATGTAACCCCCTCACTTTTTTTTCTTGCTCAACAGCAGTTGCATAGTTTTTGATGTGGTTACTAATTTTAACCAGGAGGGTACGTAGTCACACAGCGGGGTCTGCTGGTTTCCTTGTTTCTTCTTCTTTCTTCGTTGTTTTCTTACCATGCGCTTATGAAACTTAGAGCACACAAGTTATGGACAAAGGATTTTACTTGGTTTAACAACTTTCTGTGAAGCTGATAATTCAAATTTTTGTTTTGAATTTTCTATTTTAGAGGACTCTTACCTTCAGGAGTCGGATGTGTTGACGAGCATCAGGGTCTCATATTTTGTACAAACTCCGGTGTGTGTGTGTGTTCGTTTTTTTTTTTTTATTGTATTGTAAAGATAGTGGGTTAGAGTCAGTATCAGACTAAGTAGCAAATGCAGATCTACAAGTGTGGAGGGTGACACTTTTAGTCTTCATTTTGCTTTTATTTTAGCCCCATTTTCATTATTTTCATATTGTTCAATGGTTATTCTTTTATCGGTATCGGTATTAATGGTTAATGAGCTAAATCCTAAGTTAATTGCCTTATTTTTATAACACAAAAGGAGATTCAGGAATCATTCGCTGTTCTTATTTTGAAGACTGACATATTGAAACCTTGTCAAAAAAGACAAGTTTTGTTAAAACCGCGTCTGGTTTCAATCCATTCTGAACGTACTTGTACTTCTGATCAGGCCGAACTGAGCGAGTGAGAGATTGTCACCACTTCAGATGTACAAAAATGTAACATGGCACAACAATTTCACAGTGTTGCATTTTTTAATAAAAGACTGTCTTCCAAAGTCATTGTACAAAGGGCATAGTTACCAGTCAGCCTCAGTAATGGCTGTATCAGTGTGGTGTGTTGCACTGCTTTCAGTCCCCTACCGCTCAGTGTCTTTCAGAGGTTCGCCGTCTCTCCACCATGAGACTGTGGCCCTGGGGGAGGCCTTGGGGTGACACTCTACCACTGCCTCTCCCCCTCTCTGGATCACTGTGGACTTCTTCACAGGCCTGTGGCTGAAGTCAGGTGGGGAGGCTGAGGAAGAAACCTGTATTGAGGCCGGTTGTTTTGCTTTATGGAGGAGCAACAACTGTGCATCAGGCAAAATGTCAAGTGCATCACCAGCAATTACACAAATTATATTTCACCACCAAACTGGCTTTTTGTTTGAAGTAATTATGGAAATGAAAAGGAAAGGGCATGTTAAGCCTGCTTTTACACATTTATTTACATCCAGATACAAAATACAAGATAATTTTTGTCACATGCATAGCACAACATGAAGTGGAATCATTTAGACTGTGCGAGAGATTCTGTGCTGGATAAGAGATACTGTCAATCCCCTGGCAACACAACGTATGGACAGTGTATCACCAGTCCTGCCTCTAGCTCGATCATTGGAAACAGGAAAGAGGAGAAACAAAACTGACCTGCAACCTTGAGTTCAGCACTGGCGTAAAGAGATCCAAATTCATTCTCTGCCACACACTGATACATCCCTGAGTCTGATAAACTAATCTCGGATATGCTCAGTCTTCCAGCTTCAACATGGACCCTTCCCTGGAAAAAACACACTCATGATTTTGGTAGATTGGGTTTATAAAACAGATTCTTGTATATTTATATTTTCAACCAATGAAAATGAAACCTATAATTACCTTTTCTAACTTACCTTTGCTGTCAGTGGCTGACCATTCTTTAACCATCTGTACACAGGCGTAGGCTTACCAGTGGCTTTGCATTCCCAGTGCAGGTTAGCGTCAATTGCCATATGAGCATCTTTTAGTGTCTGGACCCAGTGGAGATGTTCTACATCTGCAGAGAAGACACAATCTAACAATGAAGGGCTAAAATGTAGAACAAATTGCAGTGCAAATACACTTTAGTAGCATTTCCATTAACCCTCAATATAAGTAAAACCTAAATATTGCAAAAGAAAACCTGTAATGGAAACACCTCTAATAAAAACAGCCAAATATCACAAAAACCTTTTTATATTTTCACAAGGTCATTTTATATATATATATATATATATATATATATATCATATTGCCCTATATTTAGACATTTGATTTCACATTCCAGTGCACAACTGAGAGGAGGGTCTTTGTACGCTGACAGAATTGAGTTCAGTTCCTCATTCCAGTGTGGGGGCAGGCAGGACAAGGGCTTGCCTAATCGTTTACTGGCCAGCAACAATTAAAAAAAAAGAAGAAAATGTCCTATAAACCTCAGGTATATGGATACTCTGCGCCTGTCTATTCTGTAGACTTAGTGATATAAACTTAATACCAGCTGCAACAGCCGCAAACCTGCAAGTAATAAAATTGTGGAATTACATTAGCTGTCATTGGCTGATTGCAGACCAGACATGCTGCCACAGTTTGGGCCATTTAAAGAGCTTTTACTGTGCTTGCTGGCAGCCCTGCCTCTGGATCATACTATAAAGGGAATGGGATGGCAGTGTGTATATTGGAGGATGAGCTGTTAGAGAAAAAACTGTGTTGTAACAAAACTTAAATAAGGCATAACATTGGACTACCTCAGCTAAGTCTGCTCTTTACCAGAAAATATTATACTTTTTAAATCAAAACATTAATATGATAGCTTTAATTGTTAAATACGTTTTAGATTATTATATAAATATGTACTATTGGCTTATAAAACATTATTTTATAGTTGTTAGTAAAAGGCAGATTTTCATTTTACACTGGCATTATCCCTGAGGATATTTTGGTAAATGTGGGAATTATTTTCCCCGTCAATAATGGTAAGTAGTCAACGTAATTATGTGTTGAAGCAAGTTAACAACACAATGCTCTCTCCAGTACACTTTATTGTGATGACGTTTTGATGCTGGTGATCTGTGTCTGTTTGTGCATTCAATGAATCACCCGTGATCAGCGGCAGAGAGACGGACCCTAGAAAAGACTTCGTCCATCCTGGACAACCGACAGGACCACTACTGTGGACTCTGATCTGTCAGAGAAGCCTGTTCAGCAGCAGGTCTGTCTATCTATCTATCTATCTATCTATCTATCTATCTATCTATCTATCTATCTATCTATCTATCTATCTATCTATCTATCTATCTATCTATCTATCTATCTATCTATCTATCTATCTATCTATCTATCTATCTATCTATCTATCTATCTATCTGCCTGCCTGCCTGCCTGCCTGCCTGCCTGCCTGCCTGCCTGCCTGCCTGCCTGCCTGCCTGCCTGCCTGCCTGTCTGTCTGTCTGTCGAACCATCTGATCAATTAAACTTTCGATTCATCAGTCCAGAAAGCACCCTCATTTATAGGCAGACTGATGGATGCTTACACCATTTAAAATCACTCAGTATTCCTCTCCAGCCCATGCAGATCACCCTCTCTTGATCATCTGTCTTCAGAGATATCGTTTTAGTGAGACATGGTTCATATCAACAGATGCTTCTTATCAGAAATTGTTCAGATCAGCAAAGGAAAAATATTAAACCAGACCATCAAACTTATTGCATTATTTGGACTCCAAAACTTGTCTACAATCAGTTTTTGTTAAATCACTGACTTCACTTACTTTGTTCCTCCAGGACTGTGACTGTTTAATGGGTGTGTTCCACAAAGACAGGAGAAATTAGTGTATATTTGAATCGTGTTATTAGGTAAAGCACAAAGTGTCAGTTTAATTCATTTCCCTTTGGGGAGTAATAAAGTATTTTTGAATTTGAATGGAATATTAACTATAATTGAGACATAGATTTTATGATAAATAAAAAGCCTTTAAATCCAAATCATTTAGATATTTTTTTTCTACATTGTAAGATGCTGCTGCACTTTTCCTGCCAAGAACAAATATTAAAAAATGAATTTCCCCTAAAGAGTAACATCAATCCATTAAAATCCCAATACAGACAAATCTGCTGAAACAATACAGTGGAGATTTAGATTGTTCTGTACTTTATTTGTACTTGTGAATAAGAAGTTGGTTCATTTTATTTGATTGCTGTTGAGATTTATGCATTTGCATATAGATGAATGTAACTTTGTTTAATTTTGACTGGAAGTAAATCATACAAACTTTTGTTGTATTTTCAACCGTTGTTGATAAGGAGAGATGAATAAATTAGTCACTTTTGATGGTTAAAAACCAATCTTTATTAAAATTTGTCACTCGCTTAGGATCTGACTGTAAGTGACATTTAATGGGGCCTCTTAAATGTTTTGACACAGTTTTTAGTTACTTTGAAGCACAGTACTGGAGACCTTTTTATCTTTGAGTGAAGCTTTCCTTTATTTTTTTCAACTTGGATTTTCATTTTTCAGTTCATACCAACCAATTTTTTTTTTTTTTTTCATTTTTAAATGGCATTTTCTGACTTCATTCTCTGGGACCTCTGGACACCATCTCTATTTGAAATGTGCTAAACAAATGTGTCTTGCCTTGCGTAAAGGTTCGTGACATCAGTCATTTACGGCTTCTTGTTTTTCCATTTCAGATGTCGAACTTGAAACCTTCAAAATTCAAATTGTGGTACATGTGGTCTGATAACGATATTCAAAATGTTGTAGGTCCTTATTAACACATACAGATGAAAAACTCATTTAGTTTTGTGCCTGATTAGTATTTTGTATTTTTGTGTATGAAATGTAGCATACAAAGAAACTTGCCTTGCCTTATGGGAACTGTGATTACTTAGTGATGAAAGTTGCTTCCTGTAACATATAAATAACTCATTGAAAATGATTGATTCTATGGAGGTGATTGGATTGTCCAGACACATAAATAACCTCGTTTTCAGTTTCAAGGCACTGGTTTAATACGAAAACGTAGGAGGAGATATCACCATAACATCAGGATTACAGCTAATAACAAGTCAAAGACCAACTTAATCTACAGCTGAAAAAGCATTAGAAGGTGATTACACCCTGAATATAGCTCATTAAAGCATACAGCTGAAATATAGTTAATACGTAAAAAGAAAGAGAGCGAGAGAGAGAAGTACAGTTAGTATCTGCCTCAACTAAACAGGAAATGTAACATAAATTGTTAAAATATTCCTTACTCTGGAATATCAGGTGCCCTCTGGCAACATTTTGTCCTCTTCTGTTTTCAGCAACACACTCATACACACCAGCGTCCTCTGGGCGAAAATAAGGAATCTCCAGAACCCCAGCGGAGTGGTTGATTTTAATCTTGCCAGGGAGTGGATTTCCATCAGCTCTTCTCCACAAGATGGAAGGCACAGGACTGCAGCGGTAACACACAAAAGGTCACACTGACCCCAAGCTTTGTTGCTGGCGTTTGTTTGTTCTGACAGCTGACTTGATGTTATGAATCCTACAATGCACCATGCTGTGTTTGACACTTACTTTCCTAAGGCAAAGCATTCCAGCTTCACTGAGGCTCCTTTAGAGACGTGAAGGTTTTCAGGAAACTGAACCTCAATCTTTGGCTCATATTCACCCATCATTACTGTGTGCAGGACAAAAGCAATTCACCAAAGTCAAAACAAGAGTGTGGCTATCCAGTTATTCTCACTGGATGCAAGTGGCGTGGTGCAGAGAGATTGAGAACAAGTGCTGCCATGTACAACAGCATTATAAACGGATGAGTTTGTATTACATATCTGCTTCAGTGCAAATCTTAAATGGTGATGGGGCTTTGCATAAGTGTCAAGCTCCTTACTGTGTGTGAATTTGCATGTATTCTGGCTGTAAAGATAATTGTCTTTATGCAGATACAAAAGTTTTCATGAATACATAACCCCATACAGCTCAGAGACTTTATGCTTGGAAGGGAAAGCTGAAACAGTGTCACACTTTAGGCAAGTCAGTTATCTCCTCAGCTCGTCCCGCCTAGGAATGTGCGTGTCAGTTCAGTGAACAAAATAACCAGAAAGTGGACGGAGGATGCTTACCATCCCTGCGCACCACCACAGGGGTTGGAGAGCTAAATGCTGTGGAATTGGTCATCAAGTTTCTCATTGCACAAGTATAATTCCCTGCATCGGAGGCCTCAACTTTGGCAATGTACAGGTTGCCTGTCTTCTGAGAGATGAAGCGACGTGGGTCCTGTTGGAGGGGGCTGTGCTGTCTGTTCAAAGTCCATGAATATTTGATCTCTGCAGAAATGAATGAATAAAAAAAGGTCATGAATTGTGGATAGTGAAACATTAAGAGGGACGGGACATTGCAGGCTGTTACAAAATGAGTGAGGAAAAAGACCTGAAATAAGTACATGGCCGTGTAAAGGTCTCCCAAGGAAAATTGGCTCTGAGAGATGGGCCAGGCCAAAAGCCATAAATCAGACTACAATGAAAAAGGTAAAGCAAGGAGCATAGTGTCCCTTGCCAGGATATGGGTTAGAGGGACCCCAGTAGCCCTTGTTCAAGGACACCTGATGACTAGACCATGGAGCCAAACCAAGCATAGCCCTCCCGTGGTCCCACCACATGCAGGAAAGCTCATTCGAGATGGGTACTATTTGGAACAAGTAACAGCAGAAGACAAGGGCCTCCCTGTCCTCCCTGGAAACTGGCTCTTGAGACACAGAATGTCACCTCTCTGGTGGGAAAGGAACCTGTGCTTGCATGTGATGTTGTACAGTACCGGCTACATGTACTGGTCGTACATGGGTTCTGAAACTAGTCTACTTGAGAAGGCCTGGATCTTGTTCCAGTCTGGAGTTGCCCATGGTGAGAGGCATTGTGTGGGATTGTTTACTTCCCCCAGCTAGGAACCTGAACATTGTGGTTTTCCACTAACACTCCAGGTTGGGGAGTGGGCTCTAGCTGTTGTTTGTGCTTGGGCTCCCAATAGACGTTTGGAGTAACCCAGCCTTGTTGGGTTCCTTGGCAGGCATGCTGGAGAGTGCTCCTACACAGAACACTGTTGTTCAGCTGAGGGTCTTATGTGGCTCATGAACAGTTGGCCCTCCAGTTGTCTTGGAGTTACTTAGGATGGACCGTTGTCCAATCGTGGTCACATATAGAGTCCAGTGCTTGGTTGCGAAAAAGTAGATGATATTTTACCGTCTCCCAGTATATATAACTTAGAACAGAACACACTCTGCCTTTTTTATGACACTGGCGACCTACTAGTGAATCTACTTCATTCTTCTAGTTATTTCAGAAGCAGAGAAATATAAAGATTTAGAGAACAAGTTTTTCAGGAAACCCTCAGTTTTAGAAGGCTTTTTGGAGCAAAGACTTGGGTTTAAATGGGTCAATAGGAGGTTTGCCAGACCACAGCTTTGTTGGTCAGTTGGTGTTAAGCCAAAAAAAAAAGCTTATTGATGTGAACAAATGAATGACTTTGTAAAACAAGGAGCAAGATGGTTAATACTTTTGTTAACAGTTCTAGAGGGCTCCGTTTATTTCTTGTTTTGATTTTGTGGTTTTATTTTTGTCCTTTCTGTCAATAATTTCCACTTTCAAGGCATAACTTCAAGAATAGAAAACATTTTGAAACGTGCATCAATATGGGATTATATGACTAT
This sequence comes from Xenentodon cancila, assembly GCA_014839995.1. NCBI lineage: Eukaryota > Metazoa > Chordata > Actinopteri > Beloniformes > Belonidae > Xenentodon > Xenentodon cancila. The sequence goes on from CM026203.1 coordinate 3,405,121, forward strand.
AATATCAGGGAGATTAAATGTTCTTAGAATAAGAAAAAACACATTTCTTTCTCACACAGTATTTCATTAAATACAACAAGGCTAAAACAACAGATTTTTGCTTGGTCAGTATTAACCAGCATGGACACTGGGACACTGGCACGATCAAATCTGCTCTGGCACACTTTCCTGGACGAACATTGTGTTGTCTGGAACATGTTGTGGGGTCGTTTCTTTTAAATGTCTCAATTGGTTGTTAATCCCCAACGGGAAATTAATAAACAATAAAGTATTTTTGAGTTGGATTGAATCGTTTCTTTCAAGCACAGCTGTGTTCAGCATGACTCTGTTTACTTCACTATCATTTGGAGATTTATGGACTTCAATGTTTGTTGTTTTTCCCAGAACATCACTCTACATCTTTTTTTTTTTAGCCCTTTTCACTTTTGAATACATCTTTTGCAATAAAAATACATATTGAAGAGTAAATTTCTGACTTTCACTTTTATTACTTTTATAAGGACAGATGCCAAAATGATGAATAAGAATGAAGATGAGAGCATCAGAATATCACACATGAAAAGAGGAGAAAAAGGAGAGCGATATAGAGGGGAGACGTCTGCAGGAACTGGAGAATTAACTTGCCATTAGTGCCACCCTCCTGCATTCTTAAAATGGAAATCTGCAGTCAGTCCTTTTGACATGGCAGACACTCAAAAGTTCCACTCACTTCCTTGAGGGAAAACTGTGAATTAAAATCATTACATGGAAAGACAGGGCAGGAACTGACAGACCTTTCATGATTAGGGACTATCAGAGACAGGATCTGTTAAAGAGCTGCAGTCTCACAGCAACAGAGGACTTGCAGGCATTAATCCAATGTCCTCAGACAGAGTTTAACTCTCAGTACAGTTCCTTCAAGGCTATTCATGTATTGATGGCGCAGAAAAGCTTGAGATAATTCCTTGTTTTATGTGGCTGCATTGTTGATTCCACAAAACACAACACAGAATTAAACTTACTTTGAAAAGAGGCTTTGTGTAAGAAAAAAAAGCAAAACAGCCACTTTCTATGTTAAAATACCTCAAGCTGCAATAGTTTATCAATATAGTACAAATCCCATCAAATGTGTGACTCGGCTTCTTTTAAAAGGGGGGAAAATAAAGAGATGGGGGTATTTAAAGGGCAATGGGAGAGTTTGGAGGGGTAATAACTAGCTTGTGGACGCTTCTGCTGGAAACAGTGGAGTGGAAGAAGGCTTGCGAGCTGGCATGAAATTGTGCTTGGGGCTTCCGACTAACTTGCAGGAGTTTCAATCACATTTAAGGCCTGCTAATCAGCAGCACGCAGACACGTGTCCACTCACAGCTGTGCCACGGGATAAACATTCCCATTGCCACGTCAACCACCAGCAGTCTTTATTACCCAGCAGATAACCTGCCCACAGCCAAAGGAGAAAAAAAAAAAAAGACAAAATGAACGGTGGGGATGTGGTGTACCAGACACTTTATGGATGACAGCCTGGTCACAGATCATATGGGTGAGAAACGTGAACGTAGGTTCAGAATTGTGAGTCTGTGAACTATAGATGCAAGGAAGGGTCCGGGTGGCTGATCATAAAAAGTTCCCTGTCTGGCAGATAAGGTGAAGTGAGTGGAAAACAGTCTGTCAGAGTCTGAGAAGAACAGCGGCAGCTGAGGGAGAGGGAGAGTATAAAAACAAGAGTCTCAGAAGTGTTACAGGGAGATAATAAGAAGCAGATTGAGGAACAATAAAAATTGCTGAGGCAAGCAGGAGTGTGAAAGCATACAGAAGAGTAACAATGCGAGCGGCGTACCTCCGTAATGGGGAGGGGGGCCACAGAGCAGAACCACAGCTTGACCCTCTCTCACCAACACTGTGTTTCTTGGCTTCCTGCTGAAGTTCTGCAGAACTGTTAAATATGACGGAAACAGAATTTTTTTGTCAGGATATGATGACTGTAACAACTACTCAAAGTAAGGATCCAGGATATGAAAACCTCCTTTTATCTATTCACTCTGCTTAAAAGTCCAACTGGAAACTCTCCTGTCAATATCCCTGCACCTGCAAGCAATCGGGCAAAGCACGCAGCAGCTGAGCTTCTGGGACGAATTTAACCTTTAATTAAGTGCTGTTTAGCTGCACAAGAAAATAAATGGGGAGACACATCAATTCCAAAGTCTTAGAAATACCAGCAGGTCTCAGGAGGGATCAAGAAAATATCAGTAGTGGTTAAATCAGAGCTCAGCCGATTAAAAATCCCACCGAATTCAAGACAGCCCAGTGGCGTTACACTGCTGCTGCGCCGTTACTGTTAAATATACACAAACACACACCAGCGTCTGAAACTGTGCGTTGAAAATCCATAGAAGACTTTGTTGCTCAACAACGCTGCAGGAATTTACTTTTGAAAGTTAAAGTGTGTTTCTTTTCTTTGTCTCTTTCTTTCTTAAATCAATACTTAGATTCAGATATATGCGTTTATAAAACAGAAAAAAAAATCCTACATGAAGTCCAAGTCCAAGTGTGTATTTTAGCAGACTAAGAAGCTCGATAAAACGGGGCGCCACATTGTTCCTTGTTTAAAAAGCAAGGAACAATGATATCAAATTTCCTGTCTGTCAAGATAACACCTTATTCGATCATTCACTTTAGAAAATAAGTAACCTTATTTTCCACAGAAAATAAGGTGTCTGATATTTTAAATGAGGTAACTGAAAGAGGTTCAAAATATCCCTCACATTTGTAACTATGCCAGAGATAGACAGACAGACGGACGGACAGATGCTATACTCAGAATAGTCACTGAAAAAGATGAAAAAGTAAACATGTGTAACTCATCAGTCAACAAAATTCATGTAATAATTCAACATAATGATATAAAAACTGCAGCTGTCCCAGGTTTGAAGGGTTTCTTCTCATGATGGCATGTTGCTCTTCTCCAACTGGATTTAGATGAGGGCTGATGGAAGGACCCTTCTATCAGCACATGACACATCAGGGTCATTATCCTGTTGGAGGACTGTTGACCTGCGACTGAGTCTGGGCAGCACATCTGTCTCCAGAATGTCTTGATGGTCTTGAGATTTAATTGTAGCTGCACAGATTCAAGACACCCCGTAGCAGACGCAGCAAAGCAGCTGCAGAACAGAACCGAGCCTGCTCCATGTTTCACTGTAGATACAGTCTTTTCTTCATTTTTGTGTCTGCGAACATAAAGATGATGCAACTCAACTCAAAATAGCTCCAGTTTTGTCTCATCTGTCCAAAGGAAGGAAGGACGGACGGACGGACAGACAGACAGATAGACACAAGTCTGTGGAGGCCATGAGGAGTTCGTTGGTACCTTTCATCTGTGCTGTTTCTGTACTATGATGTAAGCTGATTCCTGATTGAAACTCTTCAAACATCATTTCTATGCAAATAATCAATTAGTTGATTTGGAACAGCTAACACTAGTTTAAAAAACAGTTGAGTGAAAAAATGAAAACTTGCTGTTAAAAACTAAAAGAAATGCAAGAGCTGGAAGGATGATAGAAGGAAAGGAAGACAAGAGGATTGCAAGCCCTTACTTTGTCTGCAAGTTTCACATAGTAAAAGACAAAATCAGAAAATAAATTCAAATTAGGTGAAATCATATGTTTTATGTTATATTTTGCTGCCTTTTTTCCACTTTCACTTCCCCATATCCTGCTTAAACTGCAGGCTTAAAAACAGTTTAAAATGTGAATGCATGAGGCACACGTATTCTCACCAGCATACACATATAATCCCATTTTCCTCACCATGTTTCGGGAAAATCACACACTGTTTTTCTGTATGACTAATACGTTGCTGTGAGGAAGCTCCACTCTTCCTCCCCAGTGAGGTGATATGTTTCTACCTTCATAAGGTTAGCTGAATTCATAATTAGTTGCAGTATGGTGTATTTATGAACTAAATTCAAGATCCATTTCTCTGGCTAGAACACAGCTTTGTTAAGTATGTTCAATTTAAATTTTTGTGTTTTTGCTTTGATTTTGTAATTACAGACAGGCAGCCGTAGCAGCAGCACATAAGCAGCAACATAAGGTTCATGTGTGCATTTGCAGTTGGGTGGAACTAACATCAGTAATGGGCTTGAAAAGCAACTCGGGGTGAAAAAAATGTTTAAAGACAGAAAAACACAGGTGTTGCAATAAAGACTACTTCCTACAAATTAACAGGTCAAATTAGTCGAATGAAGCACTGCGACAGGATTCACACCATAATTCCCAGCGCATCAGTGGCCTCCCGAGGGGGGAGTAGTATAAGCACTGAAACGCTGGTAGAAAGCCTGGAAAACCACAAAGACCTCCATTGGAGAAGAACATGAAAGGGCACAGACCTGGGGTGAACTCGCCCAAAAGTTGCAGAAATAAAAGAAGGAGAAACACTCAACGGGGATCTATTGCAGTTTGCAAACAACCGGTTGGTATGGCAGTGAAGAAACTTGAAAGGATGAGTGGCAAAATTTACAACTATGGCAAAGAAGAGTTTGAAGGGAACAAAGGGAGAAATTAAGAGAAAGCCCGAGTTCCAGTGAAGTCCAGCAGTAAGAGGAGACAGATAGTGGGAGAATGCCTCTGATGCAGAAAGAGAAGGTTGTAGAAGTCCTGCATATAAATCAAGGTGATGATAAATCAGTTTTTTTTATTTTTGCCATCAAAAAAAATATCAACCTCACATTGATGAGTTTTATTGTGTGGCTGTGAGGAGACCTGCGGTGGCCTTAGAAGATGAAAATGATGTCGGTACTAATAATGACAATAACTCCCAACATGGGCATGGCGTCCTTTTCCCGGTGACAGGATATAACACCATCACTTTTTCTACTACCCCTGCCTTTCGCCTACTGTGCATCGGGATAGGCTCCGACAGACCCCCGTGACACTGAAAAAAGAGTAAGCGGGTATAGATATAGATTTTTTTTTTTCTTTTTTCTGATCATTCTGATTATGGATGGATATCTTGATTAAGGTACGCGAGGCTGTGGCTGGGAGTGAGAGATGAGATGAAGTGGAAGCAAAAGGCAGAAAAGAAGAGGACAGACAGAAAGGACAGTGTGGGAGAGGTCCGAGACATTAGGTACGAAGATAAAAGGGTAGACGGAGGAGCAGAGACGTCAGATGTGGCTGTTAGCTGCCATCAGTTCAGTAAGCCCAATCAACCAAATCCAGAACCACTTATTGTTTTACGTGCCTATGTATATATGTGCACATATTTATGCAAATATGTGTGTTTATACATTTGCACGGTTGCTGGCTTGACTCCCAGCCAGGGTGGAGTCTTTCTGTGTGGAGTTTGCATGTTCTCCCCGTGCTTGCGTGGGTTCCCTCCGGGTACTCCGGCTTCCTCCCACAGTCCAAAAAACATGCAGGATAGGTTAATTGATCTTTCTAAATTGCCAGTAGGTGTGCATGTGAGTGTGATTGGTTGTTTGTGGCCCTGGATAGACTGGCGACCTGTCCAGGTGGACCCCTGCCTTTCGCCTACTATGCGTCGGGATAGGCTCCGACAGACCCCCGTGACCCAGAGACGGATTAAGCGGGTATAGATAATAGATGGATGTATAATATGTATAGGTTACTTTGCTGATGGGGATCTGATCACTGTACTTAGGTACATACATATTTTGAGGTTTTAGAGTGCTGGTTTATAGTTCTGCTCCTGCCACATGTGCTGGATATTTTACTATTTTTGTGTTATTTCATGAACAAATTATACCAATAATGAATCACTCAGTTAATAGAAATAACCACTGACAGCAGACGCTCATAAATGAATTGCATTGTTTTGACTTACATGTAATCTTACAACAAATTAAGATGAAACGAGAGCTGCCTTCATGCCTGTGACAAGAGACAAAATTATGGAACAAATAAAAGAGAAATTACTCACATGCAAACTGCACTTTTGCCTCCCGGCTGACAACAGTCCCATATGTGTTGGTGGCGATGCACTGATATCCTCCTCCGTGATTGATGAAATGAGGGTTACTGATCAGCAGATTTCCCTCTACAAGGCTGTAATTTAGATCTGAGTCTGTGTTTATATCTCTCCCATCCACTTTCCACCTGTAGATGCAGTAATTGTTTTTACCCGAGCTGAGACATCAAAACCAAGTTACCAATATAGTCAGTGCTTGATGGAAGCTTGTTTTATATTTCACAGTTGAATTTTTAATAAGATCTAGACATTATCCAAGGATACAGAATATGAAAAGTATTTGGAGCACAAACACTCCACATTGATTGTAGATGACTGAGAGCCTGTTAAAGTACACACCTGTAATGTGGAAGTGGGTTTCCTTTAGCTTTGCAGTTAATAAACACCAGCTTATCAGCTGTGCTCATTGGGAAAACACTGTCACTAGGCTCTTGGGTAAAGACGGGACCATGGCGGGCATTCTCTGTGTCAAAAGAAAAACAAAATTAAGTGCGCAATGACAAAGCAGGGTACCGTGCAAAAAAAAAAAAAAAAAAAATCAGCTCCCAGGAAACTATGTTTAAGTTCCACCATTATTATGAATAACTGTCAACATGGCTCTTTGAGCAGGTTCTGTTTTTAATAACCTCACAAGTCAGAAGACAGATGTGACGTTATGATGAGGGAGCAATTATTAGAAGGTGACCCTGCATCACAAATTGTCACATTTTACTGTTCCTTTTAAAAAAAATATAATCCAGAAAAAATAACTACAAACCTAATTACAAAAAAGTTGGAATGATGTGTAAAATGAAATAAAAAAAATAATGTACTGATTTGAAAATCTAATGAACCTAAAAGAACATAAGCAACATATCAGATGTTGAAACTGAGACAGCTTTAAGGAGGCGCACAAAGCATCTTCTTCGGTTACAGTGGTGGGCTTGGGCCTGGAGGACACAGGTTCAAGTCCTGGGCTGGCAACAATGGTGAATCACTGTGGGCCCCTGAGCAAGGCGCTTAACTCCCGACTGGTCCCCGGGCGCTGGGATAGCAGCCCACTGCTCCTTGTGAAAACTAGTGATGGTTTAAAAGCAGAGCCAAATGTCAGTGGGTTTCGTGTGAAGAATAATAAAGTTTAGGTTTTTCACATGATGGAGCTGTAATCTGTGGCTTGTGGATTGCAACAGGAACTGTGATAGCAGACAGTTGTCTCTGGAAACGTTCCCATGCAGTGATCTCCAGTAGGGAATCGCGCCTGTTTGCAGTTAGGGGCGCAGGACCACAAGCATTTAGTTGTGACCTTTAGCCTTGTCCTTTGCAGATAACTGATTCTCTGAATGTTTTGATGACATAATACACCGTAGATGGTGGGATCTTCAAGTCTTCACAATTTTATGCTGGGGAACATTTCCTGAAATTGTTCCACAATGTTTTGATGCTGTTTGTCACAGTTTGGTGAATCTCTGCCCATCTTTCCACCTGAGAGAGTCGCTGAAATGCTCCTTTAACCCAGTCATGTTTCTGACCTGTTACCAATGAACCTAATCAGTCGTTAAATTGTCCACCAATTGATTTTGATTTGTGCCAGTCACTTTTCCAGCCTTTCATTGCCTTAGATTCGTTGTTGCCATCAAAATAAAAAAAATAGCTAATACTTCCTATACCTACCTACCTACCTACCTACCTACCTACCTACCTACCTACCTACCTACCTACCTACCTACCTACCTACCTACCTACCTACCTACCTATCTATCTATCTATCTATCTATCTATCTATCTATCTATCTATCTATCTATCTATCTATCTATCTATCTATCTATCTATCTATCTATCTATCTATCTATCTATCTATCTATCTATCTATCTATCTATCCATCCATCCATCCATCCATCCATCCATCCATCCATCCATCCATCCATCCATACATACATACACACATGTATAAGTGCCTCAAAAAACCCACATGATATACAAGTAGATTACACAGATCATATGCTTTAAATTGTTTTATAATTTAAAAAAAAGTCAAATTAGAACTAGCCCCTGATAGATTTCTCCAAATATATTCAGTTGAATGACATTATCATTTATTTCTGTATCTGTATCTGTATTCTGTATTACTGTATCAGTGGTGATACGTTCTGCAAACAGATATTCAAACTGATATTTTTCTAAATACCCAACATAGTTTGTGACACTTCCAGGTACTGTATGTCTTCAGAAACACATTTAACCAAAATGTTGTGAATTATGAACCTACCAGGTGCTCTGATGGAGTTATTGCATTGTTTTTTTATTGCATTACATTATGTTAGAAACTATGGTTTTGGGAAACACACTAATAACTACAACCACATTCACAAACATTGCAATTTAGACAAACGATTAGTTTGTCATAAAATCATTGTTGGTGTCAGTCAAACCTATCGATATAAAAAAATCTCAATTGTGGACTACACAACTATGCTGCACTATTAAGTTGTTTTTTCAGAGAGAATTTCAACATGTTCAAGCATCCAGAATTACAGCCACGTTAATAACGTTTGTAAGGAACCAAACCGTTTGTAAATCTGTGAAAATTTTAACAAAATCCGAGTGATGGAGTTTGATAACTTATCTAACCTCAGGTACCACAGATCCCGACGGCAAACTTGCCTGTGCCGTCGGTGATGACATTCAAAACTCCGCCGTAAAGCATTTAGCCTTTATATACACTGTATGTGTCTATGAGATTTGCAAATCATTTTAAACAGTGTACCATCATGTTTGGAGAAGGGGTTGTATTTATTATCGTACTAATGATTTCATTATTTAACCATTACAATTACATTAGAAAAAGACATATATCAAAAAGAAAAAGATATCTAAACAAAAGCCTAACAAGTAGCTCTTTTGAGCTACCTAATATTTTTGGCTTCATGTAAATTTTAACATTACATAAAGTATTAACATTAAATCAAATATTTGACTATTCTATTCTTGTGAGTGAAATTTAAATAAACAAACATTAAACTTTACACTTACTTGATGAACTTAAAAAAATTATGTTAATCAAAAGGCTCACAAACTTTAGTGAAAGTTATACTGCGTATTAGGACAAAAAACTTGAGAGATCTAAAGAGTAGATGTTCTCAATAAGATTGATCAAAAAACTTTCTAAACTTTAAATGTCCACAGGGTTACCCTGCCCTCATAACTTATTCACTGCGAAATGAAATACGCTTGGAATTCCCAGAACTATTCCAAGGCTGTGCAGTCTGGCCAACCAAGTAAATAAGCAGGAGGTTCTGAAAGAAACCCCGTTCCAGAGTTAAGAGTGGAGAGACAGTTAACGTTCCACAACAACAGTGAGCATCTTTGGGGAATTCTAGGCTCGAGCCAAAAGTGCTCTGAAGCAGCTTCAGGAAATGTCTGTTAAGAGACATATGGATGCCACTTCACAGATGCAGTTAGTTTAAAAAAAAAATTAAATAACATTAGAAATCCCACTAAGCATGTGTTAAATTGCAAATGTAGATAAGCAAAAACTTTGGAGACATACTAAAGATTGCTGGAAGGTATAAGAGCTGCCAAATGAGCATTCCCATGAGTAAAGGAATAGTAAACTTTCAAACTGTCATTGTTGGTGGGTGGCTTTAAAAATTGGTGGGTGTAAAGATAAATTCATCATTTTTACCTAAAGCTTTAACCTAATGAAGTAAGAGTAATGAAATTTGAATTATTTATGTAGTAGTTGTCTATTAAACTAAAGATGAAGATTGAATCAGAATCCCAGTATGCCCTGTGTCGCCTGGTGATGGTAATGGCTGCCTCACTCCAGCCGGCCGCTACCAGATGGGGTGGGATGGGGGGGGTGACAGGACCAGTGCTGGGGGCAGGGGTGGTTACTGCTTTCTGTCTGCTGCAGGGTTGTGCCGGCAGCGGGCAGGAAGCGATGGCCTGAGTCTGGAGTTGGCATCGGTGTGGCTGTGGAATGTTTTCGTCCTCCAGGGTGGTGCCTGGCTGGGGGGCCTGCCAGCACATCCCTCTGCTTGGTAGCCTTCCATGGAGTCACCTTGAGTGCCGGTATGGAGCTGGGGATGATGTTTGGGCCCTGCGTGAGTCCCAGGGGCCATGCTACAGAGGGAGGGGCTCCTGGATGTAGAGGTGCGCACTGGCATCTTAGGCTCCTGTGGTTGTGTTGGCTGATGTGTTGGGTGTAGGCCGAGGGTGGTGTCTGTCTTGGCCCTCCTGGTGTTGGTCGTGTTGCCTCTGTCCTTCCCTCCTGCCTTTTCTGCTGTCCTCTTCTTCTTTCATCTGCTGGCGTTTGGCGGGTGGCAGTAGGGGTGCTGCCTCAGCCAGGTTGCACAGGATGGTGGTCTATTGGGTCAGTTGCTCTTGGTGGTGTCAGTGCCGTGGACTAGGGCATTGCAGTCTGGGAGAGCCCAGGAAAGGGACTCCCTGGTCACTGCCCTAGGCCCTCGAGTTCTAGCAAGGGTCTCCTGTTGGTGGGGCTGCAGCCCTTGTGGGGTTGTTGGCACCGGGGCTGCAGGGCCTCTTGGCAGGTCTCCCTACCAAGGTTGGGCCTGGCTGGTGGTAGCATGCCTCGAGAGGATCCAGGCCAACCAGGGAGGATGGTGGCAGTGTGCAGTGATGATGATAATAATTACCCTTGCTACTGTTTGTAGAACAACTACTAATTATAATACCAGCAATAAAAATACGAGGATGTTTGATATTGTTATTATTGGTCTAGTGGTAGTTGTTGCTGTAGATGTCTTTTCTGTCACTATTATTATTATTATTAAAGTATATTTACAGATATGTGTATCTCTCCCTCTTAGTGTATAGATGTGTGTTTATATCTTAGTGTTGATATTTCTATGTATGTTCATACTTGTATGTATGTAACACAGATATTCAAAAACACTTACAGACCTTATAGACCTACATGCATCACACACACACAAACGCGCACACACAAACACTGTTTTCTATTTGTCTTTTTTATGTCTGTTTGTCTTATGTAGGCATGTCTGTTGTTTTTACCGCAACACTTTGCACCACTAAGACACATCGCACACACTACAGCGGTCACCACACTACACACACTGCACCCATCACTGTCTTGTCTTTCTAGCAGTCTTGGCCTTTGATGTTTCACATCTGTGATTTTAGTCTCTGTCAGAATATCGAATCGAAATGTTAATAAAATATGTTAGATCAGACTGTTGAAGAGGACTGGTGAAGGACTCACACACTGTGACACACATTCACACCCTTTAAGAAAACTAACAACTGCTGCAAGAATAAAATGCATATATATGACATGGATAAAGGTTATTACTAAATTATGGTACTAGCCACTAAAATATATGCAGACAGTTCTGAAATAATAATAAAAAAGAGATAAAATCATACCACAGTTTTTCTGTTTTCCACAATTATAATAACGATGTAATCCAGCTGCAATACAGTGATGCTTAAGTTTATCATACTTTTATTACAAGTAAGATAACTATGTTGAGATATATACTGGGAGCTTGAATAATCAAAATACTGCTCTTCTCTGAGTTTAATCTAATTAGAACAGAAACTAGGAGGCTGTTGTCTACATGCATGTTGCCTGAGCGTGTGCTCTGTGGAGCTTGTTGATTTGGTTGGCTCCAAACTATCAATGCACAGGAGTAATTAACCACTGGTGCGCTAATTACTCCCGTGAAATCCAACATTTGTTTGGTGGATACACACTCACACACAGACATGCAGCAGTCCCGCCCCCCACTCCTCATTTCCCACCCCCACCCCCATCTGACACCATGTGTCAGCTGCATGCCATTGCTGCTCTTTCATGTTTTTTGCCCTTATTTCACTTGAGATGATGAGCTTTTCTTTCTTTCTTTTTAAATATAAAAGTTCCTGACCTTGAGAGGGACAACGAACATTCCCTCCCACATCATCATCCTAATGAGAGTGGGAGTCTTTGCCTCAGGTAAGGGCCTTGTTTCCTCAGCCTCTAAGGGAGGTGCTTCATATTCTTCCCTGGCTGCGGTGTCCTTTAAATGAAAGAAATTAACCAACCCTTTATAAGTGGGCTATTTTTCTTGGAAATAATGTGGTGCTTTCTGTTTTGTGTTTGAGAGCAGGTCTCCTGTTGAAAACACTGACTAGAATGACAACTGGTACACATGGCCACTCATACAATACATTGAAATTACATTTCATCCTCATATCAATACACACATATATGAGTTTGGTGGCAGGTCCAGTATGTCCAGGATCGATGTGTAAGGTTAATTTCCATGTGCAAAACCCTCTATTTTCTCCACTGCCTTTGCAGACTTCATGATAAACCCCAGTGAAAATGCTGACTTCAGATAAAATCCTAAATCAGTGGAAATGGAAGCATAAGTAACAGCAGAACAGACCCCACTCCATATGCTGTTTATATTTCAGTGTATTTATTTGAAGACTCCTAAGCGGTTGGCTTAAGTAGAGTAAACAGTACATCCTTCAAATCTGACTGTCAACAGTAAATCTCCAGGGTGCACAAGCTGCACAGCCAGATGTAAAATGAGACCTCTGAGTGAGACTTTAATGCCTTTGCTGTAATTCATGCAGGTATTAGGAAACTAAGGCCCGATGTCATTCTAGTTTTATCTCCAAGAAAAAAAGCACATCAGCATAAGTGAGTGTTAAGAAAAAAGTTAGTGTGGATTTTTACAGTGCTTGTTCACATTTGGTGTAAGTGGCAGCAGCTGGATATAAAGCAAGAAAATTGCATAATAAAACAGGGAGACATAAAAAGAACAGTGAGTACTTGGCCGTATGTTAGTCTCGTTTCAGATGGAAGTGTCACCATCGTATTTAATTATGATGTAGTCTGAAAAAAAACCCCCAAAAAATCTGGAAACCCTAATCTCTGGTTAAATTTAATAACTGTTATAATTAAGCCAATATTTTTGTTCTTTTTTCATAGTTATACAAGATGGTTCTTTTTCTCTGCAATACCAAAGACAAAGCTTTCTCAGATTCACATCTTACCTTGTGGAGCTCAGATGCTCTGTCAAGCTTTTCAAAGCTGAACTGAAATAAGATATGTGGCGTATTGCACATTGTCTTTTTAAATGGGGGAGTAGATTCTGCGCAGATTTCAAAGCTAATAAAACTATGATATCTTTTGAGGTTCCTATCGCTCCGATCGTAACGAAATGATGAGCTATACATGTGAAACAGGCAAAGATATATGCATATCAGGTGTGTCATAAAAGATGACTTGTCTTAGTATCTCACCAGCAAGGCACTCTTTGAGTGACAGAAGGATTAACAGTTCCCATGGCAACAACATCTTCATTTTCCAAGGTCAAAGATTCCCCCTCTTCCCATCCAGTTTTCAGACATTGGTTAATACTTTCTGGGCAAACGCTTCTTTGTTTGGCACTGGAAGAGAAAGAGGGTATGTGAGTGCTGTGGACATGAGGAGATACATTCTGCATCAAGTCTTCTGGGAAAGAAAAAAAAAATCTTAAAAGAAAAAAAAAAGGGCTGAAGCTTTTGGAAAATCGGTGAGTCATTAATAATTCATTCAACCAAATAAGCAGAGCATAAATCCCATGCTGCAGTGTGAGTGAGCTGCTGATACTGAGGGAGCTGATATTTATGCATGCTGCAGCTACTATCTCCAAGGAACAAGTCAAGGAAAAAAAAGATGTAGCAACAGATGTGCAGAGCCATCCCAACAAGCATAGTGTTAAGCTCTCTAAAAACTGCTGGATTTTGGAAAAATATGGAATATGAGTAAAGTATTTGTCAGGGGAAACACTAATGAATAAAAGCAGGGAATCTTTATTTATTATTTACTCCTAAAGCCGGCAACTAAGCTTAGGAGTGAAGTTTAAAGTCAAACACTACGACTAAACTTTTCTAGGAAACACATGAATGGGTGGTCACCTAGGCAACAAATCAAGTGCAGTGTGTTAGTTATGTCACCCAAAACCTGGAACCGTGTGGATGCCTAAACCTAAAACAAGAAGTGGCAAAAGCTGTTGCATTGTTGTCTCAGTTGGAGTCTGATGCTTTGAGTCGTATTGCACCTAAAAAAAGCAGCAACATGTAGAAAGTCTTCTGCCACGTGCTCTCACACAAGCTTGTTAGGGTTAGAGGACTTTATGGAATTGTCATGCTCGAAGGTTTAGAGTTTTAAACAGTAAATGGAGTAGACACTGTATGAACTAAATTATGCAATATGAAATAAAAAAAATCCATCTTCTTTAGCCCCATTTTCTATCAAATTTTTAATTACTATACTGGCAAGCTGACTGAAGCTGCAAGATGAAAAAAAGTGTGCAAAAGTACCTAAGATCTAAAATATTTAATTCACCTACTTGGATAGTGAAAAATGAATATTTACATGACCACAGCACTAGGTGTTTACATTTGTTAAGATGTCCTTGTAGCTGGTCTTTCCTCAGGAAGCGAGGAAGAACTTTTGTAATTTATTTATTTATTTATTTAGCTCCTGATCTACAGCAAAGAGATGCTGCAAGCTTGTCAAAGTTTCAGCCTGAAATTGCTAACAAAGGACATTTTCTTGTGAAGGACATTATTAATACACTGATAGCTTTTCTTTGTCAGATAGCACTTGCTGTCTTCATGTGCTCTGTGCTCTCTTAACACTTTGATCAAAGTATGATTAATAAAATAATTCAGAAATAACCTCGGGGTCACCTTATTTTAATCTTACCCATGTTCACCTCAATTATGACATTTAAATGCAGTGCAGCAAGAAATGCAAATTGGGGCAGTGAGACGCTAAGAGTTTTACAGTATCTCCCCAGTTTCTGTGAGCTGCGTGCCACAGCTGCTGATGCAGTTGTGACTGCTGTCTGTGTTGATAAGAAGCCACATCAGCAGGTGAGACTACAGTAAAAAAAGCCTGTTTTCACAACCCTGGCCTGCCCCTGTCCTTTCAGCTCGGATGCACATCATACAGTATATATGCAAACAGAATCATCTCTACTGAAAATCTTTTCCAAAAGCAGACATGTATTCGAGGCCAAGAAGATTTAGCTGTTTCCAACAGATACATTAAAATAAATGAATACATTTTGTAGCTAAAATATTAAAATCAACAATGGCATGACAGTTATTACTGGGGTTTATTGGAAACATGTACTACCTTTCATTTCATATTTGTAGATTTCCTGAGATCTTAAACCTGTGATATATTTTGGTCAAAATACCACAAATACATTGTACGAAAGCGTACTTGTCAGTCATATAACTAAATCTTTGTCATAGCAGGTGGTTTTCGGAAGTGGAGTTAGCCTCCGCACTCACATCGTCCTCAGCATCACACTTCATAATTTATTTTAAGAGTGTTCATTGCTTATCATTCAGGGTTTATGTTGTCAGTCATCATTATGGATTTGATTTCAACTTTTTTTTTTTTTTTTTTTTTTTACATTCTGCCCACAGAATTGACACAAGTCTTAATAAAACATGGCTGGACTGATCAATATTGGGGATTTGGCTGATGTCTTTTCTCATAAGCCTGGTTGTGTTCATACATTTTTCTGTTCTGGAGAAAACTAATAATGAAACTTTATCTGACTAAGAGCAGAAGGCCTTTTTTTCAGTGTATTTGGGAATTTGAGATGTGAAATATTCCTTCTTTTAATCATTTTTGCCCTATGCTACATAAACTAATTGCTGAGGGAATTATACAATATACTGATTAACCTTTAAAATTTGTATAAATAACACGAACAAGCTCCTCATTCTACTTAATCTGACTTTAAAGTCACAATTCACTGATAATGGAGCTTTTGATATAAACACAGTTTGTAGCAATGTTTGTGGAGTTTGCATGTTTTTTCTCATGCCTTTGTGGGTTTTCGGTGGGAACTCTGACTTACCTCCACAGTCCAAAAACAAGCATGTTATTGTGATGTTAAATTCTGTATAAGAACAAGTGTGAGCATGCAAGCGTAGCGCTGTTGCCACACAACAATGAGGTTCCTGGTTTGACTCCCAGGCCTGGTGGAAGACTTTCTGTGCAGAGTTTGCATTTCCGGGTACTCCATCTTCTTCCCACAGTCCAAAAACATGCATACTAGGTTTACTGGTTATTCTAAATTGCCCGTAGGTGTGAGCGTGCACGGTTGTTTGTCTCTGTATGCGGCCCTGTGATAGACTGGCGACCTGTCTAGGGTGTACCTGGGTGTATAGTTGCCTGCAATACGTCCTATAACCCTGCATAGGATTAAAAACGGGTATAGAAAATGGATGGATGGACTCTGTGTGGCCTTCTAGTAGACATGCAGTTGACCCGGGTAAGCCCACCAAAATGAAAACTAGCAAGGCTCCATACAACCCTGAGCAAATGAAGCCCAAATGACAAATAACAAAATTAATGCAACGGAAATTATTTATTCCCAGCCATAGCATGATCTTTGTGAGTGGGTGCATGTGTATGTAAAATCATGAAAAAAATTGATAGATAATAAAATACAACAATTTTATCATAGTGGATATAAGACAAATACAATCTCAGACAAACAACAGAATATAACTTTTTTTCAATGTGCCATTTATTATTTAACAAAAATGAAGTCAAAAAGAAAAAAAAAAAACAATCACATGGGCAAGATACTGCTAATCATCAGTTGTTATTGAACTGATCTTCTGCAGGTACACAGTTTCCATTGTCCTAGGTGTGGACATCCCAACACATACTTCACAAGCTCTTACAGTGTCTTTCTCAGAGAGATTAAAAAAAAAAGCTACATCATAGTCCTTATGGGCATTACTGAGCATGATGTTGTTAAGCACCATGACAGCACAATTAGTAGAACTTGGGTTCACATAAGTGCCTCTGAACAAACCAGCAAACATCTGAAACACATGAACAATCTCACATATGAACAGATGAGACAAAGTGGAGTTGTTTGGTTTCAATGCCCAAACACAACATTATTTGTAGCCGGTGAGGTGATAATTGGGGCGGCTACAGGGCCTGGCAATCATTTAGTCCATCTTAAACTCCTCTGGAATTTAGAGGAATGCGAGTTTATCTCTCCCACAAAAGCCTGGTCAAAACTGAATCATGGAACCAGACAATGATCCGAAGCACACAAGCAAATCCATATCACAATGGTTGAAAAATAAGCTGCTTAAGGTGCACATTTACTCATGGCTGTATTTGATAATGTCCATATATACGTGTTTGGTTATACTTTTGTTGGGCTCATTTTTTTGTGAATTTGTTATATATGTAGTTCTTTGTCTGAAGTTGTGGTTACTAAGACCCAGTGTGATCTCATATTTCCTCATTTGTTTCATATTTTACCTAAAAATAAAACAGGATTAAAAGAGGTGGAGTCCTGAAACTTTGCAAATGACTGTAATAGCACTTTAACATATATAACTTAAAGGTAGCGTATTAACGCCCGCATCATTATCTCACAATTTAGTCAGGAAAATGAATCAAATAATTATCAATATGTGGATGACCAATTAAGCATGAGAATACTGTTGGGATTTAATGGAATCTGATGATATAACAACGATTAAAGTTCAATGCAGAGGATGACTAACAAGCCCCTGCAGCTTTAACTCAGTGACTGATTGTTAACAGTCCTCTTTCACTATTAAAGCAGCACAAAGGGACTTTTGCATTATTTTACTTTGGATCAATTTGTAGACAGTGGAGGTTAAGTTGCTTTGACAACACTGTCTAAGATTTACTTTGTTTTGCTCAGTCATTTTTTTCTGCCATCATATACTTTCAATATACTTTGCTGATGCATTACTGAGGTTGTGAAATGATGTACAGGGGTCCCAGTGGGACGGGACCACAACTTTTCTTTGTTTAGCATTTCAGTTGTACTAAAAGATCTAAGATGCATTTGGCTATAGATAGTAGCTATTTATTTTGTGTGGAAATACACAGGACCTATTCCCATAAGGTATTTAAGTGATGGTGCAAGCATTGTTTTCTCCATTTTAATGATGCATGCGTCCTTGGCATCCTCGGGGAAGATGTGTCTTGGTCACTGTCAAGAAATTTAAAGAACTTCCCCGTGATCACCATGATTAATTTATATACCATCAGGGGAAAAAAAACAAAACAGATGGTTGGACACAGGTGTTGGAAATGCCAAATGGGATTAGGCCAAGGTAATGTTGCCTGGAAGGGAAAGTATCTGTCAGGGGTAATCTGGTATTCTGTAACACTGAAGCATAGACAATGTGCTTCCCTCTGCTTTTCTGCCTAGCTTGTGATATTGCGATAGCAGTCTTGAAATTATTAATCGAGGGGTGAATGTTGACACAGATAAATATAAGTATCCAGGATTAAGTGTTTCCTGCTTGAGCATTTAGAGAAGATAAGCTTTCTACACTGGAGTGGCGAAAATAGGCTAAAAATAAAGGCAAAATGTAGGTTGTCCAGGGAACTCTGGTGAGCTGTGTTCCACATCGCTACTCTCTGAGTAATTGGTTAAACATGTGACTACAGAAATTAACTTCAGGAGCCTTGTGAGATGTAATTAAGACATTTTTCGATGTGCGGAGATACAAAGAGAAATGCAACTTTTTGCATTGCAGAGGACCTAAAGACATCAGTCTGACACTGATTCATCTCAGCTGAAAACTGCTATGCTCATTTTAAAATAAGTCTTACAGCTTTTCTTTTTTCTTTTTTTTTTTTTTAGTATTAGTGGTAGTATAGTGGTAGGAGTAGTTTGAATTGCATTTATCTGCATTTGTATCTGTCATAACTGCTCATGTTGGTCTCAGTCACACTTAAATCTCAGAATATTTTTTAATAGAAAGCAGCTAATAATGTGTAGCAGATGAGGTTATTTTTCAGGATTATACAAAATTCTGATATCAGTCGTCATCTAAATCCTGTTGAACATCTGCAGAAAAGGCGTGTCTAGAGAAGAAGCCCTTCAAACCTGAGACCGCTGGAGCGGTTTGTTCATTAGGGATGGGTCAAAATATTGGAGCAGACCATCGAAGAGGGCTGGTGAGGGACACTTTCACTTGCACTTACCCACAAGAAAAGTTGTATCTGCTGCATGAATAAAATACATTTTCATTTGATTTCAAAAAGTTTTACCAACTAGGGCTCTAACCATTAACAATATGCAGACAATTGTAAAAAGAAAAAAGAAAAAAAAAAGAGTGAGTCAAATTACTTGTCTACAGAAGGTGCAGAAGTGTCTTTATTTACAGAACTCACTTGATTACAGCGATTCAAAAGATCCTGTCAAAAGATCCTGTCATTTTTGTCCAGGCTAGTTTATTCGTTTCTTTGAATTTTGCCACAGTGCAAAAAATGTTAAAACAACAACGTTTTGGGTCTACCACGTTTTTGTTCCATAACCCTCAGGATCTTTTAAAAAAATCAAAATGACTATCTTACTGGGTCCAAACTCAGCAGCAATGGCACGTTGTGAGAAGCCTTGCTTATGCAGCTAAACAATCCTACCACGTTCAAAGACAGTGAGCTTCTTTGCCTTTGCCATCAGGAGACCTTGACAGAGTCATTACTTGACAGTAAATGATAAGGAATTACAACTTTTGCACAGATTTTGGCTTTTGAAGGCTGTGACCTTAAACTTTTGATCAGCGATCAACAGCCCATTTCAGTTAAATTGTTGTTTTCAACAAATTGCTTGCTCAATTTCTTTTTCTCTTGATCCCATTGCTTCTTTTTGCATTTTGCATCTCTACTTAGAACCTTCTTAAGATCCAGCAGTTCAAAATGCAAATTCTTACTTAAATAGTCTTAAGCTTTTGATCAGGAGTGTACATGTCAACTCCACTACATGCCAGGCAAACAGCCCAAATGTCAACCGTTATGAAAACTATGGCAAAGAAAGAAAGAAAGAAAGAAAGAAAGAAAGAAAGAAAGAAAGAAAGAAAGAAAGAAAGAAAGAAAGAAAGAAAGAAAGAAAGAAAGAAAGAAAGAAAGAAAGAAAGAAAGAAAGAAAGAAAGAAAGAAAGAAAGAAAGAAAGAAAGAAAGGTCCATGACAAGGCTCTGTCTTGATAAGCTGATCTGTCAGTTGCTATATGGGAAAGTTTAAAATTGAGTTGTTACATATATTGTTTTTTATTATTATTTCATTATTCAACATTTTTCTTATAAAATCATCCCTGGATGATTTTATAATTTTTCTTCTACATTATGTTAAGACACCCCCCCCCACACACACACAATATGATCATTTTACCTTTTAAAGTATGTTTTACAAAGCCAAAATATTCAGCTTTCAATAAAATTGTTTGTGTTGTCAATGCATTTTTTTCAGTATATAACATACTCTGATGCAACTCACACATAGTATGAGTAATTATTGGGTCAATTTTAAGCCTGTGTATTACAAGTCCTGATCAGACCTCAGTATGGTGGGAATACTGACCTCAATAACCAGCAATCAGTCAAGATTTAGGAGACAGAGTATAAATCTTCTCAGACCCACATTTCTAGAGAAATGGAGACTAGTGCCTGCTACCACAGCTCCTCTACGTGCAAAAACAGCTCTAGTCGCACTCATTAATAGCAGGTAATAAATCACGAAGGCCAACGACAAGCATGTTTCCCACTGATTGAGTACTCATAGGGTAAGTGGAGTCTGCTCTCCCTTTCCTCAGAGCCAAGACAAAATCACTCCTTTGCCCAGCTGAGAGAGAGGTAGATAGAAAATAAAAAAGGGGAGAAAAAAACAAAGACAGTTTTTAGATAAATAAAATAGAAAAAACAAATTAAGCAAATTCTGTGAGACATCCACTTTTAGATGCTTTCATACAGTTGTTGCATAAACTGTTGCCCCAGCTCCCTGCTCGAGGAACTGCAGATACTTTATTTTCTTTTATAAATATGAAGTAAGAGTCTCTTAAAGGCTACAACAACATTCTGAAAATTGCTTTTTTAACGTCAAACCCTGATTTGAATAACAGACTATAGGACAGTTTGTGGATCCAAAGCCTCCACTAGCCAAGCTGAGCGTAGTTGAAGCACATGGACTGCTACACATAGTTTAAGTGACAAAATAAACTTCCTAACAACTCCAAAATGTTCTTATCTAAAATTTTTTGCATCTTATTTTACAAAATAAATGGAAAAGTTGCAGTCTTATACATGATCTTAATAAAAAACTGCATGATAAACTTTGTCAATAATGTATATGTGAACTCTGATAGTCACTAACGCAGTGGAGAACTATGGATCGTCATGGATCCATGGATAGATGATAGAGACCTATCCATGAGGTCCACTTGGCACGGGGTGCTTTTTTTATTATGTTATCACACCAGGATGAAGGACCTATTCTAGATGACAATTCTTCATTGGTTGTGACATAGCGAGTTTGTGCTCTGTACTTTCCTCTAGATTTGTCCAGACTTACCATCACAAACAAAAGCGTTTCATTTCTGATGTCCTCATGGTATAAATGTGGAGTTTGCTTCCTAACGCTGAGGTTAGCCCCTGATTCATAGTGTATCATGGAAAAAACACACCATGTCAAGTGTACTGAACCAGTATGTCATTATAAAAGTCTTTACAATATATGATTCAGAGGTTTATCATTCTCTATTATATTTGGAGCTCTTTTCCAAATGTTACTGTATCCCTTTAACTGTTTTGATATCATCTAAACTTTAAATATTATGGATTTACTATTTATGTTTTAGGACTAAAATATAAGAAAGAGAAAAAAACAAAAACCAAAGAAATAAAAAATCAAAAAGATTTAGATGGAATGTAAATGCAAAACAAGATGATCTTTAAATTTAATCTTATAGTTGGGTTGAGACGTATTTGGACAACATCAGTTTTCCTGAAAGCTGATTTTATGAGCGGTTTCATTTGAAAAGCGATTGCAAATGTTTTTTTAAACTATTTTTTCAATTATTTACTTGTTTCATTATTATTTTAACATATATTATTATTATTATTATTATTATTATTATTATTAGGCTCTGATGTTGCTATTATTTAAAAATGTGTATTATTTATTAAATGGGAAGCCCAACTAGGGAAAGGGGATGCAAACACACTAGGAACCTGTATGTATGGCATCTACTTTGAATTTTACTTTGTATTGTACAGGGCGATGTATTATGCATTTGTCCCCAACAAATAAACAACATCAATAAAAGATGGATAAATGGATGAATGGCAACTGTTCTTAGCAGCTGCGCCTCCTCTCTTCATCCACAGACTTAACCATAAGAAAACAGTATATTGGACAATTTCTTTAGAGACAAACTATGTTCCACTTTCCTGAATATGAAAGTATAAATCCATGAGAGGTTTTATTTAGTAGTAGGGAAATTCAAATATTACAAGTTCTTCCTGACACACAACAAAACTAATCATAATGACCTGAATCTCTGCGCCGGTACCAGAGAAGCCAGTTATTCAATCTAATTTGGTTTTCAGTCTTTTCTGAGATTCTGAGTTAAGCTTTGCATAGATTGACTGTAAAATTACTAATATTCATGAGTTACTATTATAAACATCAGAGGCAAAGGTGCCTTTTCCTCACGAAAAGACAAAAAGCAAACAAGTCATGCAGGTTATAGAGGAGCTTTGCTGTAAACAAATTCATTTCTAGCTGTTTTACAATTGTGAAAACCTTAAATAAGTGTGATCCACTAAAATTCAAGAGAAAGCAAACAGAATTATTCTGTTGTGCGATATGCTCTTGTTGTTTTTTCCAAATAGTTTAGTATCCATAAAATATTATTTGATTTAAACCATGATTTGGATAGAATATGGTCAAATAAATTGTTCTTGTTATACAATACAGTCAATGTATTTACAGTTTTTGTTTCACCCCTAAAAACCAGACCCTGAGGAACCTGAGCACTGATTCACTTGATTGGAACTAGTTGTATTGGGTTTGAACATGCAGGTATGTAGTAATTCTGACAGTAGTTTCCACAATTGAATGTATTTTACTGTACATGTGACAGTCTAACATTTCCTTTGTGTAACCCCCTAACCCTAACCAAATACTTTGCTATATCTTTGCCTGAACACCGACAGCATAACAAAATTGCAGAAGTTGAGCAAAATAATTCAAAATAAAGACCTAATGAAAGGGAAAAGGAAGCTGACAAAATACAATGTCAAGGTGACCCCACATGAGTCCCATTCTTAGGAGTTGAGTGAATATTCTTTTCCTCCCCTCGGACCTCCTGAGCTGCGCTTTACTTACCTCTACATGAGGACGATTGGCAGGTAGCTGTGGAGCAGCACCCTGTGCTTCTCAACATGATGGCCACGCTGCGCTTTGAATATGTATACAAATGTTTTGATCAAACACCCATATGTAACATAATGGAAATTAGATTGGACTGTTTGGAGACTTTAACAACTAAAAAAATGAGTTATTTCAAATCAAAACATTTGACATTTTAGCAGTGCCTGATAAGTAAATTTTGAGAAAATGTTTCAAATGTATCATATTAAAAGAATGAGCCTAAACTACATAATTTATTATTACCTACAGTTACATAAATATAACTGAAGTTATTAGCTGGTCCACAGCTGTCAGAATTTTAACTTCTAAACCAAAATGTGTTGGTGCTAAGGAACTGATTGTTTTTTTTTGTTGTTTTTTTTATTTTTTATATCTAACTGATGCTGGAGCTTACTATAGCGTATTAAAATTATGCAAAGAAATGTAGACTATAAAGTCCATACTTCAATACACTGCAAGAGATTTGAGATATTGTTATCAGACTAAACAGATGGGGACAGAACCAGGTTCAGTACAAGATGTAAGACCCAGATGAAGTATCTATAATGTAGATCATATACAAGAACATGAAACAAACGCTGCATTAATCAGCATTAATCAGCCAGAAAAGAACCTCGGATAGTTCTAGTTGGACTTGGAGTTAGGGAGCAAAAAGCTGTCCTCTTTGCAAACAATTTAAGCATTTGTTTAAACAACCAGAAAAAAAGACTTCCTTTGCTGATGAACATCTTTCCGGTCAACAACCTTTTATTCGCAATATAAAATTATACTGAATAAACTGAATTAACTTGAAATACTATTTATTAAATCAATTTTATTCAAATTCAATTCAATATTACTTCATCAGTTTTCTCAGGTCCCTGATTATTATTTAACTGTATTGGAATTTTTACTGATTGAATTCAGTAATACTTCACTAAACTGAATTAATTTGAAACGAAGAGAATATAGATGCGCCTTTTGCTGGTACTGAGCTGGGATGGGCTCCAGAAGATCCCCAGAAATCCATTACAGAAAATGGTTGATAAATGAATGCAGAAAACCCTGAATTGGCAGTGTAAGGCCAGGAAAAATATTGGCAATAAAATAAACAAGAGATTTGACAAAAAGCCAGTTGTAAAGTTACTGAGCAGAACAAACAGAGTTGGTACATTTATCTTAGATTTCAGCTTTAGATTTTAAGATAAGTATATGTAAGATAGGTATTGCATCAAATGGTTGTTGTCCCTGTTTTTGTCTTTAACAATACATTTCAATGCAAGATAACTGAAGCCTCAAACTTGATGAAGCACTGGCATCCTCATTTGGCATTGTAAAAGAGCTGTTAGTGGTCCTTGGACTAGACAGGTACTATGTAGGCACGTTGCTGTTAAATTTTAACATTTTCTATGTAAAGTATTAGGTTGGTCATTTCAAGCTACTAAAATGTATTTTAACCCCTTCTCTTTCCAGTTATGAACTCATGTGAACTCTTAGCGGAGTCAAAGTATGCCAGTTGTAATGGTAATGAAACGGTTTCCCTTTTAATCAAGTACCATAAAGGATCTAAACGTTTGACTGTTTAACATAAAGTTAGTCTTCGTCACTTGTACACATAATAGATTTTGCACCTCTAAAACCTGTAGCCAATTAAATGCACAGACAATGGCAAAGTCTAATTTGACAGCAAAGGCAAAAAATGCAGATGAAAGAAGATCAATTCATCAACAGAAACCTGTCATCTTTAGATAAATGCATCATTTTAGTGTAAAGTACTCCACAGTAAGGATGTTCAGCTATTTTGATAAAGTTCTATTATTTGTCTGAATTGCAAACTGGTAAAACATTGGTTTTATGATCTTTTAATTATAATGCCGAAGGCAATAAAGCACCGACATGAAACCATGTCATTTAACCTGAATATGAAGGTACATGTAAAATATGGTAGAACACTTTTCCTTAAATTTTGTTCCAAGCATGTCAGATATGTAGTGTAATGTTTTAGCCTTGACCTCTGCATCATTAGAAATATCCTCCTACCCTGTAGCACCCATCAGATTTTTATTGTATACTATGCAGTTAATGTACAGTATGCTTGCAGTCTAAATATGAGGCAACATCTGAGAAGTGGTATGAAATTGCTGTACATGTACTTGACCCTATGAATATATGCTACTCTTATAGGTTCAATGAGTAGGATGTGGTGACAGCTAGTGGTATTGATTGCAAATTGCAACCCCCCACTTCAACCTTCTTTGCAAATTGTGTAGCAGAAAAATTGATTGCTTTCAGATTACAATCAAAGAATTTCTCCCCACCTTCTGCTAAATGTCAAGGCATCTACAAGAAACTACCTTGGTTGTCTCTGACTACAAAATTCAAGACACTGTTGCTGAATTACTGTGTTGTGAAGAGGATGCTGGGGGTTGCCGATGATCTTCTAAATTTTTATTAAATATCCTCCTTTACATAATCAGCTGCAGAACAGAAGCAGCCTTCTTTATCAGTTACTCAGTTTCTTTAAGTCCCTGGCTCTGATGCTACTCCCCAACAGATGACTGCAGATGTGATTGCACTTTCCACAATAGACCTATGGTATAAAACATCTTGCTGCAAACGCTAAAAGAACTGAGATTCCTTAAGAAGTAAAAGTCTTTTCTTATAAACAGAATCAGTGTTGCATCCTTAGTCCACTGCAGGTGGGAACCAAGGTATTTAATTACTTAATCCTGGCTCTACTAAAATCCACAATCATCTTTGTCTTGCTTAAATTCAAGATGAGATGATTGCTCCCAAATCATGTCACAAAACGGTCCACCATTTCTCTGTACCTAATCTCTTGTCCATCACTGATACACCCCACAACTGCAGAGTCATCTGATTATTTCTGCAGATGACAGGACTTCCACTTGTACTGGAAGTATGAGGTGTACAGCATGAAGAGGAATGGTGAGAGTACAGTACCCTGTGGTGCTCATGTGCTTCTGACCACCTGGTCAGGCACACAACCATTCGGTCTCACAAACTGTAGTCTGTTAGGTAGTTAGTAATCCAGGTGATTGTGGAGGCCTCCACCTGTGTCTTTTGCAGTTCCCTATGTAGTAATGCAGGCTGAATGTGTTAAATACATTGGAGAAATCAAAGAACACGATCCTCATCTTTGGCCAGATGACTGTGGGTTTGTTGAAGCAGGCTGGCCTTCGGCAGGAGGGTCCCCCCTTATGATCCAGGTCCTGCTCAAGGTTTCTTCCCTCTTAAAGGGGAGTTTTTTCCTGCCACTGTTTGGCTTAAGGTTTTTCTTCCACTAGGGGAGTTTTTACCTGCTGTTGTTTATGTAATATTTTGCTCAGAGGTCATGTTCTGGGTCTCTGGAAAGCGCCTGGAGACAACTTGTGTTGTAATAGACGCTATATAAATAAAATATAATTGAATTGAATTGAGGTGTATGATGGCATCTTCAACTCCAACCCCACGATGATAAGCAAACTGCAGTGGGTCCTAGAAAGTTCTTGTTTGCTTACTCAGGTGGGGCAGTAAAAGTCTCTTCAGGACTTTCACAATGTGGAATGTTAGGGCTGGATGTCTGTAGTCATTCGAAGATGAATTAGATCTTTTTGGTACTTGAACAAAGCAGGATGTCCTTCACAGCACTGGAACCTGCTCCTGACTCAGGCTGAGGTTGAAGAAGTGCTGCAGAATCCCACATAGCTGGTCCACACAGTCCTCAAACTGCATTTTCATTTTAATCTTCACCACCGCTCATTCTGTGACTTAATTACAATGATAAGTAAAAGGACATAGCTTTTTCGTTTTCATGCCCGAACCACAAAAAAGTGTTGGCAATCCCAAGTGATGCAGGCGAGTGATGTTCGTGATCGCCGTTATGCAGTGTCATAACTACATTTCTGAAGTTTATAACAAACCAAACCATTTGACAATTGAAAGAATATTGAGCAAGTTATAATTACTTAAGAAGTACATGCACCTATCTATGGGTAAGCCCAACCAACCCAGCAGAAGAAGAGCAATCACTGACGTCACTCCCCTGCGTCGCTTGGAATGGCAAATTTCATTCAATTATGGAGCATTTTTTGCAGGGTGGGCATGAAAACAGAGAAGCAATTACCTTTTCTTTATCATTTTTATCAAGTCATAGAATGAGCGGTAGTGAGAAGGAAAATTAAAAATGCATTTTGGGTTTATTCATTATTAGTTTTATTTATGAGTCAAACAATGTAGCTGTATTCTGAAAATAAAAAAGCATTTCTGCTAATACATTTTCATTTGAATTATGACTTTCAAGACTTGCAACTAGACTTAGACGTCAGTAACATACAACTTGGACTTAAGCCTATTGACTTGAGTTACCCAAACCCAAAAAGACAAAAACATCTTATTTAAAAAGTGTGCACGATGAATTAATTTCACTCACTCATGACGTAACAAATGCAAGACTGCCTCTTCCCCCCTCACCCTCCCAAGAGCCAAGTCCTCCAAGAGACCATGCTCCACTCTCGCAAAATACTCCACCTCTCCCTCTCCAACTCCCCTCTCTCCTCTCTCTCTCTCTCTCTCTCTCTCTCTCTCTCTCTCTCTCTCTCTCTCTCTCTCTCTCTCTCTCTCTATCTCTCTCTCTCTCATCTCTCTCTTCTCTCTCTCTCTCTCTCTCTCTCTCTCTCTCTCTCTCTCTCTCTCTCTCTCTCTCTCTCTCTCTCTCTCTCTCTCTCTCTCGGCTATGCGCATATGTGTGCATGAGCTCACAATGGATGAGATTTTGTTATTTCAAACAAAAAAAGCATTTTGCAAATATGCTCCCTCAGGTAATCTCCTTTAGGTACAAAACAACAAAATATTTACCAAAAATGAAATAGTGAAAGCGTACTTGGTGCTTCCATTCTAGCGACAGAGATCTGACTTTAACTGACTTACACTCGTCAGTAAATGCGCTCTGGGTTATGTTCATTATACTGTTTGGCTTCACCATGTCTGCCACTTTTTTCATGTTGGAGTCTGGTAGCCCAAGTGCATCCAAGATTAATGTGCAGCTTGTCAGCTCAGGATAAAT
This sequence comes from Xenentodon cancila, assembly GCA_014839995.1. Taxonomy (NCBI): domain Eukaryota; kingdom Metazoa; phylum Chordata; class Actinopteri; order Beloniformes; family Belonidae; genus Xenentodon; species Xenentodon cancila. The sequence goes on from CM026203.1 coordinate 3,433,381, forward strand.
AGTGAGCAAGGTTCTGTTTCAGAAAGCAGGTTATGATGAAACTGTGAAATGAAAAACTCTGAGTTTCCCAGAGTTCAGGTTCAGCATATTCTAAGTGAGGTAACTTGATCCTGAGCAAGAGGATACGTTACTCTTGCTACAGAAACCAAGCTCAATCATACCCCGAGTCTGTTATCATGGTAACTGACTCTGACTGAGCAGGCTTCCTTCCACAAATCCAGAATTTCCTTTTGTCACTTGACCTTCAATGAACTGAATCAATGTCAGCTTCATCAGAGAACTGATCATGTAACACCTATTTTGGAGACATCTGAATGATGCCATGTTGCATTTGTGTCAAGAAAATATATTGAAGATATCGAGTTCACTGCAGTCAAGCCAACGATCATTCATACTTCATACTTATCCCCATAAGGTTTGTACGAGGATTACATCCACCATTTTACTGCACAATTGCATGACCGACACACTTGATCTTGTCCTTCCATGCATCACAAATATTGTCAAGTATTGAATGCCTATACTTCATGTAAAATACCTTGTGTTATCTTATTTTAGTTTTGTTAAATGTTAGTTTTCCTAATGACAGCTATAACCCGACATTGCCATCTACAAAAGGCACTTGTCTTATGTATCTTTTAGTTAATTAATTCATTTTAATTTACATTCATTTTCTGCAGCCACAAACACAAGAGTAGTAAAAGAAGAATTTCACAAGATTTCAAGTAAATTAGATGATTTAGAAGTTGATATCAGTATTTGATTTAAATAATGTTTTAATAGCATCCTGCTTCCGGCTCCTGTGAGTAAAGCAAAATTTCTACAGGATTTCCCAATCAATCAACCAATCAACCAATCAACCAATCAATCAATCAATCAACCAATCAATCAACCAATCAATCAATCTCTGTATAGCACTTTTAAAACAACCAGTGCTTCACAATTAAAATCTATTAAAAGCATGATCTATAAAAATCATTGTAAGACAGAGATTTAGAATGATAAAAAACATTCCAAGTAAAACATCCAATTAAAGATAAAATTTAAAAGTATAAAAACTAAAAAAAAGTAACAAGCTAATACGAGCCAAATGCCGATCTGAACAGGGGGGTCTCTAGTTTGGATGTGAACAGAGGCAGGTCCGAGGGGGTTCTTGACTCCGGCAGCAGCGTGTTCTTGTTTGGGACCAGCTACTGCAAAAGAACCATAACCACTCAAATTTTGACCCGCTGAATGCAAAGTTCTGCAAAGGTTGAAATTTAAAAGATTGCAGAGATATGAGGGAACAAGGCCGTTTGTATAACTGAAAAAAAATTATCTCATTAAAAAATTCAAAACTCCTTTAATTTTTTTTTCCTTTGTCTGGATGAACTGTGAGTACAACTGAGCTATTTTCAGGCTGAAGTTATCTGTCTGAATTATATGTTCATTTCCAACTGCTACATCTTATATATGTATTTATTTATTTATTGGAAGTAGGATTATATTGAGTCGCACTGTTCTTCCTACATCAATTGTCTTTCCTTCACTGCTGCTGTTGTTGTTTCTGCAGAAAGCCCCGTGATTGCAATAGAAGCTCTAATTCAACAAAGAAGAGAAGGAGGATCTCTTCTGTTTACCTGGCTTTGCTATTCAGAATCAGAGTAACAGAGCTTCACTGATGCTCTCTTTGTATAGTCATGGTAACGGAGTTTCATTGAATATGTCTTTGTATAACCGTGGCAACTCAGAGAAAACTTATGCAGACCTGACAAAACCAAGTCTAAACCCTGTTTGGAAACTGAAAACTGAGTTTCTTTTCTCATGGTTTTTTAACTGATTTAGTATTTTTGACTTTAAGTTTGTTGAACTGCTTTTCTGAACCAGAAACGTGAAGTGCATCTTTACTGTTTTGTAATAAATACAGGTTTAAAAAGAATACATAGTCTACCATTTACATTTAACGTATAATCACCATTCCACTATTGTTAAAAGGACTCAAAGGTACTTTGAAGTTTCTGGCTTGGGACTTGACTCAGAACCTGAGTATAAAGACTTGGGACTTACTTCAGACCAGGAAAACAATGACTTGGACCCAACTCTGGTCTGTAGTCAATAGGAGAAGGTGGGTGAGTTCTCTTTGGTACCGCAACAAGGCAGGATGTCTTCCTGACAACTAGATAGAGACAGACAGGAGGGCGAGGTGGGAGGGGGCCCAGAATCTGTTGATGTGGTAGGAGACAACGATGGAGCAGCAAGATCCATGACTGTGGTGGAAGATGAGACAGCTGAGGTGTGACAGGGAAGCTTTGGGTCAAGGGAGGATGGGAAGTCTGTTTGGCTGGAGGCTGGAGAGGAGGATGCTGGGACTGTTTCTGAACTGAAACTGTTGAAGGGTGTGTTCATTACCACCCTTCTCTCCTGTTGTGCTGCTGGAGCTTGTAAATTACTTTTTATGACAAGCTTAACAAAAACTATTTTTCACCTTCAAATCACTCGTCAGCCATCACCACCCACTTGCACCTCAGCTAACAATATTTACTAAGAAGGTGCTAGCTACCATGAGCCCGTTGTCTGATCTCAGTTATGGTTGCATCATCCTATCCAGCCAGCCCTGCACTGAGGGCAAGGCATTCACTAAGCATGAATTATCAGTTAATTTCCCTTTCCCAAGCTCTAAATTGGCATTTAGGACAAAGCATTATCATGTTTTGAATTATGTCTCACAGGCTGCTCTTTCAGTGTGTCATGGCAAATGAAACATCCATACCTCATCACCTCTCCCCAGGAGTGTCCCAAGGTGCGGTACTCGGGCACCTTCTCTTTGTTATATAGATATGTTATATACCAGTAGTTCCTCTCCAACTATGTGGCATCTGTATCTCAAACCCACCACACTGCACTACACATCATTAAAAAAAAAAAAGAAATCAGACTGTACCGATCTCAAGTTATTTCAGAACTCTTGGTTCAGGACATGGTTATCTCTTGCCATGATTACTGCAATGCCTTTCTTGTGGGTCTACCACAGTGCACGTTTATTCTCTACAAGTGGTCCAGATTGCAGCAGTGGATTTGGTGTTTAACCCGCCAAATAGGGCTTATGTTAAACTTTTACACACTAAACTCCACTCCCTACCAATAAAGTTCAAGCCATTAATGTTTTCCTACAAAGAGTCTTTTGTGTCTGGACATGGTGCTTTAAACTCTGTCTTTAAGGCTTTAATGCTTGTTTATACTTCTCTTTTCATATTTTTTAATTGACTTACCACTTAATAGAAAGATCTCTAACTGTACTGTAACTTGACTGTTGCTTCTTACTTGTAAGTCACTTTGGATGAAAGGTCAATTTAACTGTTAGTAACTGTACATACATTCAATTCATTTTGCAAGGTGTGCTTCAGTCAATACTATTGCTTACTAATTTACACTGCAGTAAAAACATTTTTGCTTTTCCTCCCAAAAAAAATGTGACTGTCTCAAGCCATACCTCCAATTTATCACGCTGAAAAGAGTCTATAGTTCATCTACCTGAGCTACCCATTGCCACTCAAGGATTTCACTAGCTTTATTTCAAAATGTATTGCTGAAACACTGTTTATATTCACCTTCTCTTAGCACATCTGCTTACTGTTTAAGCACTTATTTTTTCCATTAGTGTATTGCTGTTTATGTTTCTACTTTCTGACAAACCCAGTAGTGTGAAAATGCCTTGGATAAAGAAGAGATATCTCTGCCAGATTAATCGAGTAATTTTTGCAAAACGTATGCTCTTCAGAATGTAAGATATGGCACATAGGCAGTCCCGGTACCCGGTTTATCCACCCCCCAAAAAAAATTCTCAATCCTAGATTTTTGCAAAAGTTGGCAGCCATGTTAACATATTGTATTGCATACAGAAATGGTTTTCTAGAGCGCATGTGTCAGACTCCAGCCCTCGGGGGTCGCTGTCCTGCATGTTTTAGACGTTTCCCTGCATTATCACACCTGATTCCAATTAATGCTTGTCATTAGCTTGTCATCAAAAGTCTGCACAACTCTGTTGATGATACAGCCATTTGTATCAGGGTGTGATGAAGCAAGGAAACATATAAAACATGCAGGACTCCGGCCCTCGAGGAATTGAGTTTGACACCCCTGCTCTAGAGTGTCTAGACAGGAAGCCAATCAGCGATCAAGTGAGCGGCTTCCAATTATACCACTGCATAATTGGACACCAGTGTGTCTAATATATCCCCCTGGCTTTATTTGCAGTTGTGTGGTAAAACCCTGGACAAACTCAGAAAAAATATCAGTAGATGAATAATGACTACTAATATATCTTCTCTTTTGCACCTTTGAAATATATCTCTATTCTTCATCTTCTCTTTACCATCTCTTTTCCTGCTCTACCCAGCTGGTCTTCTGCAGGAGGGTTCCCCCTATATGATCCAGGTCCTGCTCAAGGTTGCGTCCTTCTTAAAGTGGAGTTTTTCCATGCCACCGTTTGCCTTTAAGGTTTTTCGTCTGCTAGAGGAGTTTTTACCTGCTGTTGATTATGTTTTGCTCTGAAGTCAATTTGTGGGTCTTTGGAAAGCCCCTAGAGTTTGTATTGGAATTTGTATTGAATGAATCGGATGACCGAGTCTCATCTTATCTCTAAGTGAAAGCCCAAGCACCCTGCAGACCTTGAATCCGCAATCTTGATACACATCCACAGAGCTCAGAAAAGTGGGAACTGGTATCAAAACTGAATGTGGGGGTTGCTATTGACATTATAGTTATCGTGTGTAATCTGCTGGTTCCTCTCGCTTACTATTTTGGTGGTTGCATGTTGGTGAGGGTGGTCTCTGTGGTCTCTGGTGGCTTGGGCCTGGGTTAGGTCTTGGGGGCTGTGGTTGTGGCTGGGACATCCTCCTCCTTGGTCCTCTTGACTGTCTGCCCTTATCTGCGGTGGTGCTGTCGCCGAGGTCTGCTGTCAACACATATTGCTTGGTGGTGGTGGTGGTCTTGCCTCTGTTGGCATTTGTTATCGCTTCTCGGCCTTTTGGCTAAGATCAAGTGTAGTATCTGTTCTTATCAGTTTAATATCTGATATGTCCTCTATTTGAGGATGATGTATTAAGCAGATTTTTGGCAGCAGGAAGTGAAAAAGGAGCTCGCTCCGATCACTCCACGCATCAACCCGGTACTGCAGTGCCGCCGTGGGGAGTGGTGGCCTAGTGGTTACAGTGGTGGGCTTGGGCGTGGAGGACCCAGGTTCAAGCCCAGGGCTTCCCACAATGGTAAATCACTGGGGGCCCCTGAGCAAGGCCCTTACTCCCAATTGCTCCCCGGGGCGCTGCTCTGCTCTCACTAGTGAAACTAGTTGATGGGTTAAAAGCAGAGACTAATTTCGGTGTGCATCGTACATACAGCTTGTGCACGATGTCCACACTGACAAGAATGATCGGAAAAAAAAAAAAAAAAAAAATTTTGCTGGATGGAACAGAGGGGATGATGGGGTGGAGGGTGGGGCACTTGGTCATGCAATTGTGTGTGTGTGTGTGTGTGTGTATGTCTATATCCATATACTGGTATGTTCACATTTCTATGTATGGCTAAAGGTCAACACCTGAATAATATATGTCTTAAATATGAAATCTATCAATGTTTATTCATAATTTCCCTACTTAATTTTGTATTTTGTATAGTTGTTAAAATTATTAGTCTTCCTTTGTGCAAGCCTCAGGTGCGCAGCTGTTGGCTGTTGAAATTCACCTGTGAGACTGGGAGGAATATATATATATATATATATATATATATATATATATATATATTTATAACAATATTTATAAATCTCAAGTAGATCTAAAAATGGGGGATGCCTTCTCTTGTATATAACATTTTGCGGTAAAGTGCAGAGACGCAACCTTTGCAGGATCTATCCACCGCTCACCCAGTGAAAGCTTTGGCTGGCTCCAGTGCCCCAGTGCTCTATCAGTGGATGAATGGAAGAAATAGATGATGTCAGTGCAACATAAGGACCACAAAATTCTGCCGGAAAAAGGCTTATTCATAAATTGCTGATAATGTAACAACAGCATCATCAGCCCATGTAGCATCATCCCAGCTATTCAAGCTTCTGTCAACACATCCTGGCCGTCCTGTTGGCTGGCAATTACAGCTGTCATTCACTTGAATAATGTGGGAGACAGCTGTGGTATTTCAGACAATGGAGAGGGATTTTATCATCCTTGCACACAACAATTATTTTTTCAAAAGTAGGGTACATAAAGAAAAAGCTTTTTTTTTTATGGCCCTTGACTGAATATTAGTGTAAACAAAATCAACTTCATGGATGTCTTATACTTCCAACACCTCCTCAATCTGGAAATGAACCAAGAAGAAGTTTGATTTTGGGGTTTCACAGAATTTAACTGCAGAAAGACACACGAGAAAACCCTTCAATGCAGATACTGCATTGAGCGAAAGGGTTACTGTGTAGGAAGGGAAAGTGATTTGTTGGAAGAAGCATTATAAAGAGAGAAAAATTGACTGATTTCTTTGGAGATTTAAGTGTCAGCCTCAGTGAGAGTCTGTAAGACGAATTTATATGGCTATGCTTTGAACTGTCCATCCATCCATCTATCTATCCAGACATCCATCCATCCATCTTCTATACCTGTTTAATCCTGTACAGGGTCATGGGGGTCTGCTGGAGCCTATCCCAGCTCATTACAGGTGAGAGGAAGGGGTACACCCTGGACAGATCGCTAGTCTATTGCAGGGCCACATACAAAGACAAACAACCACACGCACTCACACACCTCACACGGGCAATTTAGAACAATCATTGAACCTAACATATATGTTTTTTGACTGTGGGAGGAAGCCGGAGTACCCGGAGGAAACCCACACAAGCACAAGGAAAACATGCAAACTCCTGCTTTGAACTGGCACATGCATAACACCTCTTTCTGTTGTTGTGGACGTTTTTTTGAACTAGCACTTGAAACGATAGCATATCATTAAGTTGTCAGGCAACAACGAAGTCTTACACCCTACAAACTGTGCACAATGCTCATGTTTAAATGCAGTTTGTAAAGATGAAGAGGCCTTTCAAGCTTGTTGAGCCAAAAACAGCAATGCCTTTGAAAGTCTAGGAAATGGTCAACATGAATTTAAAACAATTCTTCTGCTTAACTTTGCACTCTACAACTCATGAACACACTCTCATGATCACAATATGTTTTTATTGTGCTACCCAACACTGGAGCCCTACAAGACATGCAAGGATGCGCTAAAAACACGACTTTAATAATATCAATGCTATCAAACTAATAAAACATGACCGAATTTTAAGACTAAATCTGTTTTCTGTATTTTGATAAGTGGATGTCTGATTGCACCACAGGCAAAGTATTGTTGCAAAGGCAGGATGAATAAGGCAGTGTAAAAGACACCGAAAGTAGAAGAGACTGTGAAAACATATCAAATTCCAATTTTTAGTATATCAAGACTGGAGAATCACTGATGGACCGCCCAGGGACTGGAATTTGTAGATTTTCAGTCTGAACAGCGACTGACAGGTCAACATCACTTTTTTACTGATTCCATTCTGGTCCGCGTTGCACATGCTCCATATGTATGCCTGCACATTTAACATGATAGCGTTGTGCACACATTCAGCAGGAGTAACAATGAAATGTGGGTGACCGTGATGTAAGCAGTAGTCCTTGTTGAAAATAACTCCTGGACTTAATGATGTAGAATGTCAATTCTGGGATCATGGAAAGGTATGTATTACATTTAGAGTTAGACTTAGACTGCTGCCCCCGCGATAACAATGAATGGAACTCAATGCAGTGTCCAAATAAGGACAGTGTTGGTAAAGGTCCCAATTAGTATATTTTCATTAATACTCGGTTTACTGGTTGTCATTTATTGGTGTTATGTTGAACTGATCTAAAGTGTATGTACAAGACGAGAAAGGCTCACTTGTACTTTGACTGAACTTAACAGTGTCCCAGGTGCCAACCCCCGAGCACATTGGAAAAAAAACCTATGCTCCTGTTCTGTGACGCCATGCTGTTCCAGGTCAATTCATACAGCACCTTTTAAAAACTTTTTTTTTTGTGCACAAAAAAAACTTTACTCAAAGTGATATAATCTAGTTTAGGATGATACAATATACTACTTGTATCTCCAACAACATGAAATCCAACTTGTTGAATAATCAAGTTTCCAACCTAAAATCAGCATTAGAATACTATTTTTTAATCTCACTCAAGAAACTGTTGAGACAACAATATTGAGACAAATAAAATGGTATTTATTCTACTACCTGTATTTAGATTTTTTTTAAACAAGCTTTAAAAATGCTATAGTTGCATTTGCTTTCACTACTTGTTCATTACATCCATATAACATTGCAGCTGAAAAATATTGACATCTTGACAGTCTAAAACACATCGCTCTAACCGGTCCACTGACGGCCCCCCAGGGATGTGTGCTGAGCCCCCTCCTCATCACCCTGCTGACCCATGACTGCACACCGATGCACAGCTCCAACCTCTTCATAAAGTTTGCGGACGACACGACTGTGGTGGGTCTCATCAACAACAACGATGACTCAAACTACAGGAGCGAAGTGAGCCGCCTGGCTGAGTGGTGCAGCGACAACAATCTCTCCCTGAACGTGGAGAAGACCAAGGAGATTGTTGCCGACTTCAGGAGACAACACACCCAGCATGCTCCTCTGACCATCAACGGTGCTGCTGTGGAGAGGGTGAGCAGCACCAAGTTCCAGGGTGTCCACATCTCAGAGGACCTCTCCTGGACTGTTAACACCGCATCACTCGCCAAGAAGGCACAGCAGCGTCTCTACTTCCTCCGCAAACTGCGAAGAGCCAGAGCCCCGCCTCCATCAGGTACACCTTCTACAGAGGCACCATCGAGAGCATCCTGACCAGCTGCATCACCGTGTGGTACGGATCCTGCACCGCAACCTGCCGCAAGTCTCTCCAATGTGTACTGAGAGCAGCTGAGAAGATCGTTGGTGTCTCTCTTCCCTCACTTCAGGACATTTACAGCGGGCGTCTGACTCGCAAAGCCCTGAGCATCGTGAGAGACCCCACCCACCCGTCACACAGCCTCTTCAGTCTGCTGCCATCAGGGAGGAGGCTGCTTTCCCTGTCGGACAGAACCAGCCGACTGAAGGACAGCTTCGTCCACCAGGCTGTCAGGACACTTAACACTCTCCCTGCTCTTCCACCGTTTCCCTCCCTGCCCCCCCCCCCCCCTCACTCACTCTGACCTCAGTATCTGCACCAGGCACTTTTGGCAGAACTGGAACACCTTCTTTGCAACAGGTCACTTTAACCAGACCGATAAGCTGAACACCTGCAGGACTATCACACACCTTTAAAAACTGTTGTACATTTCACCGTCATTATTACAATCCAGTTCATCATAACAATAATGTCTATCATCATACTTCATTGTTTTTACTGTAATTTTATTGCCTTTGGCTCTTAAACCCACATCATGCTATAACCTATTACTTTTTAATTTACACTTTGTGTTTAAAATGTATTTATTATGTAGCACCGAGGGTTTGAGAGTAACATAATTTTGATTCTCTGTATGTATCTCACATGTGGTAGAATTGACAATAAACTTGACTTTGAACTTTGAACTTTGAACATGTACAGCCATCTGGGTTTGCTGTGTAGGACTGCTGACTCCCGAGATCCTACAAATAATCAGATCTAGATTTCTGGATGAATGTGAGAATAGATATAAAAACACATATTTATGTAAGCACTCAAGAGCACACCAGTGTTTCCTGGAGTAAGCAGGACCTGCTGCGTACAAGGTGGCCTGCATGTATGTATGTATCATGAATGCTGAGATCACTATCCATGCCTCATGAGGTTAAAGTGTTTACAACATGTCCAATATCCAATGCTAAAGAGGTTTTCAAAGAACAGTCACATGTAAAGTCATTTGGCCAACAATAAGCAAGGACTTTGGACAAAAGTCTACAAATCATTAAGTTAAAATCTGGCACGATGAATAAACCCATGAGTAGCTTCCTGCTTCCAATCGTCACTGGATACCTGCAAATCCAGGGATCAAGGTGAATGGCAGTCTTAAACTCAATAAAATTTGACATCATAGTTTCACTAAAAATAATTGAAAGTGCACACTGACTGTGGTCTAACTTAACTTTGAGATCTGTTGTATGTGCCTTCTGACCTTATTTGGCAACGTCAACAGCATGGTGGGGACATTTGTTTTACTGGGTTCAGTACCAGGAAGTTCAGGATAAGTCTGCTTTATATCCTGCAACATTTACCAGAACTTACAGCTGCAATAAAAATTACAAAAAAAAAAGAACATTGTTAAATTGGATGCACAGATCAGTAAATTTATTATTACATATGCTGAGAATTTACCAGATCCTGATACTTTTCTTGAGAGTGATAAGCATTCTCAAGTCAATTATTGTTATGCCTGATATGCGCACGTGATTTAGAAACTTTGTTTTTAAAATAAGTACTGTAAAATCTACATGTATATACATCTCTTAGTGACAAGAGATGTCATCTTATGACATGATGGGTACTTTATACACATTTTTAAGACACAAAGCAGGAACTGAAGAGTATTTTGGAGGCTTTTGGGACTCACCAGTTCCTGGTTTGTCATTTACTGCCCGGGTTCCACCAAAGACAATTGCCGTGATCGCCATCAATGCTGAACCATTACAGTTGATTTCTTGTTGTTGCTGGTACAGCTCACTGTCTGTTTTGTTTAGCAGAGCTCACTTATACCAAACAAAACTCTTTTCTTCCCGCTGGTTGCACAGAAAAAACATCTATATCAGCTTGCACAAAAACAAGACCAGCAAGTGCACGTAAGGCATAGATCATTAAGACTTATTTTTAGACGTATTCTGTAGTTGACCACAGTACCAAAGCAGGCATGAATAAAGTATAAATAAAGTACATTGAAAACTATCAGCTGCAGTTTATTTGCCCCTTTGCTATGAAGAATCAGTAATAGTCATGATTTCCTGATCTTTTCATCACTGGCTTGCATCATACACAGGGATTCTACATAAGTATTTCACCTTTACGCAAACATACAAGCCCTTAATGTATCTTAAAGTTTCGATCCAATGATACTGTAAATTCAAAGTAACTCAATGGCTATTTTTAAAATTAGATATAAAAATGTAATTTATACAAGGCTTCTCTGAGAACCACTAAAATCATTTAGATTCACTGCTTTGCACATCTATGCCAGATTACACGGAAACACAAGCAACAGTTGTTGAGACATGAAGCTAAACAGTAAATCTGTCACCTTCATGGTGCAGGCAACGCAGTCAGCTGACTGTAAGTACACAATTCATTGTCAAGGAACTGGACAAACCAGCAGCTGGACTGACAGCTTTCTGGTGCACTGCTTAATGAAAATGTTATTTCTGAAGTCAAGGAAAGTCAAGTGCATTTCTTTCAACATCAAATAAAATATCCCTGAGGACCTGCTATAATACACAAGCAGTGGTGCCTGGGCCATTGTAAAATGAAAGAAAGACAAAGGAATAAAAAAAAAAAACCTTTGTTACTAAAGAAAAGTGGAAGAACGGTGTTTTGTCAGCAGCAGATGGCTTTGTTAAACACATCAATTTTCTGCTTCACAAAGACTGAATTTTAGTCATGTTTCTTTTCAATGATAATGCTCTTTTACCACATACAGCCTAAATGTACTGAATAAAACAATATTAAACAAAAGAGGTAGAACCCCTGTTTCAGTTGACGCAACCCAAAACAGCTGTTATAAAATGTATGTCCTCTTCTCTTTATCATGTACTGTTAGCTCTTGGTAATATCTTACGTAGACACAATGCCCAATTCCACTGCTATGCAGATGACACCCAGCTCTACATGTGATAACAAAAAACATACTACGTTGGCAGCAATCTAAAGATCAATAAGCCAAAACTAGACAGAACCGAGACTGAGCACATAAATAAACTATAAACACAAGGACACAGACTTTCAAAATGAAACAGGAATAGATAGAAACCCAAACCGTGACAACCTGTTCACTAAGCCTTTAACATCACCCCCAATCCCTCTATGACTGCCTACAAGAAATCAGTACATAATTTTCTTTCTCTCACTAAAACTGACAGTTTTTCACTTACTATTGGTACTAATTACTATTACCTTCCCTTCCCTCATGTTGAGAGTCTAATGTTGACAGCACTCTGTCACTCCTCACATTAATAATGTTACATGCTTACTTTTTTTTTCATTTCCATTCTTGTCATTCTTGTCAGTATGTATCTCACGATACTGTTTAATACACACCTCTGCTTTTAACCCATCACTAGGAGCAGTGGGATGCTATCCCAGCTCCCGGGGAGCAATTGGGAGTTAAGGGCATTGCTCAGGGGCCCACAGTATTCACCATTGTTGCCAGCCCAGGGACTTGAACCTGGGTTCAAGTCCTGAGTCCCAGCCCTTCAGGCCCAAGCCCACCACTATAACCACTAGGCCATCCCTCTACTTCCACCTATGAAACATCAGCCTTCTCTGTCCATCACAGCAATGCTTTTCTGGTTCATGCCTTGGTCACATGATTGATTACTGTAATTCTCTTCTTGCTGGTTTACCACACAAGTCCCTACATGCGTTTCAGCTAATTCAGAATCAACTGTTTGTATCGTCTCCTGAACCCATCCTAAAGCAGCTTCATTGGCTTGCGGTTTAGGCCTAAACTGATTTTAAAATTCTGCTACGTCTGCCATAGCGCTCATACCTTTTGATACCTTACACACCATCTTGCACCCTCGGATCTTCCTCAGCCTCGCTCTGCTCCCATTTGTCCTCTATGGGGTTTAGATGTGGGGCAGCAGTTCTGCCCCACAACTGTGGAACTTCCTCAAGACATCCGCAGCATCGACTCTCTCTACATCTTCAAATCCTGCCTTAAGACTCATCTGTTTAATCTGGCATATCCCACATGCAAACAAAAAAAAGAACAAATGCTTTGGTGTGGTTAATGTTTTATTTTTATTTAAATGGCATTTGGCCTTTGTATAGTTGATTTTCTGTAAGATGTCCTTGAGTGCTGTGAAAGGCACGTATAAATTATATGTATACTTATTATTAAAATAAAATTCACTGTATCAAAAACTCTTTCAGCTACAGTGTTTCGTAACACGTTCAGTCTAATGTTTTAAACCTGGATTGATTTTATTTTAGCTGAAAAGGTAAGCTAAAAAGTTGGACATTAACAGTAACTTTATACTCTGTTATTTTCTCCCTAATGTTTCCCTTAAAATGTATATTTTTACCCCTCATGTTTCAGTCTGTTGCACTACTGCAGCCATCATTCTCTGTCTCGTTCTCTTATTTTCTCTGAAGCCTCCCTTTTAAGAAAAAAAGAAAAACCTTACAGTGCCTAGAGCAATACTTGAACTTGGAGAGAGTACCCTTGCTGTGAATAAACAAATAATCTGGACCTCTAGAGATTACTTTTTTGAAATAATATATTAAAAATCATCATCAAATCATGAGATTCTACCAGGATTATCTAAGGATAACAATTTTAAGTCTATTTCAGAACTACTTTGATTTAACAGGATATTTTTTTATTAATATATTGAGTGTAGCCTAGTATAGTTGTTCAAATAATCCCTTTTCGTTTCTTTGGTATTATTACCATTTTTATTTGATGATCCTGCTGTTGCATAGGGACAAATTCAAGATCACTGGACTGGTTAGGAATTTAAGTGGACTTCCATGAATATACTCTTAAGTGTCAAACTAACATGGCAAAAAAAAAAAAATTCCACTTCTTAGTGGAATAAGTTAAAAAATGACCATTAAAGGGGCATATGGTCTGCTGCTTGTATTTATGGTAGATGTGCCACCCTGATGTTTCTAAAACAAGGTTAGGAATGGAACTAAGTTCTGTGAGACTCCAGACTTTGTATCTCAGTTTTCCTCTTTTATATTTCTCACAGTCTAATTATAACATTTGAGTCACATGTAAATGAAACAAAACTATTTTCCTATTTCCTATGTTTGTTATACCTATTATTCCGCCAGTATTGCCACTGATAGTAGGTCCAAAATTTGTGCTGAGATGGAATTTAGAGGTCCAGCAGAATCCAAAGTAATACTTGCAATTATTTTCAAAAACTTGAAAAAGTCTTGTGACTTTTGACTTTGATCTGGTAGCCATCAGGGTTTTCTCTTAAATATAAAAGCTCTGAGCTTTCACAGTTCTGACTACCAACCCTTTCACTCTGGTGGCTTCCAGACATTCTTCATGTTGCTGCCCCATTAGACAAGCAGCGCTCTTAATTGCAGTGGCATTTTATCAGCAGTGGAATTGTGTTTCTGCATCCATGTCAATGCTTTAATACTGTAAGCGAGGGGCTTCCTGTGGAGATACCTTTAATATTCCTTTGTCACTTTAATTGGTGGCAAAATTGTCACTGATGATCATTAACAACTTAGAGCACTTCTGACACCAGGTGGCTTTGTGTTGAAAGGTCTAAACTCGTTTATGTTTCATTGAGCCTTCCCGTTTCTCATCACCTCTATTAATCATCATGAATTCAGGATTTTCTCCAAATGCGTCATTAATTTTGATTTCAGTTAATGGTGCAAAATAATGGGAGTCCTATAATAAAGAGCAACCGCAGTATCACAAGCCTTCTGTAATAACTGAACAACTCTTTAAACATTCAGAACACATTTATATACGAGTAGCAACATAGAGCAAATTGTCATGGTTTTGGGGTTTATCTGTTCCTGTTTTATTTAGAAACTCTGTATCCTTGTGTTTTCGTTTTGTCTTGACTTCCCTTGTTCCCATTTGCCCTGATTGTTTGCACCTGTGTCTTGTCAAGTCCTGTGTGTATATCTTGTCTTTCCCTTGGTCCTTGATGGTCTGGACTGTTTTTTGCCAAGCTGTTTTATCCTGACCATCTCCATACTGTGTTGTCCATCATGTTCCTGGTCAAAGTTATTACAGATTTTGTCATGTTTGGGGTTTTGTTTTGTATTGGGTTTGCTTAATCCAGCTCAGTAGCCTTTTAAAATAAATAAATAAAGCCCTCTTAAAATAAATTATGTTTATTGGAACTCCTGCTGCCTCTGTCTCCTGCATCTGGGTCCGACATATTCAATACGTGACAGAATGTGCCGACATCATTGCCCATCTTGCCACCATGTCCCAGTTTGAGGGATGGTTCAAGATGCACCCCACCATGTTCCTGAGGTGGTTCCGGACAGACTCCACCATGTCCATGTTTCTGAGGTGGTTCCGGATGCACCCCACCATGTTCCTGAGGTGGTTCTGGATGCACGCCACCATGTTCCTGAGGTGGTTCTGGACGCACACCACCATGTTTATGTTCCATGGGTGGTCCCAGATGCACCCATGCCATGGCCACTGCTACATCTGAGAAGACAAGAATTAAATGTGGACTTCCCAAAGGTTCCATCCTAGGACCTCATCTGTTTAAAATCCACATGCTCCCACTGTTATTGTACTCTTCTGTAATTTCTGTAGGAGGCTGCAGTTCACGAAGGACAGAGATACCAGGATTTTCCTTCGAAACCAGTGTTTCAATACAGCTACTCTGTCTTTATAAAGGATGTTGGTGTTGGTGTGCTGCTCATTGCTCATTGATGTGCCGACCAGCATTTCTAAATGGTGACCCGATGAACGATGCAATAATCAGAATTTATACCTGCTGTTTTGAGTGGGATTCATAAATGTCAGCAGGTGATATTAAAAAACCCAAAAGTTATTTAATGATAAAGGTGCAAAACCTGCTGTTAAATTCAGTTCAAGAAAATGGTTGTAAATGCCAATTTATGCAACTCTGAGGATAATATTCATGAATACTGACTGTCATTTACAAATGCTGACAGGGCTTTAGTGAATGCAGATAAATCTAAACAGGACAGGAAATAAAAAGGATTTACACCTGTTGGTTCAAGACTGTGTCAAACGGAAACGTTCAGCAATGTTAATTAATGACAATGCAAACACTTTTTTAAAATAAAGTTTGCATCTACTGCTGTAAGACATTTCCTGCAGTGCTGCGGACAGCATTCAATAACAATGCACTTCCTGTGTTTACGGGTATTTATGAACGCCATAATAAACATGATTTGTCCCCGATGTCTGAGTGGGATCCATAACCACAAGCAGGTGAGCTGAAACACCCGGCAATGTTCGCCCATGAAGATGTAAACTTTAGGCACGTTTCCTCTCGTGATAGTTCAGAGTAAACCCGCCAGACCGGAACCTGGTCTGGGAGGATAGGGGGATAGGTTTGGAGTCCAAACTCTGCTCAGTTCAAAAACACTTTCCCAAAAGGAAATTTTATGTTGCAGTAACTTTTACTTTTTAAGTGTCTTCAAAGAAGCTTTATAGATCAGTGCTTGTAGCTGCGAGCAGAAGGGTCTCCTTTAGTGGTTTGTGTCGCAGCAGAGCTGAGGAAGCCAGATCTGAAAAACAAGTTAGGTCCAGAACTTCAGCATTGCTGTCTGCTGTTACAGCAGGTCGATAGGAAAGGGCAGGGCATGTTGGGTCACGTTTGCTTCGCCAAGGCTATGCCGAATGAATCCGCTGTGCATCTGCCAACCAAGTCTCCTGTGCGTTAGAATACAGAGTAACAGGAATTAAGTCGATTATGCAGTTAATTTAATTGGTTTCACAGCATCAGGCCGATTCATCAGATTTTTAAATATACTAAAATCACTATCATGATTGATGGATAGCTGGTAGCTTATGGGCTTATTCTGGTTAGACTTAAAGGGCAAAAACTGTTCCTTGTTGAACTATGAAGTGACCTTTGCGATGCCCGTTTGCCAGGAGCGTTACAAAGAAAAGCTAGTGTCTAAATCTTGCAAGTAGCACAAGATATTTGAGCTATATGTGCTCTATGCCACGCAGACGGGAGGATATTACAGCTTTCACCCAGTTTCTTCTCAGACCTTCTCTGTTCCAGCATGTAGAGAATGTCTCCACCCAGCACTGGTGGAAAAATATGTTTTTACAGACATTCATCAATCTTTATTTTTAATAATTGTATCTTAATTACATGTTGTATTAGTCTCAGTTATGACCCCTCTCTCAATCATTGTTTCCATTTAATATTTATTTTGTACATTTTGGATGAGTCTGAATGATTAGTTTTTCATTTCAGATCAAAGACGCAAGTTAGTGCGTTCGTATGCAAGAATGAAGTAGTTGGTGTACAGATGTAATTAATGTGTAACATTGTGGTCCAAGTAAATTCACATTGATTTTTCATCCTGTATGCTTCCTAATAACCCCAAGAAGTTCATATTATACACATAGTGAGCAAAACAGCTTGAAAAACATCTCAAAGTAGTGAGTCAAAGTGCTGCACAATCTTCAAAATACCTCAGAGGCTATTTTGCATTTCAGAGACAAATAATCTGAGCGGCAGAGGGGCTGTTCAGCTCACAAGCTGAAAGCTCGATCCCATGCCGGGTTTCCAATAACACAGCGGGAACTCCAGCTGTGGAAACAAAATCAACTTGACTTAAGCAGGCAAAACTTGAACACAGGCAAAAAGCATTAATGGAATTAAGAAGTAAAATCTATAATGTAGGAAAGCGTTTTAACGTGTGTCAGTGCAAGACACTTTTCCTGGAAAGTATTACTTCTCCCCTGCTAGTGTAGAAAGTTTTTGGGTACTGCTGGGTACTCTTATCTAAATAGCAGCGAAATGTACTTTGGTCCATACCAGACTGATTTATATTTCAACAACTAAATCACTAAAAAAATCTGAAAGCTGAAAATTGACTGTTAATCAAACAGAATTACAAACAGAGTTTGGAAACTAGAGAGTAAGAAAAATAAGTGAGCATCATTTGGCTTCCAGCATTTTTCTTGCATCAGGAGGTTGTTTGGTTTTTTGTTGTAACACTGTTGCCCTGACTATGTCTTTAATCTCAATGAACCCCATACCAGATCACCTACAGTTGACACGTAAGTTCAGCGTCATGTTTAGTCAAAGAGCACTGCTCATTTATGGACAATAAATCACCAACAAACACTACAGACATATACCTGACAGCAGGAGATTTGTGGTGTCTGCATTTTTCATGTCACTTTATTCAGATTATACTCCAGAATGTCTCCCATTAAACAAAATAGTAAGGATAAAAAAAGAGCACACAAAAATACATTAACTCAGCTTAGACTGATAAATCAGTTGTACTGACAAATTTAAGTTTTAGATGCTTCTGTAGCAAGGCCTCATAAAGCAGTAATGAACTTATTAATTCAGCTGGTCGTGTCTCAGCAGTGCACAAGCCATGCAAACGCAGATCAGGAGCTCCACTAAGTGTTCCCATGAAACGCAGGAAAAACGACCCCTGGTATTTTGAGCTTAACACACAGATCACATGAGTCCAATATCATAATACACTGGTTCCGTAATGAAAACAATGGGTGCCAACATAGTGTATGACATTCCTGGTCAAGTGATCAGTGGGCAGCATTTTTCTGTGTAGACTCTATCCACGCTGATAGAAAGAGGGAAAATGTGAAGCCGACATTATACGTTTTTAAAGCGCAGGAATACAGTATCATCTTCTCTCTTTTTGTCACCACACCTACAACTGGGTTACCGTTACTATCAAGGGGCACTAATCTCAGTCCAATCTTTAATCTAGGTTGCAAAATGGGATGCAGATGGAATTTACAGGAGCATGTTAATAGAAATGTATGGGAATCAATGGAAATCTGTAAAATTGACGATTACCACAGGGACCTGTAGTTTAAATAAATAAAAACAGTGCAATCTTGGTTAAAACTAGGAAAGACTAAATGCAAATGTATTTCCATTTCTACCATGAACATTCTTCAAACTTTTATTGTTTTTGTTTTTTGTTTTTTAACTGTAAACCACGTTGGTCAACGTTGTTTTTCATGAATGCGCTATACATGTGCAAATATCTATATACATATATTTTCTGTCACTTTCTATAAAACACAATTATCTTTCACTTCAACATTCCTTATCCAAAGTAGCCTAGAGGTTACGTAAGTACTGAATATAACTCCAAAGCCGGCACGCGCGCCAGTGCCACTGCCGTCTTCTGCCTGAAACACACCGGTGCTAAATTGAACGTAAGACTGCAGAATTACTTTATGGGGTTTTGTGTCCACATAAAAAGTACCCTCCTGTGGCTTTAACGCCCCTGGTACCCCAACTGAATGTGGGCTCTTTTTCTTTTTCCACATGTTGCGCCCCTGGTATGTTGACTGGAGAATATCATAAACCACAAATGCTGTGGTGGTTGAGCCAATTACATGCTGCCCTTAAACTCTATGAGGATAAACGTTGAGCATCTGGTCTTTAAAAGCTGCAGTAAGTGGAGGAGTGTTTGGGGCGTTCATTAAAACACTCTTCAGGACATGAACACACAGCTACTGTCGTTGCTGCTGTCACCGCTGTTTGGAAAATGTGATACCAAAATGAACACGCAAAGCTTTTGTCCACTGAACACAACATTTGCAGCATGTGATAAGTCACAGTGAAACAATCAGGGTCTAATCAGCCGTACAGAAATTGGGAATAAACACTCATAACAAGACAAAGTTCAATGACACATTCAACGGTTTGTGCTCCTGACTTTTTGCCTGCCATTTTTTTTAATTTACCAGCAAACTGATATATACAAATGTAATTGGCATATCCTAACAAGTGATGTGGGAATTTTAAAATAAATACCAACAGTAAAAACCAAAGTCTGCAGCACAAATACAGTTTCTCTCCTTTAGTATGACAGCGTATACAAGCAATCAGGACAAATACCATGCACAGCTCTAATGTATCCTCAATATAAGGCAGTTGAAATGACAATAAAATGTACTTCATTCCCTCTAATAAGTACAGACACTGATGTAAACCTCAAACAGAAAAGCAATCTTTTAAAATCCAATTATGAAAAGTTGGCAGGTTTTACTTTCACAGTTGAAGATTAGTTTACACCACAGAAAACAAGAAATGATCCACAATATGAAGGTCTCTGGTGCAAAGACACAGCAACAAGACATAAGAGTCATATCCTATAGAGCTATCTCAGGACAGCAGTAAATCACACTCTACTCAAATAAGCACAAGACACCTTGTGTAATCAATTTGACATGTTTTTGAGTTTAAATGACAGGTATGCACAGATCCCAAATCCCGGCCAATACTATACAGTGAATTAATACTACCATCATTTGCATTTGGCACTTTTTTGTAGTTTTTTCTGCATACTCCTCGATTTCAGTCAGTGATCTTGTACACGCTGATCATAAAAAACATTCTGGTTCTCCAGGTAATGTGTTGTCTCAAAATAACACTGAGAAAATACAAGATTTCAACTTGACATCTTCTTCTTGGCAAAGACAAAAGAGTAAAAGGTGTTGGCGTGACAGCCTATGATGGGAACCTCCACACAGGTTTTCATTAAAGCTCATGCAACTGCACCGTTTGCTGTTTTCTCACACCTGTCAAAGCCTGCCGTGCAATTTGACTTCCACACCAAGACCAATTAGTTCAGCGGCAGGATTTATTGGAATGATACACCCCGCTGCAGAACAAGAACCAAAGCATCTTTTGTTAAAAAAGAAATGTCAATCACACATGCGTCGCCTGTCAGAAGAAGTGAAACAAGGCTGCTGCTGCACTGCTGCCACACTGCAGTATTAATCCTGGCACCTCGTTGCTAAATGTCCCCCTTTCTTAAAGTTAGTGGCCAGGGTATTGTATTAGTCTGGAAAATAAAACCACTCTTAGGCTCTAATTTAAAGGAAGTCCAGCTGTAACACATCTTAATAGCAATCCTACAACAGTACATGGATGAAATGATGAAATGATGAAACCGAGCTTTACCACTTTACATCTATTTAATGTTGTTCTTCTGATGGCGCAACAGACTATTTTAAAATTTATTCCAATGTTTTAGAAGTTGTTTTTTTTTCACTTTCATTAAAACTTTATTTATAATGATGCTGACATACAAAGTATAAAACACCTTAAAAACATATTGTATAATTCGTCCTCCAAAGTAAGTTCTCCTGAGTCATGACTACCAAAGTAAAATAAAGTTCAGACTTGGCATACCCGAGAAACAGCCAGGAATTTTCTCCAGACAAATTATTTATAATAGGAACTGTGGTAGGAATAAAAAGAATCGTAATGATAGAATTAAACCCATCTTAATATGGACATGTTGAGAGCTGAAGTGACAAATTGTTGTACAATCAGGAAATGTGAGTTACTTATGAACATGCATTCATCAGCACAACTTGCTCCCATTGGAGCTGTGTATAACATATTGTTATTGTGTTTTATTTGAATATTTTAAGCTTCCCATTAAGCAAAGGAAAAGGTTCTGGAGTGGTACCAGCAGATGTGCGATAAGAACTATAAGACTGCTAAAGGCTGACTGAAGTCTTTAGTGTGGTTGGAACTAATTCACAGAAACTGCATAATCTTTTCTTCGTGGCTGGATGCAGTTTCTTCCAAAAGCATATTTATTATTCACATATTTTCTGACTCTTACAAACACACCCAATGTAATATGTATTTGTTCTAAGACAAACATTAACACTGGTAGAGGCTGTGTAATGTATAAAACACTAGGTAATCTAAAGTTAGAGATATATATTTTTCTATTTTTTCCCCATCTGATAACTCCCAAACTGTCTTGTGGGTTCTGAGAATCACAGTGAGTTGGCCTGTGGACTGAAGACTGAGCTTTGTGTTTTCATCCCATGTGTCTAGATTTTAGAAAATTCTAAATCTCTAACAATTCTCAATGAACTTGATTGATGTCTTCTTGCCCTATTTCTTTGTGATCTTATAATATGAGTCAGATGCCAGACTCCCAAGACAAAGTCTCATCATTTAAGCAATATATAAGACAATAAGGACTGTCTTTTACTGGAAACGTCAACAATATAGATACAGAGACAACAACTAGTTATTCCAGTTATTATACTAGATATTCACATCATTTAGAGACTGAGCGTATTCTAAGCAGTGAAGATGGATCTTGGAGTTGTAACTGTCATGTTCTTTGGGATATGAGGGTTTTGATAGCAAGTGAAGGCTGCTTTGTATTTCATTGTGAGTTTCCTCTTGTAATTGGATTTGATAGTACTGAAGTGTCACTGACCTTTGCTGCCAGCTGGCTTGTTTGAACTGGGTACCTTGTAACCCCTGACATCTTTAAATCATCAGACAGTGAGAGGACAGGAAAGATGACAGCTCACCCATGAGGCTAGAGCAGTTCTTTGTAAACCAGGGCGAGAGTTGGCAACGTTGGATTGTCAGTTGGAAGAAGAGAAGATGAACAAAAAAAAAAACCCCAACAAAATTACGATAATTATCAATAGTATTCCACACAAATATCACACTTTCAGTTCTTACTGTTCTGTTCACTTCAACTCAGAATGTAGTGCATTATGGTGGAGATGGAAATTTTAGGGGTCAATTAGATGCACGCTTTGATATTAAAATCTGTTGTTGGGCATTTCTAACGAACTGCGAGCCCCACATCTGCAAAGCCTATCAGCAATCATCTTACAACCCAGGAGTGTTTCACATGCATCACACATAATGGCCACCACATGAATGTTTAAATGTTTCAAAAGGTTATGTGCCCTGTAGCCATTTGTAAAGGTTATCCAACCTGCAGAGTTGGAGCCATCACCAGGTGGAGCTGCTTAAGTCACGCAACTTTGTGCTTCAACAAACTAAGCTGCATCATTTGTCAGATGCTGATTTCTTCAGGACTGGTTATTATTTTGCTGCTCTTTAAGATGATCAGAGCCAACATCAGCGTTTGGGGCATCAGCCACCACGCTCATACAGCTGGACAGGAGCTCACTTTTGAATTATCCAGCTGGATAACTGAAAGTTGATATTGCTCTACTGGAAGTCAATTTGTACAGACTGCTTAGATAATATGAAATGCATTAACTCAATAGCAATAACACTTACGGTAAATGTTAGGAAATCGGTATAAACACGGCATCAGCTTGAATTACAATTTTTCTCATTCACCAGTTATGTCACTGGCATTGCATGCAAATGTTTTCTAAAGAGGCTTCATTTTTGTTTTTCTTCTGTATGTCCTGGTTTTGAACAGGATTATTTCAACCTGCGTGGATAAATCATCCACAAATGTAAAAACAACATAGATGGCAACTAGAGTACACGAGGGAAATATATCTTTGGGTGTAGAGACAACTAATTAAAATGAATAAATGACATTCAGCTTCACCAAGAAGCTTGTTGGTCTGACCAATCAGGAAACAGTGCTACAACGTGGCTTTGGCAGCAGTCTCTAAGTGCACTATTATGGAGGTAGTACTATGCTTACACTCCAGTATTTCTACATTATGGTACAACTACAGGGGATTATTCTCAGTCTTCTGCTCCTAGTGGTTTAACAGCATTTTTATAGACTCTTAGCTCATTATTTAGGTGTCCTGCCCACAACTTTACATGTTTTGGTTCACTGTCTTTGGCTAAAGCGAGCCTGAAAGGTCTTTAAAAGTCATTTACGCCGTTTGACCATTACTAGACAGCAGACAAGACCGTTATTGTTTCAGCTGGTGACCCTGCAGAATATTTTGCTTCTAGATGGGCCACTATTTCTCTCTGTGGTTAACAGAGACCAACGGCCGAAGACAGACTGAATTGTTGGGTCAACGGTACTCAGACAGTCCAAATATGTGGCTACATATTAGCTAGATACAAAAGTAAACATTGGCCAAGATTTGCCAACTGAAAACTGGATGACATGACAATACTGTTTCGACAAAGTATTTCCAACAATTTCAAATCTTTTTTTTTATTTGGCATGTTTGAGGCTACGTTGCGTCAGCTGCAGGTATGAAGGAGATGAAGGTTTTCCTGGGATCGGTTGTTTGGGCCGAGGAAGGCTGCGTTAGAAAAGCTGATTCTACCTATTGTCTTTGTTTTAGACTTGCCCAAAGACTGTAAGCCCTAACTGCATCTCTGATAGGTAATGCTGAATTCAGTATCAGCAATTTTGGAATAAAATCAAACTGGAATTAGAGTATGGCATTTGGCAGGGGCTTCTCAGAAGATTAGTTCATCACATTCAGTCATCTTAAAGGTTTTCTCATGCTCAGTTTCTATTGACGCAATAGGACAGTTTTTTCCCTAGGAAAATAATTTCACACTGTCTGTCTGAATTGTCAAAAACGTCTGGGAGACCTTCAAAATGTTGTCCAAGACCATTATGAGAAATATTGCTGAGGCCCCTGAAGTTCACTGCAATTCAGTTCAAATTTATTTTATGTATATAGCATCTATTGCAATACAAAGTGTATTTAGGTGCTCTTCAAAAACCCAGAACATGACCCCCGCTCAAATATTAAAAGAAACAATGACAAGTAAAACCTTGAGCTGCATGGTCTGAAAAGGAGCCAATCACCTAATAAGACTCATGTCTGGAAGTCATGCAGACAAATCTAGCACTTTACATTTACATGACACTTTACACTTGACCTGAAAATTTTAAAAGATACATTTTGGAGAGGAGAATTTGCAGGCGTATTCTGTTTTCACAGGAGATGCATGATTTCCTCCTTCATGAATCGAACCTGATGAATGTTTCAGTGGTTTGTTTTTTTGATGAGTATTGGGATCGGTGATGTATGCTGGAAATCGATGGGGGTACCGTGCTAAAAAATGAGTGATCAGTTGGTGAAAATAGAAAATCTTGTGCTACTTCCTGTTCTTTACACATCTTGTTCCATTTTTGCTCTTCATATAACTATTTCTTGCATCTTCTTCAAAAGTTTTCATTCCACCTTCACAAGGCTAACAAAAGGAAATAATCAAAAAAAAAAATCACCACTGCAAACTGCAGCAGTATTACACAAGAGCTCTGTCTAGAAAGTGCTACAATAGTTAACGTCTTTCGCTTCTTTCTGTTCCCTGAAAAAATAGATCCACTGTGTAGTGTAGTTTTCTAACACCTTGTAAGCTTTCGGCCCCATGAAATTCATATTTTATTCCCTTCTTCTACCTTTTAGAGTTCCTAAGGGAAAAAAAGGTTGTCTTTTGAAGCCAGATCATGTTGAAACAGTAGAAAAACAATTATGTTTTGTTAGAGAAGAGGAAAACAAATTCCAATGGTTTATTCTTTAAAGCTTTCCGAATTTGCCCTGTGGACAATTCAAATGTTGGCATGTATGAGATCATTTTTTACAATCTAGGTTTTATAGCCTGTAACAACAAAATCAACATCGGGCAGAGAATTGCATGAATGTTGGCAGGCGAGATATCAAAGGTGTTTCTTTTTAGCTTGTAAAATCACAAATGAATCCCTAATTACTGTATGAAGTGTTGCATAAAAATATGAACATTATACAAATGAGTGTTTTCTGCAACAAACACAAACAGTGTAATTAAATGATATTCATACTTGCAGGCAAAACAGTGATCAAAGTTTAAATATCAACATAATTAATGAAATTTCAATGAGTGTGAGGATATGTATCGGATCAGTGGTTCTTTATTCAAATTCATGCATCATAAAACGATATTCAATACTCCAGCTCCTGTTTTATAAATAGTGAATGCAAATGATTCTCGTCATTAAAAAAACAAAACAAAAAGGTTTATCATTAAAAATGTTAAAATGTGGCTGCTAATGGGCTGAAACTGTTATTATGACTCTACATCAGGACTACATATTACATGCACACAGACAAAGTTTCTTTGATTTAGCTTCATGTTCATTTAGGGTCTGTTCTGCAAAGTAAAGGTCAGGCTTCAACTGAACGGTGGCAGCAAGACTGTGTCGCACACTATCTTTATTCAGAACATCTCTTCTAGTCAAATTAACAGGCAAACATCTCTTTTAAATCACTGTGTTGCTGTGTGCTGAATATCCTTAAGATTCAGACAATAAATGAAATGAATGAAATTCTTATCTTTCTGTACGTGCATAGATTCCAGTAAGTTCAGTTGAAACAGCACCGCTTACAGAATGACATTTTATTAAATTGCAATATTTTTCTCAAATATATATATATATATATATATATATATATATGCGCTGCTGGTTAAATTTGATTTTGATTATTTGTTTGTCAACAAACAGCCAACACAGCTCAGCAGAGCTTTAAGTCATCAAGAAATTTGTCATCATCACTTGTGAGTGATGGGAACATGATTACCGTGACTACAGAAATGACAAACAACTCTGTGGCTTCATCTGTCCATATTAAGATAAGCACAAGTGAGAAGTGAGAGGCTTAGGGGAGGCATTTGCTGGGATGCTGATTTGAATATGATTAATGGGGGGCCAGGTCTTCAAATCCCATCCAGCTCCCACAGCCAGTGTGTCTCTGATAGGCCACCAGTCAAAGTTGCTTCTGCTATCATGGCTCACATTCGCTGTCTGTTTGTGAGCACAGCTCAGGAGAGCAGGCTGTCTACGTCCAGATCACAACATCACAGTCGGTCCGACTTGACTGGAGTTCAGCAGCACAACCTCTCAGCCAGCGAGAGCCAGGGAGTTTCAGTCTGAGACAGTCTACTTTTTTGTTGCCCTATATTCTGCTCTTTTTCTGTCTCAGGATGTAGAACTGTTATAATTACTTCTCTTTTAAAGGTTGAGTGGACAATGCCTATGAAATTAGCAAGAACTAGGAAAAGGGTTGTCTTCATGTTTCACCAAATTGGCAAGGCATCAAAGTTCCTTAACCATAGGCAATATATGAAAGAGTAAAAGCACAATTACAATCCAACAGAAATATGGCCTCCATGCTATTACTCTTCAGTCCCTTCTGTTCCCTCAACTGTGACCCTTAAGGGACCACCACACCACACTTGTTTTACTCCTTAATTAATTTTTTGTTTTCTTTTCTTTTCTCCACCCACATCGTTTTTGGTGTTATTTGGTACGCCAGTGGAACCTGATGGCGTTACCACGGAACTAATGGCAACTCTTGCTCTACCTCCTGGTCACATCCTGAGTATGTACGGGGTGAGTGCTTGCAATTACCGCGGAAACAAACAGAGAAAGAAGGATGGTTTACAATTTATCTTTGGCAAACATTCGTAGACACACTGATCAACAGCGCTTCCTTCGTCCAGACAGTCTTAACAAACGAAAGCTGCCTCTACCAACTTTAGCCACCAAACTGTCACAATGCTGCACTGCCTTTCCAGGGAGCATTAGATGTGACAATGAGACATACTGAAGTTCGGAGATGATAAGATTTACTGGTCTGCCTTCACCTTATGTTTCATTGTAATCTCAGTGTTCTGAAGAGTTATCATCTCAAAGAAAAGCAGCAGTTTTACAGAAAAGCTGAGCCACTTCACCATTTTCCCCATTTAATGTAAACATAAACAGTAGTTTCAATGTTAGGATTTGAGTTCCTCCACACCTTTAAAGAAAACCACTTGGTAAAGGTGAAAGCGTAATAAAAGTATTTAAAAGCTGGTTTGGCGAAGGAACCAGAATAAAGATGGAGTGTTTTTATAGCACCAGTGAACAAATCAGAACATTTTACTACGGTGTGATGGGTAACTTTAGACATTCAATGCCACTGAGTTCCTGTGATCATTTAAGAAAGACTTCCCTGTCCATTAATCAAACATGTAGTAATCTGTCATTTTCAGTGTGTCTATGTGTCTGAAATTGCAAATGAAACTTGTTTCTCACTGTTGAACACAGCTGAGCAAACATGGTTGTCAGTGTAAAAAGCAGCTTTTAGTGTCTCTCTAGATTGTTTTAGGGCCTGTTGCTAATCAAGTGATGTTTCAGGATTATTAACTACTTCTTGACACTTGTCCTTTTGACTTGTATGCTTGACTGAAGAGTATTATCACATTTATGCCAGCCTTGTTAGGATCTCAGCTTTCTCCCCTCGTGGAGTAGCTGTGTACGCTGTTATCCAGCAGATAGCAGGTGGTCCTCTAATCGTCACTCCTGGTTAAAAGCCCTGGTTTCCACTCCTCTTGTCAGGTTGTTTGCCGTCTTTGTAGGGTATGCAATCCCTGGCCATCCTGTAAATACTTGATCACTTACTGCTGCTTATCTTTGCATCTTCAGGATTCCGGCTCCACCTGCTAGACATCTCCAAGATCCACACTCTCCAGATCTTCACAAGCTACTCACCTCTCAAAAAAGTCATTCTTGTGCTACACTGGTCCGTGACTCCAATACTAAACTGAATGCAAGGCTATGCAACTTTTGGCCAAAACGTTAGTGCTAGTGGTCGTTGTTCACGAGGACACTGCGTTCAAACCAGAGGCTTCGCTTTTTAACAATAAACAGGTGAGGTTTTGAAAAATCTGCCTAATCTGCTCTGCAATCTTCGACTCCCTGGAGTCAACTCCCTAGAGCGCTGCACCTTTTACCAACCTGGCATGTCACATCACATCACATCACGTTTTTTCTTGGCTTGGTTTTATCCTTTTGAAGCATGCCTTGCCTAGCCATACCTGGGCTATTTACTTTTCAGGAAGTCAAACTTGTTGTTTTGGGCGTAAACAACATTAATTATAGTACTTTTCCATAAAAAATGTTTTGTTTCTGTTTGACATGCTATACATAATGAAAACAATTCAGTGCTAAACTCTTAATGTCAAACTGGAAACCAGATTTCCACTAAAATAGTTTCAGCAATATGAAGAAATGTGGTCGGAGGCTGTGAGCTGTTCCTCACCAGCCCTATTTAAGTTTGTTCACACAGTATGGTGGCTGCTGAGTCGTGCCTTCCAACTCATGCGTCTTTAAAGACATCAGAGGTGACATCTGCAGGAAGCATGTCATCCCTGTCAAGTCACACATGCATTAAGGTCAGCCTTGACAAAGTCAACATCCTTCAGCTGCAGAGCGAAACCAACCTGCAAACAAAATCTGACTTAGACTGTCTGCCTCTGCTCACGTTAATCCATGCAACTTCTGTCTGTGAAAAGCAAACAAATCTATTTAGACATAGTAATTATCATATAATCAATTAATGAATCTACACAACAGAATAGCAGAGTAAAACACTAGTTTTTCCACGTGAGCCAATAAAAAAAATGACTGTTTACAGCTGGTGTGCAGCGTGAGTAGTTGTCATCGCTGGTACACTGTATGCACACAAAATATTGATTTTAGAAAATGGCATTGCTATTACACTTATACTGCAACTGTGGACAGTGTTTTCTCATGGTTAAAATCTCTATATCCCTTTGTTACAACACAGTACATGCTGGGTCCAAAACGACTCTAAACTCTTCATTTTCATTCTCTTTATCTACTTTTTCTTCTTAAATTAGATAAATGAACTTGTGTCTATCCCTGTGAGACTCATCACTTGGACAACTAGAATCTTCCTCTCTTTTTTTCTGTGAAAACAAAGTTATTGTAGAGATTTTTTTTTTTTTTTTTTTTTTGCTGGCCAAAGTTGAAATATCACTTTGTGCATCATTGTACACTGAACATATTAACTGACATCTGTGTGCCACCTATGACGTAATAAATACATCGATACCAACAGTCACTTTCCCATTAATTGAAATTTGTTTGCTCTGAGCACTGCCATTCCCACTGACAGGAATTTGTGGTGGAAATCAAATCAATAATCTGAAGCAAGTCTCAAATCCTTGTGCAACTTATGTTTGACTTGAGTGCAAGTCCCAGACTCAGATCACCATCTCTGCAAGCATGTAGTGGCTCTCTTAGAAAACGGGGGTGCAGCATGTCATGTAGTGTGTGTGTTCACTGTTACAGCTTAACAATTTATTTCAAACAAGTGTCGGTTTATTATTCTTGTTACTATTATTATTAACAATATTATTATTAATCACAATTTTGCTTAATACATGGGCTGGTTACACGGTCATGTTGTTTTGCTCCTGGAATGAAGAATTTTCTTTCATAGTAATTTTTATTTTATTTATTTTTTATCTTTTGATATGCAATCTGAACAACATGACGTGTAACAAAGGGGCAAGTAGCACTGTGATGAAACGTTTGAAGGGGTTTTTAATTAGAACTAGAGAAAATGCAGCCAGCTGCTCAACAGTCACCAGTATCAGGTGTATGAACTGTGCATTACATAGTATGACCGGAGCTTTAAACTGTTTTGGAAATATTGAATTCTTAACTCAGAGTCTGAAGCACATGTGAGTACGCACTTATACACTGCTGACCATCATAATTCAGTATGCAGTATAACAATTTCTTTTGAAGTTCAAATCTAAAGGTCGAATACTGAAAAAAAAGACACGTCAAAACGCATTCTTTTCTATATACCTTTTTCTTTTCTTTTAACAATGTGACGGCTAGACTTTTTCTGTACAGACAGCAGGGCATAATTAGTTGAAACTCCACTCAATATTTCCAAGTTGACAGTAATTTTTAGAGCCTGGACTGAGCCAGTACTCGCGTCTCCTCGGTCAGCTCCAAGACTGTGGAAAAGAATGAACAAAGCATCAGTCACATGACCCGTTGGTTTCTGATGAGCGGTTTTTAAAAACCTTTTGTTTTTCCTCTTACTACACGCAGCCGTGTTGCCCAGAAAGCTGAAGGGAACATGCCCACCATACGTCAAAGTTGGCTTTGGCTACCAGTTCCTTCAGCCGATCCCCACCTAAATATCTGCAGAGCTGCCAGCGGACATTTACAGCAGAATATCCCGTTTCAGGTGTTACTGCTGCATTTAGCTGACGTTGGGTTAATACAAACTGCATGTTGCTTCGGAGACCTTTAGCGATGATGACTGGCCAGGGGCTGAGCTGACTGGCAATCCATCATATTAGAAATAAAGTTATTGCATGATATGAACTCTCCTGGCATGGTACAAAAAGGTTCATCCCCTCAGAGTTGTCACTGGTGTGAAATCAAATGACTGAGACCAAACATTTCTTTTTATACCAGGCTGTAAATATGTTTATTTCCACGCTAAAATTGGACATTTTAACATGGCAGCCAGTTGAGGAACTGCAACATATGTTATTTTCGCATGAGATTCAACCCCAAAGTTAGATGGTTGGTTCTTGGTTAGCCTGCGGCACTGTGACAAACCTGAATTGAAGGCGTAGAGGTGACATATCGTGGTGGATCAAAAAGAGCCGGAGGAGGGCATCTCTTAGTCGTGCCTTGGAGTGGCCACAGTAGGATGCGTACATTCGTGTCCCAGTCTTAAGTGATTCAGATATGAGTCTCTTTAATTAATTTGAGAGATGGTTTGCACTGAATATTAGTTTGGCTTTCATTTTTCAAAGTGACACAGCAAAATACTGAAAACATATGGAAATAGTTTTAATATGAATCTTCAATGGTTTTAAACAAGTTATGCTTTCAATGCATCTAAAGAGAGGATGCTACACACATACGGGTTGGGACAATGACACTGGCCTTCAACTGTCTGAACATACACAACTAAAGGAAAGGTTGTAAATGAAAACAGCTTTTACCAATCATCAAGTCTCCGTTTGTCAAACTGAGTACCTGTGAACCTAAGTAGGAGTAGGTCACTATAGATAATAGATGAAAAAAAAATATTTTAACTTCCTTTTTAGTCTGCAAATATTCCCATAAATACTTTTTTCTTTTAACCATTCCTATCTTTCAATTTCTTCATATAAAAACACACAACCAGAGGAGCATGTACGACACACCTCAGGGTGGAGGCTCTAATGACCTGCTGAGTTCTCATCACTGGGACTGTCCACTCAAAGTAATAAGATCATCCTCTGTGAACTGATGCTGAAAAATGAATCTCTCCCCCCTATCCCCTAATGGCATGGTGGGCACATTTCTCCTGAGCCTTGCACTCGGAGGACATCCATCCTCCACAATCACACTGTGCAATGGCTTCACTCATCACAACGACAATAGAATAGAATTTACTGCCATTTGCATAGGTACATTGCAGTACAGATTGTCAATGAATTATTAACTTGCGTTAGTCCAATTAGGGTTTGACTGTTCAGTTTAATCATAAGTCTGCTTCAAGGTTTTGAGTCCTTTCTGCTGCAGGGATTTTTTTTTGTCCTCACACAGGCTTCCCAGGAGAGGCCAAACGAGTGTCTCTGAACTCTGGTCTGCCAAAAAAACGTAGGTCTCCATCCGTTTCAAGGGAAACAGACGCCAGTCAAAGCTAGAAAACCTCAAGAGCCTGTCTTGCAATGAGCGCAAAGCTACACAAGTTGCAGAAATTTCACATTGTCAACCTAGTTTGTCCTTTATATTAGTGTGAAGAGACATTTGGCATGAGGAAGGTGGTTTGCTCCTTAAAATCCTGTGCTACTGATCTGACCGTGGTTGGGAGAAAGCTCTTGTGGAGATGAGTCCTGTGGGCACTGACGCTCTCAGGTGGTAGCCTGTGTCCGCCCACTGAAAAAGAGCATGAGCTGGGCGGTCATTGTCTCTTTCCTCCTACAGCGGAACATGTAGATGGAAACCATCTATCTAGGCACCTGACAGGAACCTTACATGTAATCTAATCACAAATTCCTCCAAGAGAGAAGTTTTTTTTTATATTTAATGCTTATTCAATAGGGCCTTAATTTCAACCAGAAAGTGCTGCAGCTGAGGTCCAGTTATTGTTTGACCACGTAACACCCTCCGTTTGTAGATAAATGTACATCAGCACTGGAGGTACATCGTAATACCCTCATATCTTACGGGCACATTTTCTATTAGGAGAAAGTGGTTATTTCAGGTTAACACAATTATGCTTTGAGAAAAAAAGTATGAGAGCATTCCTGTGGGTAATGAAATAACAATGCACAATGAGTGGTTGGTGTTGAAGGATGGCCACAGTCTTTATCCATTAGAAATTGCAGCCTGGTTTTTAGGCTGCTCTGATATGAATTCCTGCTAGACAAAGATTTTTTTTTCCCTCATTCTCATTCTTTCTGAATAGACACAAACATAAACAATAAGAAAACGGAAGCTGCAATGTGGTCATGAAGATAAGACTTAATCTACCACACCTCAGTGTGCACATATAATAGGAAAAGAGAGTTTAAAGGTTTAGAATAATCACAGATGTCAGAAGTTATTTTTCCTTGTGTAAAGGATACAAGTTGTCTTGGAAATATGATGTCTCAAGGAGCTTTGCTGAGAGCAAGCTGAGGCCGGGACCACTGCCTGCAGAAGTCGTGTGTGTGTGTGTGTGTGTGTGCGGGTGTGTGCGGGTGTGTGTGTGTGTGGGTATTCAGGTCATAGAGCCACATGACTGACAGTGCCACAAGAGACAAGATCAACAAAGCCAGACTGTGGGGACAGACACCTACCAGAGGGCAAACAGGCCTTTGACCACGCAATCTGTTTCAGAGAGCAGTCTATAAGCGGCTGTGCAAAATCAGAGAACTGTGTGTGTGATGTATGACTAACCCTGGTCACAAGTATCCACATGAATGTGCCTGCTGTGGCTATCTGACATGCAAATTCTCATGTAAAAGAGCAGGAACAGCCACGCTGTCAAGGTACCAGCTTATTGCCAGAGTAAGCATCTCATCACACGTTTGGTTCATTGCAAATCCATTTAGCGTGCAGAGCCTTAATCATTCTGCAGGGTGCCAAGGTTCACCATTTATGGTTCTCTGTAGATTACAAGAGAAGGGTGCTAGAAATTCTGCTTAATAGCAAGGAAGCTCTCATTACCATGTCTGCATTCATTCATCTCTCCAGTGTTGCGTGTGGTCTTATATACATTCAAATAGGTTTGCCATAAAAGCAGCAGACTCAATCAGTATGTGCACAGAGTCTGCAGAGGCCTGTTACAACTCTCTTCTCTGCAAGCTAAGCAGTGCATTAACAAAGTTTAAAGGTATATTACCAGGCCATCCGAGGGAAAATCTTGCTGTATAGTAGATATAGATATTATTATGAGATTCTCAATCTCCCTGCCAAACTCTCGTGGGCCCTCACTAATTGACATTTATCTTGCAGAATTACACTGAGTAGAGTTCTGACATTATATTTGGTGCTGATGTGATGTTACCACTTGGCAGTTAAAGCTGTAAATCATCCATGTGAAAACTAATGAATGAAATTATAAAAGGTAGCGTTACAAATGTATATACACACCACACACCCCGAGCACCACGTGTGCACACACACCTAAATCATATGTTGACTTACTGAACTTATATCTAACCATCATAAGTTGTGCAAAAAGGTTGTTTTTACACATCAGAATATCATGAAATCATTTTGTACCCATCAGCTCATAAAAAATGATAAAACACCTGTATAACAACAGATGAACATCATCCATTTTATGCAGCGTAATTATTCATTTAATCAAATCCATTTGACTTTTTGATCATCAGCAAGTATTAGTAGCTCTACGAAAACCAGATTTTTGCACTTTGCTGCTGTGGAGCATTTCCGTACAAAACCTTCTGAAATTAACATCTGAACAGACTTTTGGAACAATGTCATTTAGACAGACAAGATTACAGTCATGACCCACAGACCACATCTGGCATAAAACTGAACACACAAACCCCTAATACCAATCGTTAAGCATGGCAGTAGACAGATAATAATCTGGGCTTGTTTTGCAGCCACAGGACCTGTGCACCTTGAACCCCCTACAAGACCCCCACGGGAAATAAGTGTGACTTACAGCCGACAATGCAGACCAAGCTCTGACACCAGATGCAGCGGGACTGGACAGCCTGTATAGGGGATTCATGCACCCCATACTTTCGGAGAACCCCCTACAAGAGCCCCAGAAGGACATGGTCGAATGCCTTCCCCAAGTCCACAAAAGACATGTGGACATGTTGGGCAAACTCCCATGCTTCCTCCAGGACCCTGCTGAAGGTGTAGGGATGGTTCAGTGTTCCACGGCCAGGACAAAAACCACACTGCTTCTCTTGAATGCAAAGTTCGACTGTCTGGCGGACCCTCCTCTCCAGTACCCCTGAATAGACTTTACCAGGGAGGCTGAAGAGTGTAATCCCCCTGTAATTGGTGCAGACCCCTCTGTCCCCCTTCTTAAAGAGGAGGACCACCACCCTGGTCTGCAAATCCAGAGGCACTGTCCCCAATGTCCACGCAATGTAGCACAGGCACGTCAACCAGGACAGCCCCCACAACATCCAGAGCCTTGAGGAACTGAGGGTGCATCTCATCCACCACTCATCCACCTCTGGTGCTCGCTCACCCAGGAGCATCTTAACCACCTCAGTGACCTCAGTCCCACAGATATGACGCCACTTGTGCTACCTCCAACAATGTGACACATGTAGTCTTTTTCATTATTTATTTATTTTTTATTTTTTGCTAATGTTTGATGTTGGATGCATAAGGCAAACATTTCACTGGCAAAGAAACAATACTATCTGCCTGTATGCAACACCAGCTCATGGCTTTAATGAAGTCAGTTGCTCCTTTGTAGCTGAAGTTAATACCACATCTTGTATGGTATTAACTGCATGCATCGTGAAATTTCGGTCACAGACAGAAGCCTCCCATTTCAGATAGTGAAATCTGTGCACTGCTCTACAGCACAAAGCTGCTCTCAATACAGCACAGTATTCTAGTCCTCTACATCCTCTGTTGGAATGAACCACTGCTTTCTGTTAGTCAAGGTTTTCTCTGACTGACTGTCAATACTATTTTTTCTTTCCTGAAAGTTAATTCATCGCCAAACTTTTAAAATAGGCTTGCAAGACTTGGACAGACCTAAGTGTTTCCTTTCAAAATATGACGCCCCCTCACGAGTTTGCTGTACACTTTACTGTGATCTATTCGTATTATTGCACTGCAGATGTTGTACG
Source organism: Xenentodon cancila (assembly GCA_014839995.1). Lineage (NCBI taxonomy): Eukaryota > Metazoa > Chordata > Actinopteri > Beloniformes > Belonidae > Xenentodon > Xenentodon cancila. The sequence goes on from CM026203.1 coordinate 3,469,193, forward strand.
AGTTGAAGTAAAGTCATTTTTAAAATGCATGCTGCAAGCACAAAGGATTTGTTCGGAAACTTACAGCATTGTTCTCACTCGACTTAAGCATTAATTTGCCTACTTTTGTTAAACAAAATGTAATACAATATCAAAGAGGTATAAGTAAGTTGCCAATTTCATATTAAAATACCTTGCCAACAAAAATGTACATGAACTTCCAAGTGACAATAACAGACAAAAACAATGTTCTTAAGCCAATAACACAGTTGTAATTTATCATTATTGAACATGAGCATTAAACATTCCCAAAAAGTGTTCAACAGAGAGAAATCGTATCTTAGGTATATTGTATGTATTTTGACTTTGATTCAAATCACTACATTTTATGGCAGAATAATGCAGACAAATAGTTAATTCCATCAATTTACTTTTTGTATTTCTTTTTTTGTTCTCTTTTTTTTGTTTTTGTTTTTGTTGTTTCTACTGCAGTTGTGCCTCCTATTAAGTGAGATAGATTGGCCCCAGAGATCTGCGACAATATCTGATACCTGATCCAGCTATTTAGACAGTATCGAGGCCAATATCTGATGTTATTATTGGATTAATGTATCCCTGTGAGAATTTTTTTTTTTTTTTTACATTTTGATGCAACGACCGTGCGCTAAAAGCGGCACTTAAATCATAGATGTTAGAGTTTCTTTGTTCAAATCCTCTGGTTGTGGGACTTTTTTCTGTGTTGGATTACATAATTGTGGCATGAACTGTCCCTACAACACAACCTGTGTGTGGGCTGACACAAAAGCAAGCAGATAGTGTGTAATCTGACATGGCCAAATTAAATCCCTGCATGTGTCATTCCCATGACAACACCAAAACTGAATATTGTCGACATTCAGCTGCAGCTGCCAAAATGGCATTTGCTTAATCAAGTCTAATATGGCCTCAGAGTCTGATAATTAAAAACATGTTTGTAAATTTCCATACTTCACCTTGGCTTATTTATGGTTTGTTCAAAGTAGTTATCTTATAGATTTTTTGTCTTTTTGTGCAGTTGTCTAGTTTAATGTAACTTAAGCTGTGCTTAAATTACATTAAATGTAATCAAACGGAAGTGCAAAAACTGCAGATGTGTGAAAAATCCCCCGTGACCAATTTCTTAGAAATGAAAACATAATCTGAGGCTTTCCCAAGCAAGCATATGTTACTTAACAACAAAGATTACGTTTTAGTCATGACAAACAACAAGAAAGACGTTGTATATCTCGCATAATGGACAACCAACTGAAGATTTTTAGTTAAAACATTACCAGATAACACACACACACACACACACACACACACACACACACACACAAACACTGTAATAGGAGAAAAAAAAATGAGACAATTACGTACACTAAATGGCCAAAAGTATTGGGAAGTACAATTGCGAGGTCACATTGATGTTGGACCAGAAGGTCTGGCTCTCAGTCTCCACTCTAATTCATCCTAAAGGTGTTCTGTCAGGTTGAGGTCAGGACTCTGTGCAGGCCAGTCATGTTCATCCACACCAGACTGTCATCCAGGTCTTTATGGACCTGCTTTGTGCACTGATGCACAGTCATGTAGGAAGAGGAAGGGACCAGCTCCAAACTGTTCCCATAATGTTGGCAGCATTGAATTGTCCAAAATGTCTTGGTCTGCTGCAGCATTCAGAGTTCCTGTCACTGGAACTAAGGGGTCAAGCCCAGCTCCTGAAGAACAACCCCACACCATAATCCCCCCTCCACCAAACGTTACACTTGGCACAATGCAGTCAGACGAGTACAACTACCAAACCCAGACTCTTGCATCAGGTTGCCAGTTGGAGAAGCGTGATTTGTCACTCCAGAGAACGGTTCTCCACTGCTCTGGAGTCCAGTGGTGGCGTGCTTTACACCACTGGATCCTACGCTTTGCATTGGTGATGTTTGTCTTGGATGCAGCTGCACGGAAACCCATTCATGAAGCTCTCTGCACACTGTTCTTGAGCTGATCTGAAGGCCACATGAAGTTTGGAGGTCTGTAGCGACTGACTCTGCAGACATTTGACAACCTCTTCACACTAACGCCTCAGCATCTGCTGATCCCGCTCTGTCAGTTTACATTCCTACCACTTTGTGGCTGAGTAGCTGTCCTTCCCAAACACTTCCATGTTCTTATAATACAGCTGAGAGTTGACTGTGGAATATTTAGGAGCGAGGAAATTTCACGACTGGATTAGTCACACAGGTGGCTTCCTATCACAGTTCCACGCAGGAATTCGCTGAGCTCTGAGAGCAACTCATTCTTTCACAAATAGTTGTAAAAACAGTCTGCATGCCGAGGTGCTTGATTTTACACGCCTGTGGCCACGGAAGTGATCGGAACACCTGATTTCAATTATTTGGATGGTTGAGCGAATACTTTTGTTCAAGTTCAGAGATGTAACATGCATGAACTTGTAGAACACTTCCAACCCCACAACCTTCAGCCTCACTCACCCACAAAATATACAAATAATAAAGAAATAAATTAATACATTTTTTTAAAAAGATGAGAGCAGGTCCCAGTTTAGTGTAGTGCATGGTAAATCCATTCCCTATCCTTCAAAGCATAAAGTGCAGGCTCTGATTTATTCATAAGATGGTCTTCTTCTGCCAAGGAGCATTCATCAAAGGAAGATCACACAAAGGGAACAATTCTAATGAGAAAAGCAAACTACAAACCAAAACAAATAAAACATAAGTGTGAGCAGTTGGCCACACAATTGTTCTATGCAGGTTAGTAGTTTGCGGCAGCTGCTCAACTCAGCAGTTGAGGAGAATAGCTTTGTTATGGAGCAATTTAACTGCCTCAACAGCTGTGAGATGTTCTTTCTTTAAACTATAACACCATGCTGTACACACTCTGTGGCTTTAAACTTTCTTGCAGCTGGATGTTAGGAACATTTCAACATGAATCTAGCTCCCCAGCCTCCATCAAGCTGATGTCAGTCTCCATTAGAGAGTGAGGTCCCCCCTCTGTCCTGTTTACCTGGCCTGTGTCCTCCCCACTGAGCTTCCCTTTACTGCTGTCACTGATCATCTGAAACACTCCGTTGCACTCTTCATCAACATTCATTTTATACATTTCCTTCTCTGGGTGCGCCTATTAGACGCCATGGCATATTCCTTTATTGCTATTCAGTCCATACTCAGCTATATCTGTCCATGAAGCTGAATATGAGTGAGTTGAGCACATGTGACTCTTGACCTGTTAAGATTAGAACTAACCCTTTAAACCGTGTTGAGTTGATTGTTATGACTGCTTGGTGTAGGAACTAAAATAATGAGTCTCTGTGACGTATCGCACATGAATAATCACGACAGGTTATCAGAGTATCAGAGGAATGCAACAGTTTTGGAAAAAAGGCATGACAGTAAACTGGAATGATGCAAAATCACAGAACCGCTTTCCGCTCAAGCGAGGAAGAGGTTCCTCTGCAGACTGGTGACCACAAAGTAGTCATCTAGGATGAAACTGTTGAAACGCTCCAGGACAGTGCCTGCAGAAACAGCTCGAAATGATAATAAACTGAAATCACTCAGAAAATGCAATGACATCACTGATAATCAGTGCTTAAGAGAGGCACCCTGCTGCTGCTGTTCCACTTGAAGGAGCTGCTCCACATCGATCAGGAATCCTGACATCCTGATCCAAACTGCTGACAGTCCTGCAACTCTTTGGAGGGAGCAGTTTGGATCCAGACTCAGGAATAAGGAGACAGGTGAAAGACGTAGTCAGTCAGCTTTAGAACGAAGAATTAACTAGCTGCTCCTAAATAAGCTGTTTAGCACAAATGAGTCTGAAAGTCGGATAGCGGAAATGTAGTAGTATTTAATGGTCCATCTGAAATGTCACATTTTCTCCCTCATGCTGTGTTGCAAAGTGTTAAATCAACAGTTCTTATGTCTCAAAGCAGCAACGGAGACCTGGATGACTTCCATTTTCGGTCACTGAACTGAGATGGATCTGGCCTTGTCGTCTTTGGACTGTGTAGCCACGTAGCCACAATTTATATTAGAAGAACCTTGGAGTTACAATTGAACAGCATGTTTCCTTTAATTCATACACAAAACACATTTCTGGAACTTCCTTCTTTTTACCTTTTGAAAACATTCTCAACATTCTGCTGATGCAGGACAATGAGTCAATATATCTCGTCCTTCAAAGCGGGACTACTGAACCTCCTGATCGGCGGGCTGTTCCAAGACTCAGACTCATATCTTGTCTTTAACACATCCTGTGGCCTTCGTGTAGTACGGTTTGTGCAGGTTTGTATTTGGTCCTTGACTTCCCTGCTCTGCTGATGCACAAACACACAATGATTAGTTATGATAATCAGGTTTAGTGTTTAGTCTGCGTTATTCTGTCGTTTTTATATTACTGTGAAAACGGGGACTGGTATTCCTGCATCAGGACGCCTGATGTATGTTTGACCCTCTTGCATGCAGCTGAAGGAATAAATCTACTGAACTTGGATCTTCTCTCACGTCTGTATTCATGATAATAATATGAACTCAGTTTTTTTAGTCCAGATAGTCACCTAGTGGTTAAAACCTATTATACAGAGGTGTAAATAACTTTTTCCTCAACAGGGATAAAAATGTTTTTAATAAATGCAACTATACATATAAATTGAAATGAAAGGAATTTAGTTGATTATTTTCAAAATAAATATAAAATTATTCATCAGTGCAGCAATAAATGGCTAATATTCAAATTTAACACAATTTTAGGAAATATTCATTGTAAATATTGCTTACAGTCTAACATAGAAAGTAATTGTTTGAATCTTGTTTACAAGTCAATTGATTTAAGTGGTGCTTATATTTTAAACCAAAACATTTACAGAGAAATGAATCAGTAAAAGGCAACAAGCACATGTCCCAGTATGCGCAGGCTGTAACTAAGGCACTATTTTACCTGGTAAACAGAGGCAACTGACAGATGCCTGAACAGCAGCACAACATCCATCACGGCATCTGCAGTGTGAATACAGAGGTCGCCTCCGCTGCATCCACCTGGACCCATTAAAAGTGCCAAATGTGACTGAAACAGTACTCCAGTATCACAGACCTGACTCTGGGTGTTAAACCGCCCCACACGCTCCATACACCACTGGTATCGTTATCAGCCTTGATGAGATTAGTCTACAACCAGCTTACCAACCTGTTAGACGGCAGCTGAGGAGCAACAGACCTGAGCACCCTGACAACATGAGGTGATAGAAAATGATAAGGTTTGGACTTGATCCCTAAAGGAACAGTCATCTTCAAATATAATGTTTCTGAGTTCTTTAGGTGCTGTGATTTTTGTCCAAAATCCATTTTGCATTTCGTTTACACATTTTTTAAATGAAATAATACTAAAATACGTCCTGGTTGATGTACATGAAAACAACGTTACACGCATCTGAAATGCAGAGCCACAAATGGAGACCACGTGTTTTTAGTTGAGGAAACTGGAACGGAACATCTAAACAGCAGAAACACCATTTCATCTTCAGCATCTTACTTTGCTTTCCACGTGGAACAAGCGGTTTTGAATGAAAGGTGCCGGGTGGCCAAAGTGGGTCCGCTTCTGTCATTATGTGCTGCTGGGCCCTCCTCAGAGTAGTCCACCGGGCTACAAGTTTATTAAGCCACTGCTTAGAAATTAAGCCACAAAATGGCATATTAATCATCATTTCACTGGACTAAGTGACAGAGAAGCGTGATTATTACACATGATTTGAGGGGACTTCATTTGAATGAAGACGGCTAATGGCAAATTTATTATGATGTGGTACCTTCCTAAGTGGGAGAGGGGTGAATGAGTGTGTGGGTGTCTCTGTGTGTGTAGAGGGCAATTTTCCTTTAATGATCCCTGCACAACAGCAGGGCAACTAGTGTAAATGTCTCAAAACAAGGAAAGTGGATATAAGGGAGCTGTTACAAAGCATGACAGAACTTCAAACAATCCCAGGACACCATGTGCTCATGTGGACACAGTTGGGAAGCTCATGTTACCTTCTGAGGTTATGATGTATCAGAAGTGACTTTACAATCACAAATAATTGTTTGGATGTCCCAAAATATCAGCCGGACAAAGATCTTCATTTGCTTCCAGAAGTCCACTTTCACTCCCCTGCAGGTGTCATGTGCACATGCAGCACCCCATAATTCCAGCAGCCCATGTGCACGGGCTTCCACCTCCAACACCACACCAGCAGACTTCACGAACATGCACAACTCCTCGTGTGCATCAGGAAAGCTTTTTCATCTTGATATTAGCGGGATTCTCTCTTCCACAAAAACAAGCGGAATGGAAAACGTCCCCTGGGCGCTGCAGCACGCTGGAATGGTGAAGGATCACGATGTTTTCCTCCTACACAACTGCCTTGTGTGTCCTAACTTTTTTTAAACGTGTAATAAACGGAGGAATATGGAAGTTTAAATCCCATCAAAGGGGATCATCTCCTCCCACACCGTCACACTCCTGCGCAAATGCGTGGAAAAGCGATTCCGAGTGTCTCAGCGTGTACGAGAGCAGACAGGCAAGACACAGGCTGAACTGAACGAAGATCACTCAGTAAGTTTGACAGACGCCTTACCTGCTCAGCAGAGGAGACGAGGAGTGGAGAGGCAGCCCGGCGCTGGAACCACAGTGCGGGTGCAGCAGTTGGAAGGACGAAACGCGTCCTTCTGGTCAACTCCAAAGCGCGTCTTTTTTTTTTCCCTCGCCAATAAAATACAGCTAGAATCAGACCACTCCTCCTCCCATCCCTACATTAAACTATCCCCAACTGTTTTCTCTTCATCATTGTGGCATCTCACTCAGGATTTCTGATCTCGCTTGTGTTTGGTTCCCCAGGGTGAGATCAGTTAATAACACTGTGGGTTATTATTCAATGCTTTTGAGCAATACTAGTCTATATGTAAGTCAATTATTATCAACAGAAGTTCTGCTTTTTGATCATGTCAAATAAATAAAAAAATAAATGGGAAAAATAAACACACACACGCTGTGTCCATGTCCTCAACACAAGCAAAAGTATTTTACAGTACAGCTGGGTAGAGCTACCAATCATGATTTCAAATAAATTATAGACTTAGTGGATGACAGAGGCTATTAGGCATTCAAAACAAAAGGGTATGACTTAGACTGGACCTTTCCTTGTTGTTTGAGTAGGTGAGGTTTGTTTTTACATATTTGTTGCAGACCGTAGGTGAGTTAATTTTAAATAAAATATTTGTTGCAGACCGTAGGTGAGTTGTCTTATCTCTGTAACAGCCTGCACATGGACTGAGATTGTCATCCATTTGAAGGGTTCACTTTGAACTAGACATCTTCATCTTTGTCTTCATCTTCTCTTTTACTGTTGTTGCTCGGTTGACTTGTTTGTAAGGCTGACCAACTAGGGGTGGGTTGACTAGGTTTGTGTTCCATTTCAGAATTGTCTTGACTTTTGGGAATACCTTACGGCTTATAAAAGTATATTGTACCTTTTGCTCAGCTTTCAGCTATTTTCATAAATGCCAGCTGTGTATGGCAACCTTTTTTTTTCTTTTCTTTTTTTTTCCTTTTCATTTTCTGTCCTATATTGTAATCAGCTTTGGTCATCTTTTTCCTACACCTGCTCTCAGTCATCTTCCCTGATTAGTCACACCTGTGTCCTATTGTCTATTGTCCCTTGTGGATATGTTGATATATTGTATGTCCTCATTTGCTCCTGTGCCAGATTTTCTTTGTCAGTGACAAGCTTCTTTCTTTGCAGAAGGCTTTTGGTGATTACTTTTGTATGGATGTCTCTGCCAGCCTGATTGATGTTTCATGTACTGACCTTTTATGGAATAAACTACAATTGATGGTATTTGCTAACCCTAAGTAGTACTTAGTGAGTTATGATTGCAGCATTCAGTTCACTTTCTGGACATTATAAACATACATACACACATATATATTCCCGCTTACTCTGTCTCCGGGTCACGAGGGTCTGTCGGAGCCTATCCCGACGCATAGTAGGCGAGAGGCAGGGGAACACCCTGGACAGGTTGCCAGTCCATCACAGGGCCACATACAAAGACAGACAACCAATTCACGCAAGCACGGGGAAAACATGCGAACTCCAAACAGAAAGAGCCACCGGGCCGGGAATTGAACCGGGAACCTTCTTGCAGTGCTAACCACTAAGCCACTGTGCTGCCCTATATTATATAGCACTTTTCACAGGTTAAAAGCCACAAAGTGCTTTATAAGTCACACAGAAAAAGATAAGACACAGGCATAAAAAAAGAGGACGCATTAATCTTAACTATTTAACATACCTGGGCCTCAGTCAGAGCTGTAATCCTATTTATTAAGTAAATGCTAAGTTTAGTGAAGTTAAAAGGAATACATAAATTGTAAGATGTGTGATTATTTTTTCCTTAGAAATATATTTAGAATAATGTTGAGCGTATCAGCTTTTTAAACCACTTAAATCAATAGCTGTAATTAAAATCAGTGTGATTTTATGATGTCCCGTCATTTTCCTGTATTCAACTTTTGGACGACCATAACTTAAGGTTTGGTATTTGATTTTCACTCTGTTGTAGGCCATAAAACAAGTTGAACAGCACCCTGAGTCCTGTATCATGACAAACAGTATAAACACTGCCATGAATAAAGATTGGTATCAAAATGTATTTCAAGAGCAACTTCTCCCAGCAATCCAGGAATCGGCTAATGATCTGTGCATTTTCCAGCATGATAGAGCGCCATATTACATAGGACAAAAGAGATTATAAAGTGGCTCAGAGATCATGGCACAGAGGAATTTCCTTGGATACCAATCCAACATTTCAGAGTTAATTCAATGAAGAACCCATTGTTCCATCTCAAGAGTCTCCGTCCTCAGAAATGGGTGGAAAAGTACCAACTGTGACAGACATAGGGCATTATTACCGCAAGAATGCATCTCAAAAGAATTTAAATGACAAATTCTGTTTAGTATACAACAGGAAAAATTGAACAATGTGATCTGAGAATCCCAAAGCTGGAAAGGTCTTCATATTACCTGCCCATAAACTGATGTGTAACATGTTTTCATCCAGCCCCCAAACCTTTGGTCTTTATCGAGCATTTACAGCTTTCATGTGAGCATTATGCAGTCAAGTCTCCTTCTCATTATTAACGTTATAAAAACAAGTTGTTCTTGGTAAGTCAGCCGTTTTCTTCTTCACTTTTTTGAAGGGATCCAGCAGCTTCTCTGAACATCGCACCCTGAACTCTTTAATTTTTTTATTGCATGCTAGAAACATGAAAGAGAAGTGAACATACTTGGCAGAGTCTTGTCAAATTCTGCTTCTGGATTCGAAGGAGACCATGCTTTTTTTTGCATTGCTCTCTGCAGTACTTGATCTACCTCTGCTGGATTCTTCTACCAGGTCCCCCTTAATCTGGTGGTCTAAGCCCATTTCTTGCACTGTAATTTCCTGCAGCTCAAGTTGAAATCCCACTCAGTTAACTCCCGCTGACTCATCCAAAGTGCATGCTAGACCTTTGGTGAGAGACTACAAAGTGTAGTCAAGATCCACAACTCACATCTTTGTGACTAATAAATACGATTAGTTCTTAACAACCTTCAAATATTTTATCTGGACTGAAAACTAGCCAAAGATTAAAACGAGGAAATGAAAAAAGTTGTTCAAGATATTTAAAAACACATTATAGCTAAAGAAAACAAATACTTTCATTGTTTTTGTATTTATATTAGCTCTAACAGCCTCTGTTCTGATTATGAGCTTTGTTTTGTTATTTTTTTTATTTACAACTACAATAACGTAATCTAATCTAGCATTAATATTTTGAATTCTGAGTGGTTTGCTTCCGACTGTGCTTCTCAGGTCATTGTTATTAGATAAAAACTCCAGAGGCCATTCAGGTAAGCACAGATCACACAGGAAAGTGTGCTTGAACTGTGCACATCATTATCAATACAGTCATCTCCCAAAATAGAAAGGAAGCAGCAAGGTTAGATCACAGTTTCATGATCTGTGGAGAACGTGCTCAGGATCCAGGAATACAAACTACACCAAGGGCACATCTGCAGTTATCAGAAGCATCTACATAATTAAAGTATTCATTTCATGTAATTACTGCCTACTCTGGTGGGACATCAAGTGTCACGTTATGAACTTCCTGATATTCAACAGCCAGAGCAAGTGTTGCAGAGCTGTAATACTAGATGGTTTCAATCATAAGTGTGAGAGAGTATCTTTTGAACTTTTACAGCAGCTGTCAATAAAGTAGATTATGTGAAGTGCGTTCATAGCTGACAAGATAGTTTACAGTTAGATGTTTAATTGCATTAGATTTATCATGCCAAACAGTAGAAATGAATGTTATTTAAGATGTGAGAATACTTTTAGTTTCAGAATATTTTAGAGTGAACACATAAAAATTCTACAATTGATCTTTTTCAGGAAAAAAAGACAAACTCATAATGTTCATATTAATCTGATGAAAAGGTCCTGTATTCATGATCAAGTTTTAGAGGTCTTTACTTGGCAGGTAGTCTTTTGGAGTCTGTTGGCAGATAGAGATTTTGTTGTTTTATCATCACCATGATCGTCAGGCCGCCATCAAAGTCACCTCCTCTGAGTTACTGCTTGAAGACATTCAACTCAGTTCTACATTTCTATCTCCATTTTTGTGTTTTCCGTTTTGCATCTTGGAGAATAGACACAACATTAAGCAAACTGATTTATTTACAATAATATGTTTTATTCCCTTATTTTATTTCATTAATTGACCTAAGACCTCGAGTACACATATGCAGACATCATATGTTGTGTTGTCTATATCATTACATCTACATCATTTTTAATTTCTTAACAGAAACCCAAAGCAACAAGAAAAAAATAGCACTGAATCTAAAGAGGCTAAAGTCTTTGAAGGCTGAATTGTATACACACCCACATACATTATACAACTCCACCCTCACCCATTTCTCTGTGGGAGTCGCCTTCGTCAAGCTCAGGTCCTCTACCAGATGCCTGTGAAGTACAGAATCCTGCGCAGTATTTTTGCTCTTCCTGGGACGCACTCTTCTGGACCGATATCTCTGAAAGATGCTGTCTCCACTAGCCACACGATTGGGAAAATGCTAAACACATTATTGTTGCCAAATCTTGTTAGGTTGTTTATACTATTGTTTAAGGTCAGGTTACCATGGTGGATTAAACGTTGGACCAAGCCAGATAAAGCGCTTGACACCTACCAATTCAATTCCTGGCAACCATGGCAAGTTAAGCACTGAGGTCTATATATTAAGTACCTGAGAACTTTACTCCCCTTATTAACCTTAACTCTTTGAGTCTATTTTGTTTCTAATTTCCCCTCATTACATTTCATTCCCCAGAAAAAAATGTGAAGGTTGAGAAGGTCCTCTAACGTCAACCAAATCTCTCTGTTAAAAGCGAGTTTTTGCCTGCCATTCTGCCAGTGTACACAATGGTGAACTAAACTGTAATGGAAATTAAATTACTTATTTTTTCTTTTACGTTTCCTTAGCTAGACTGATTTTCAAGAAATATATTCATATAATTGTATTAAATTAGATTTAATTGGAATATAATTGGCCTCTTCAAGTCCTGGGTAAAAAATGAAAGCTGTCTTACATGTATGCAGCTTGCACAGCATACACACATAAATATAGATCTATTCTGTTCAATTATTTTTTTTGTTAGATGCAATTTACATCCGTCATCTCCAATGCAGTTTACAGAGAAAGTAAACAAGTTCAGTCTGAATACAGTTAAATACAGTCCATTTCAATCATTATGATCAAAATCATTATCATTATAATCAAAAACAACCACCTAACTTATGGCTGAGATGCCTGCTATAGTAGAGGACAGTTTAGTCTTTTATTCCAACCACATCATGATTGACTGTGAACACAGAATGAGACAGCTGTCTTTGGATGTGTCATTTGCATAATTACAGTCATTCAACAAGGGTTGAATATTAAAAGTTAAGGGCAGAAACCTGTGCCCTCAACCATTTTAATGTCAGAGCCAGTGTGAGTGAGTGAGTGCACAACACTTTGGGACTTTTTCATTATGTAAAAAAAAAAAAAAAAAAACAGCATTATATGGATAAAACAAGATCTGTGAACTGTAGACTCAACTATCATCTTTAATGATGTACAGCAGCAGATTCATAATTAAAGGTCAAAATAGTTTAATTATCTTCATCAGAAAAACCCTGCCAGCATGGCCAGAGTTTGTGGAGCTATTGATCAAAAGCAAAGGTGTCTACTCGACAGTACTCAATAGCCAGTGAAATGATGACGATAAACTATATTTGTGTAGCACTTTGTAAGCAGTGTTACAAAGTGTTTAAAAATAAAAATAATAATTACAATCAAGTCAGCTTTGAAGGCACCCAAAAATAGAACTTAATTCCAAATTACTCCAATTAATATAAAGTCAATAAAAATAACAATAAAAATGGGAATGCAGAGGAAACGAACAGCTTGTATTAAAGCTTTCCTTTGTAACAAACCCCCAACCTGAACAAGCACCAAGCGACTGTGAAAGGGAAACCCCCCTTTAACAGGACAAAACCTCTGGCAGAGTCAGACTCAGGAAGGGCGGCCATCTGACTTGACCGGTTGGGGGTTGAGAGGACAGAAAAGAGGAAAGAACAGCAACAACAGAACAGGAACATTCAGCTGAAAAGACAAAACACAAGATAATAAATATAAAGTTAAAGAGAAGACTCAAACTTTTCCAATAAATATAATATACACATCAGAGAATACCAAAGGACTTCCAAAAAAGAGAAAACTAAGGAATTTAACTGGATCAAGTGATGTTTGTGTGAGTCTAACAGGTATAGCGTTCTCTAAGTTGGAGGCTCTAATAGAAAAATCTTCGTTTGTGACAAACTGTGATCTGGGAACAGTTAGTAGGATACTACTTGTGGCTCTCAGAGGTCTGCAGGGCACATACCAGGTCAACAGGTCAGAGATGGAAGTTACCACCATGTAGGGCTTTGAAGATAATAAGTAGGATTGTAAAATCAATATGAAACAAAACAGGAAGAGTGTGAAGGCAAGCAAGTAAAGAGGAGATGTGATCATGTAGTGACTGGTTGTTGTCTAATAATCACTGAGTTTATATATAAGATTATCAAACATGATGTTCTTAAGTCTGTCTGACTTTAATGCCGGGAGAAGAAATCATTGAGCAACACCTGTGTAGCACAAGGCCAGTGGTCTAGTAATTGTTCACTAAAAGCAAGCAAAAGATGACCATACGTCATGCTGATGGAACATCAAAGTATGACCTTGCAGAGTGTTATCAACCTTGAGTGGTCAGAATGCAAGGAAACCCCATCTGTTTAAAGGAGGTGATAACTGTGTGATCTAAAAAAAAAGGTGGGACAATGTAGTCAGCCTCCGATAAAACGAATGTAGAATACTTAAAGGGAGAAATACGCCAAAACATAAGAGGGGAGTGTCCTAAAGGCTCCAAAACTGTATAAAAGGCGAAGGCGTTCAGTAAGTTTTCAGACTTAGGCCGGGCTACTTCTCATGCATGGTACTATTGTAACTCTACAATAAACCATCATTGGACCTGGAACCAGCTGAATCCGTCTCATCTTTGATTCTTTGTGACTTCTCATCTTTAACTCACTGACATAGGCATTAGACTTACTTAAAGTTTAGTTAAATAATTGAACATCAAGAAAAGCCACAACAATCAAACACTATACGCCCAAAGGTATTCACTCACCTGCCTTGACTCGCATATGAACTTAAGTGACATCCGATTCCTAATCTATAGGGTCCTATCACAGTTCTACGCTGGAATTCACTGAGCTCCTGAGAGCGACCCATTCTTTCACAAAGAGTTGTAAAAATAGTCTGCATGCCGAGGTGCTTGATTTTATACACCTGTGACCATGAAAGTGATTGAAACACCTGATTCCCAATTGGATGGGTGAGCGAATAGATTGGACAATATAGTGCACTTTTTTGCACCCGTAATGAGTCTTGCTGCAGCATTTTGAATTAATTGACAACAATGGAGGAAACATAAACTGATACTTAGATACAATAATTTACTCTGGAAAAGATCCAGAGGATAGACATGAATTGAAAATCTTTAAGCTAATAGGAAAACGCTTCTTTTAGGAGCCGAGTGGGAGCAATATCCAGAGTGCAAGAGGAGGATGTCATTCAGGATACTGTATTCTCTGATTCTGAAAGGGAGATGTCTTGAAATTTGTTTTTAAAAGTGGCAGAATTAACATAGGGAATAGAAAGTCAGCGAAAATTAGGCTGGATTTGAGATCTGATATTCTCCACTTTATATATGAAGTGAATCAGGAATTTCCTAGGCAACTAAAGATTAGATTCTTGAGAGAATGATGGGGAACAATTGATAGCAGTATTATTTACACCAAATAGTATTCTAGGCTTATGATTGTTACAGGATATCAGCTGAGAAAAGTAGGTTTGCAATGGCCACCAGTGCTATTGTGTGGAACCTTGGAGTTATTTTGAACAGGATTTGTTGTTTACACAGCATATTTTTTTTTTTTTTTTTTCTTCCCTTTCTTGTCAGTGTGGACATTGTGCACACGCTGTATGTATGATGCACACCGAAATTAGTCTCTGCTTTTAACCCATCAATACTAGTTTCACTAGTGAGCAGTGGGGCTGCTAGCAGGGCAGCGCCCCGGGGAGCAATTGGGAGTTAAGGGCCTTGCTCAGGGGCCCCCAGTGATTTACCATTGTGGGCAGCCCTGGGCTTGAACCTGGGTCCTCCACGCCCAAGCCCACCACTGTAACCACTAGGCCACCACTCCTCCCCCTGGGAGGCTTTTCAGGTTTGAAAAGCAGCCTTTTTCTATCTCTGTCATAACGCAGATATTAGGAGCATCCTCTCCCAAAGTGAAAACGTTTCTGTTTAATAAAACATATAGTTGGTGTAAACTTTAGTGTGATAGGACCGCAGCTGCAGCTGCAGGACCAGACAAGAGCAGCTGGTCTTCAACACAGCTTCATACTAGATCTGCTGGTGTAGACCTGCTGCAGGGGGACCCCAACATGATCAACTGAACAGTGCCACTCCTTTTTGTCTCCTCTTCTTCTTTATTTTTTTCTCTATTCACTTTTCACTTCAATCCATACTTATTAATTAGAAGTACTTCCTTGATGATCTTCTGGAAGATGTCTGTTGGACTTGTTTTGGGGTGAGATGGTGGTCAACTCAGGCAGCCATTACTGTTGCAGGAAAATCACAGGCATCAGCAGACTGAACTTAAATTTGAATCGGATAGAGCTGCATAGCAGTTGGAGAGGCTAATTAGGAGATGAGAGTAGCAGATCTGTCTGAGTGCTGTTTACGTACCCGAACAACTACTTTGACCCCAGAGGTCTGGTGGTTGGGTGTGGAGAAGAAAGAATGGTCTCTTAAGTAGAGCATGGTCCTCACAGGGAACAGTAACGTACCAGCAGAAAATTGAATGAATAACAGAGTAAGTAATCAGAATACAACCTGTTTAGTCAAGTAAAGTTTGACAAAAGAACATTTACAGCCATCTATAAAAACAATGTGTATAAAAGAAAGGAAAGTATATAATGCATTTAAAATAATACAGAATCTTTATTTTGTGAAGTTTATCACAGTTCACAGCTGAAAAATGTAATCCTTGAAAGAAAAATTAAAGTGGAGAGCACTCTTAATGTACTCGAATTAGTACCAGTACAAGATGACCAGCACAGTCCTACAGACAGTTTATCTGTCATCCCGTAACAAATGTCCCTGTTTCCTGGTTTAAATTTGGTGACTTGCCATCCACAGAATCCTTTGTCATAGATCTTCTTCCTCTTTCAAAATACCTGACATTTTGCATATGTTCACATTCTGTGGTGTTGGTGCTCTGTCTCGGCACAGTCAGAGTCTGTCTGTGGCCGATAGATAACAGGCTCCGGACCAACAAAGACGAGAATTATCTTAATTTCACTAAACACCACCAAAGCAACTATAAGTTTTCTTTTTCTGTTACAATCTTTATCCTACTGTTTTCACTTGTTCGTGTGCATGCCTGCACACTGCTCAACTTACCCCACTCCCCCACCCACCCACCCATCCACACCCAACCACCATCAACAACAACGAGTGTGACATCTAGTTCGCTGCTGAAAGACAGCTTGTATTTTATTTGGTTAGCTGGATGAGCTTCAGATGGTGTATTCAAGTGCAGTCGGATTATATAGCTCATTCAGCCATAAGGAGAAAAAAAAAGGTCCCCATTGATTCAAGATCATCCCAGAACAGCCAAGAAAGAATAAATGCAGGAGCGAGTGGCTTGTCAAAAGCCTTTGTTGTTAAACCTCTGGTACAAAGACATACTTACATTGTATGCCACATAGAAAAGATGAGCTTATGTACAATTCTGAACAAGTATTACTAACCCCCATTCCAAATAACAAGAAGACGTCTGTTAGCAAACTGAAAACTTGAGTCCATCAGTGTGACGCAGGGAATATGGATTCTGACTGCGGGGTAACAAGCCTGTTTGACTCAGCGGAAACAGCGTAGCAATTTCTTCATACACCAGCATATTTCAGCTTTATAAAAACTTTGTGGAACTGATCTCTGCTCATTCTTAGTATTTACAATATTATATACAGGAGAAGACTTAAAATAAGGGAGCAATCAAGCTTTTAAAGTTGCAGCGCCTGAAATGTGGAAAAGGGTTTCACTGCACATAAAATCTGCTTCCACATTAAAACTTCACTTTTAGAGACACATCTATTCTCCTTAGCTTTAGCCAGATTGAGTGTTTTTATCCAAACAGCTTCATTTAAAAAAAAAAAGTTTTTTTGATGTTTTTGTGTCCGTTGTTCTGTCGTGGTAGAGAGAACCGGTTTCCCCAGATTTTTTGGAAAATATAAGTCTTCCTGTTTGGGTATCTTACTCACTTTGGCAGTGTCCTCTATCCTTGTGAGTACTCATCAAAAATGTACTGTGTTTATCTTTGTGATAAATAAATGTGGTATAACAACGAAGTTGGGATGACCTCACTTGATATGGATACGTGATACTTGTAGATTTGCAGACTTTTAACAACTGCACCTGCACAACATATCCACCCACAGGCACTTTAGTAACTAGAATGACTTAATACTCATTCAACTAAGATGATTTCTTTTGACATTTTGGGTAACTGGGAACTGGATAGTCCTGGGAAAAGACAGCAAGCTCTAGTCTAGTTGCATATAGATTATGCAAAATTCTTTTATAGTTGCTGGTAATTCACTGCAATATTACCTCTGAACTCAAGAGTGGGACTAATTGGAGCTGTGCATAATTATCAGGAGGTCATTGTTATTGGTTTATAGCTGCTAAACCTTCTTATTAGTATAATTGTTAGTCTCATTATTCTTATTATTACTATTCCAGTTGTTCTGTGGGAGGAAGCCGGAGTACCCGGAGAGAACCCACGCAAGCACGGGGAGAACATGCAAACTCCACGCAGAAAGACCCACCGGGCCGGGACTCGAACCAGGAACCTTCTTGCTGTGAGGCAACAGTGCTGACCACTAAGCCACCGCCTATTATTAGTATTATTTTATTATTTTCCTTTAGTTATTTACATGATATTAATGACTGTGTAGAGGCTTTCAATACTTTTCAAACTAAAAGTTGAGCTATACTTTGTTCAGGAGAAATAGGTGAGGTCATAGTTGTAGTCCAGTTGTAGACAATCTTTCTTTCTTACTTGAGTACCTGGAATTTACGAATCTTAAATAAACCCTCTACATAACAAAAAGAGAAAGGCTCCTCATTCAAGAATGCCATCATCTTCAGATAGTAACGGGAAAGCTTTGAACTCCATGGACTTAGATATGAGGTCTGAAATACAAGAAAGGTAAATTACTTTGTAAAATATAAAAAACAAACGATTCAAAGCGACATGATATTAACATTGTCTTACTTCCAGACACATACCTTATGCAAAGAGTATATCAAAGCAAGCTGTATATAGCCTCCTTTTCTTTTTTTCACACTATTATTGACATGCCACACATGAGGAATGGATCTATTATTACATTAAAATGTTTGATGTAAAGAGAGTGCACTTGGACCTTATAATCATGATTATTGTTTATGAACTTACAATAATAACCCACACTTCTACAAAAACCTTATTTATCCTTACTAACAGGCAATAGAAAGTTCTTCAAACGAATCACCTTATGTTACCTTATTCTTATATCTGGCTAGGACATCATCAGACCATGCTGCCATGTTGGTCACCACTTTGTATTTGTTAATAGGAATTTAACATAAGTTGATTTGTTCCTAACTACTGTTCAACACAACGAACCACGATGTTTTAGGGGATGCTGTCAAAGCTTTTTAAACAATAGCTGATAGCTTAGTAAGCCCAAAAGGAGTGGGGCCAGATTTCACAAAGATTACATAATATCCACTATGTTTTTGATAATGTTTTTTTATAACCTGTTGGTACGGGATTACTTTTTCATTTATTTAAATTCTTCATACTGTTTTGTAATTTCTTAATTTTTTTCTTTAAGGTGACCTTGGGTGTAGAAAGGCGCCAACAAATAAAATGTATTTTTTTTAATTATAAAATGAATGATCTGTGGAGTGAAGCAGTACAGTGAAAATCTCTTTGTGACATAGAGGGCATAATTATTTTTATGGTAATCTCCTCCATAACTACTTAATACTTTCAACTTCTGTCTGTTCTTTCTGGCGAAAGCTTGAGGGACAGAATCAAAGTGATGCATGGGACATAGTTTTTTTTTTTAATTCTTTGGAGTGACTTCATGCACCAGTACATGACAGTAAAAGCAATTATTGCCAAAGAAATAAAGACGAAAGTTTCACTCACTACCAATCTGTGGATGTCTTGTACTATGGATGCATACATTACCATGCTAATTGCATTAGACATCTGGGAGTTTGAAATGTTCCTCTCATAGACTAAAAGGAACATTTGAAGAGTGGGAATTCACTGGGATTTTTTGCAGTATCCATAACAATGCAAGCAGCATGAACCTGACAATTGAGCTTTGTGAGTAGTTTCCCTACACAGTTACACTTTTCACACAGTTCAACTAGCTGAATAATCAGGCTGGAACATGACCAGTGATGCTGCAAGATATTAATCCCTTTTTATGTTCTTTAGCATATTTATGGAAAAGAACACTAAGTACATCTGAAATCAAAAGTTAACAAACTCCAAAAATACTGCACTGACCGTGGAATTCATCATTTTATTTCGCTCTGTTTTTTTTTTGGTTTTACGTACTATCTGTTAACTAGGGCACAAACATTTTGTGCCTTGGTTAGCAATACCAATTAAAAATTAAAATGTTTGCATTTTAATCTATTTCTGAAGTTACTTTTCTTGTGCATAGGTTACGTGAAGGTCATTGTGTCCTTTACCAGCCCTCTTTGACAATTTAAACAGTTAAATAATAACAACTGACTACTGACAAATGACCACATAATTCTGTCAGAGAGGACTTAATTCACTAATCAATAACACAAAAGTCAGAACAGACAAAGAGACAAGACAGTGAAGAGTGTGGTGATTGCAGTATTGAGATAGTGTTTTGTGATGTGTATAAATAAAGGTGTGGTGGGTTGTTACAATAAAGACAGACATGTAATGTAATGCAGACAAATACACAAATACCTATATACATACAGTTGCCTAATATATGTATGTATGTATGTATGTATGTTTGCATGTATTTGTATTTGGATGTATGTATGTATGTATGTATGTGTGTATGTATGTATGTATGTATGTATGTTTGTATGTATGTATGTATGTATGTATGTATGTATGTATGTATGTATGTATGTATGTATGTATGTATGTATGTATGTATGTATGTATGTATGTATGTATGTATGTACATGCATGCATGTATGTATGTACATGCATGCATGTATGTATGTACATGCATGCATGTATGTATGTATGTATGTATGTATGTATGTATGTATGTATGTATGTATGTATGTATGTATTATGTATTATGTATGTATGTATGTATGTATGTATGTATGTATGTATGTATGTATGTATGTATGTATGTATGTATGTATGTCCCAGCTTATTACAGGCAAGAGGCAGGAATGCACCAAGGACTGTGTGTCAGCCAAACAAGTAAGAAGGGTAATTGAACACTAGTCAATCACATGACCACTATTATGACTATTATGAAAAACCTGTCAGCTATTAAACATTTGTTGTGAAGTACTAGATACACAGTTCATGTTTATTGTAGCAGAATTGCAGAAAAATGATAGATCTGTGACATTCAATAAAAGTTAACATATTTATATTGAATATTCACACTATTCATTTCAGTATGACATTTATTGTTACGAACTTTGTTTTTCTTAATTTGTAAACACTTTTAATACAAGATTCCTTCTGTTTACAGTCACAAATGAGGTGCACTCATTCATGGTGTAATGCTTCTGTGTGCTGTTCACTGCAGCTTTTTATAATGAGTCATCGCATTTTCTCCCACGCAGTGTGTGAATAACATTTCAGAGGGAATAGACAAATCAAACGCTTTTTATATCTAGACCTTTTAATCAGGATCAGACCTGTCCTTAATAACTGACAGCCAATTCTGTATGCGAAATGCATGTGCTACCTCAACAAATTGCTTCACAAGGGACCAGAAATATGGCCCTGATTAGATGAAATCTGTAAAGATAAACTTCACGTTCTTACTTTAACGTCAAGCCTCAAATATAGCAGGTTCCAATTAAACACAATCACATAACTACCTTTTTCTAAATAAAGTTTCAACTGTAAATGAAAAGAATGTCACTGATTGTGCTGAATCCTATTGCTATTTATCATGTTATTATAGCAGCTGCAGCTTTAATCAGAGAACTATGTGTTAATGTGTTGGTGGTGGCTTCTGCTACTGCCTGAAGTCAAACTTCTGTCCCAATCTATGTCTCAAAGTTTGTTTGCTTGCTGAGGCAACGCAGGTTTCTCCCTCTAATTGTCTCTTTGGGGACAGAGGTCTTCATGTGTGAAGGAAGAGAGCAAGAATGAGTTTTTGACCCACTTTTATCTGACCTCAGCTGAAACACGGAGTCTTACAAGAGACTCTGGTCTCTGGTGCAGTGATCAGCTCTGCAACCAGACACTATGAAACAAAAACGTGTTTTTGCAGGACTTGTTAATTTACCGAAGAAGACTTTTGTATCTTATATACATTTTTTAATCATTGTATAAAAGCTTAAATTTAATGAGATGTAAAACAAAAGAACGTTAACAGAACCATGGTAAATATAAATATTTTAACATTATTATGGCTAGATGATGGAAGAACTTGAGTCTTTATTAAAGACTGTAGTGAGAGGCAAATAGGAATTCTTTGTGTTAAATTTTGGTTTATGAAAGGAAGCACTTGCAAATTTTTAATCAATAAGAAAACAAGTTTGGCATGCTTTTTTGTCCTTAAGCTATACCTCCGTACAATACAACTGTAATAATGTCATGTGTCAACCCTGTGTTTTTGTTTTTTTTTTACTTTTTCCTCAGAACTCAGCCTAGAAATCTAGATGTACAGCTGGCAAATTTAAATTTCTTTGCAGATACTGTATGGTTCATTACCATCTGGTGGAGCTCAATAACTATGCTCAAAAGTCATCACGAGCCAATCAAATCAGTCTGTGATTGGATGAAACTCATCTAATTCACAAATGGTAAGAGGCATCTGGTAAACTTGCTCTAAAAATAAAGTTAGCTATGCAAGAAGTAATCTGAATATGATGGTGTAAATCTGTCTAATGTTAGATGTAGCCAGCTGCATTACACACAATCCCTGATGTGAAAGAGTTTAGTTTGCAAAAGCAGCAGTCGTTGCATTTTATTACATTGCTGATTGCTGTCTGTCTCACTCCACACACTCCCGTGACTCATTTTCGCCAATCTGAATACGTCACGTTGTGCTTGCTCTGATTGGTCTTAGTGCTAACTAACCACATGCAAAGGCAGTTTGAAACACAACAGTGGCACCACTCCTTGGATCGGGAGATCCAACGGGTCAGATCCTACATCTGTCTAGATGTGGTTCTGATCTATCAGGTTACAGAACTCATGCATCACAATTGAACTGTTCCTGCTTTGATTCACCTTTGTGAATCATCCAGTTTGAACCATTTTATTTGCACTCAGATTTCAGACTTTTCCTGCTTGTCAAACTTAAGCTCTTGGATTTTTGTTTGTAGCTGTTGGATTTCTGTGAAAAAGCCCTATAAAACTGAGTTGATGAAGTCCCAGACATGACACTGATGTGCTCAGGAGTTTTGATTTACTTCATACCTTCCCTTATTTATTATGTACTACAGTGTAATTTCAAGTCATAAGAGGGCATTTTATGGAGAAGATTTAATGCCAAGTTAACTATCTTAGTAACAGTGTCCATGCTTTCTTGTCAGTAGTCTTTTAAATACTGCCTTTTCTTTACAGCCTTTTCTTTATAGAATGTTTTTATTTTTCCCCCAGACTCGATGTGTGTATTTCGCCTCTTTTCAGAAAGATGATTGTTCAGATATGTCCTTTTTTCCACCTTTCCTAGATTGACAAAAATGGGGTAAAATGAGAGCTGGTTTTGTTCCTTAACAGAGTGTGATGTCAGAGAATTCCTAGAAACATCCTGATGATGTCTTACACCATCAACATTATCAAAGGGACGCAAAAGAAAACAGAGAAAACATCTTTATCGCCACAGAGTTATCTTCACCCATTCAAAATAACTTAATGTTTAATTGTGAACACACAAAAATTAGAGAGTTGAGTAAAGTAAGAAAAAAGTTGTGGTTAATCTGCAATAATTCACGTCAGACCATGAATAAAACAAGCATTAAATTTGCATGAAGTGACATTAAAATGTACAAAGCAAACAGCACGACTTCCATTCTTGTCTCTTTACAAGAGCACCATGTATATCACCTGTGAGGTCACATTCACAGATATATCACTGAGTTGTTCACATAATACTCAAGTGTTTCTCTGGCATAGTGAGAACACAGCTTTCCAAAACAAAACATTACCCCGGCTGTGAAGTACGGTGGGGCCAACGTCATGCTTTTGCCTCACTTGGCTGCCTCGAGGCATGGGCCATGCCGTTGCCATCATTGAGAGGAAAATAAATTCCAAGATTTGTCAAAACATCTTACAAGATAATATCATGGTAGATGTCCACTAGCTGAAGCTTTGTAGTAAAGTGATGCAGCAGGACAATGACCATAAACCTCAAAGTAAATTCAACAAGAGCTGATGTGGAATGGCCTCAAAAGAGCAACAGAGATCCAATAAAACGTCTTTGAGCTAATATAGGTGCAGTCAAAAATCCTCCTGAACATTGTGCAGGTCTAAAGAATTCACATCGTTGAAGTCCTTAGAAACATAGAAGACACTCACCTTTCACCACTGTGAAGGTCTAATGGGTTTTGTTAAATATAGATATCAGACACCAGAATTGTTTTGTATTATTGACTTAAGCACATTGTGTTTGTGCTGTGACACGGATCACATTCTGGAGCAAATTAAATCACACACACACACACACACACACACACACACACACACACACACACACACACACACACACACACACACACACACACACACACACACACACACACACACACACCAAAGAAGAATTCCAAGTAGTGTGCATACTTTATTTGCCACTGTGTGCCATGATAAAACAATTAGGCTCACTGAGTAAAAAATGATTTTATGTGATTTTAAATCATAGAACAGGTGACGCTGGGGGGTGGGGGGGGTGACACAAAAATATGCCTCTGGAAGAAGGTTATTTGTGGGTTTTTGTGTCTTTTTTTTTAGTGTAGGCGAATGCTGTTTTGACATTCTAGTGTGCCACAGATTTCCGATGAGGAAAGAAGAAAAAGGGATGTTTCCTAAGGGAGAACAACTCAGAATGTCACAGCAGAGGGTATGATAATGCACACGTCTGTGTTTGTGACAGTTTGTGTGTGAAACAGAGAAGAGAAAGAATGAAAGACAAAAACAGGTTAAAGTGTGGAAACTAGTCTACATGCAGTCATAAAGTTTTGTTATTGTTTTTCTTATAATGAAGCACACAATGAGATACTGGAATTATTAACAACAACATTTTTTCCATTTATTTAGCTTTTGAGAAAGCATGGAGTCACTGAATGGATGAAGTTAAGTTGTTTTTTTTTTTTTTTTTTTGTTTTTTTGGTGTAAAAGCCATAAACTTAGATGCTTTTTTTTTTTTTTTTTTTATCATGAAATTGGCACAGTTGGAGAAAGTGACAGAATCACTGAAAAAACAAAAGAAACTACAAATGTGCCAGTTACAGAGCAAAGCAATAGACAGAGACTTTCTGGAACAGAAACACACAGGCCATCACACCAGAAGATGTCACATCACTGGAGTTAGTGAAACTGCCCAGATATTTATGAGGCAGTTTAAGGTTGTTTTTATTTAGTTTTTTTTTTTTTTTTTTTCTGTTTTTTTGTTAGTGTAGGCGAAATGTACAACCCACAAAAGGAGAGTGTCATGTTAAATGGTCAGAGTTTCCCCGCAACCCATAATCCATCCTTCCATGATCTATAAACACTTATTAGGGCAAGGGGATCTGTTGGAGTTTATACCAGTTCTCTCCAGGGAAAGGTACAGCAAGGACAGGTCACCGGTCCATCCAAGATTCACATACAGACGGACAACCACACACAGACCTACAGTCCTATGGGCAATTTAGAGTCACCTGTTAACCGGAGACACATGTTTTTGGACTGTGAGGGGAAGACGCAGTACTCAGAGAAAAGCCACACAGGCAGGGGGGAGAACATGAATACTCCACACAGACAGGAGTCCAACCGGGAACCTTCTTACTGTGTCATGACCATTCTTATCAAACTACAAACTATCCGGTACATAAAAACAGCAACAGACCCCTTACAAATCAAACTGGGCCCATTAACACCACACTTTGACTGTTTAATCAAATAAAAAATAAAAAATAAATTGCTATCTTTCCAATCTAACAGTCTGAGCTGTTGTTTGAAATATTGATGTAGTCTCAACTTTACACTTCAAGTTAAGCTAGAAAGCAAATAAACAAATGTCATCCTCTCTAAACTGAAAGAGAGGCAAGGACATTTATGCATGCATTTTGTTATTATTATCTTAGCTCCATCTCATTCTGAACCCATCAAAATATATCTAAAAAGGATTTTAGAAACAAAGTAAAATGTCTCTGCAGAGAAATACACCACAGAACAGTTACAGGGACTGTTATGTGGTTACTGAAAGGCATTCCCCTTGTATGAGTCTATATATTTTTCTTTTTTAAACAACAATTCTCTATAGGATATTGCTTATGCTATAAAAATGTGACATCTGCTACCAATGCAAATAAAAAAAAAAAACATTCAAATTGTGGCAACATGAGTCTACTTTTTGCCATAAATGACCAATAATGACCTAATTTGTATGGCAGTAATTTTTTTTGACGATATGTATCATCCATCAAAAATGCCAAACTAAAAATAAAAACTATTCTCTTTCAGGACTCTAATGGCAAATGTTAAATTATCTCAAAGGATGTAGTTACAATATGTGAGGTAATATTCAACAAATCCCTTTGTTTAGGGCACTTAAGACAAGCTAAAATCAGAACAACCCTATAACTATAGTCAGATTTATGTCTGATTTTATGTCTATATAATCTCTTCCAGAGAGCTGTATTCATTTCTCATGTCAATACCAAAAATAGTTTTGCATTAAGTCACATGCTAGCATGTCAGCCTTTGTAATAACACACAGACAGACTGATACTGTAGGTGACATGTGGACAACATGCACTTCTAATTCCCTATCTGATTCCATGCAGACCCAGAGACCGATAAAACAGAAGCAATGTACATGATGAGCCTGAAATCCCAGCATGACAGAGGAGGGAACACCAAGGCTCATTAACAGCAGCAGCCTGGACTCATCCCGGTACTCATTCCGGGGAGGACGAGCCAACTCACTCTATTATAAGGAAGAGAGAGAGAGAGAATTTTCTAAAGGGCATGGCCATCTGGAGCAAACCTCTCTCATATTTTTTTTCTAAACAGTGTAGACAGCCCAGACCCATCAAGCAGGTTGATAATCAGGTACCGTGGAATTTCATTCATGCTCCTCTGGATAGGGTCAATTGTGGCCGCTGGCGAAATGTAACAAGTGGATGGAAATGATTTAGAAAAGAAATCTAGGATCATTGCAAAGGAGTGTTCTCAAAAAAAAAAGAAAAAAAAAACTGGGAGAAATAGCTAAAAGAACTCAGAGCAGCACTGCCGTTTAAAGCAACAGAGTTGAGGAAGTAGGACAGGAGTTTAAGTAAAAATGAGTACAAGCAAGCCTTTTCCTTCATATTGTTCAGTGTCCAGGAAATGTCAGCGGAATGCCGCAGGGATAGGTGAAAGCCTAGTATCCAGTGTTGAGATGATACTTGTCCCCTAAGGACAAATGGCTGCACGTGAAAAATTGATATGAGGCAGAAAATAGACTTCCAGTCCATTATAGAGAAAAAAAACCTGTAAGACTACAAGAGGAAGAATCTAAATTATAGTAGCACAATTTACTCAAATTAATTATTCACTGGGCAGCATTAATTATTCACTCAGTTACAAAGACACAATGTTGAGCTTGTTTAAGTGTACATCCACAGAAAAACTAATGAGAGACGACTCACTGATTGATGGCGAAGTCCTTGGGCCATTTGGTTGACTGCAGCATGAAGAAAACCCACCTGCATAAAGCTCTCCCAATATTTGTAGCAGATTTGAATTCAATTGGAAACATATTTGTTTCTCTGTCAACATAAAACAATGCATTCCTGGAAACCACCTCACAGGGACGTCGTTTTAGGACTGCATTGTTTGAGCAAATCCTTCGAGTCTGAGAAGTAACCACTGTTTCAGATTAGCACCATATTATACACACATCTGAAGTGCTCGCAAAGTGCTGTTGCAATAATCACATTGCTTTTCAACTCAAGGGAACTGTTAAACATGCTCACAAGTAACAGGGAGTCATAATAAGTCATCTGCCAACAAGTCTGCAAGGAACACTGCTTCACTGCATCCATTGCTCAGGGCAGACACATAGATAATCATAGCATGACAGTGGGTTTTACATTTCACATAACCCGCAGCACATTACCAGCTGTTATTTACAGTGTAAATACTGCTCATTAATTGTTAATCAAACCCTTAAGGTCTGGTTGACAGAAAGGAACTGTTGTTTTTTTTTTTTTTTCTTTTTTCACAAACATTATAAACCATGGTAAATGTACTGATCAAAGTGCTGCACATGCATTATTTATGCATTAATGATGCAATATGTAAAGGCCATGGCCATTGTCTGCGCACATAATCATTCATAATGTGGAACATCTGCATGATACATAATCTAGATAACCAGTTTATGCACATTTGTTATATGTACCAGATGGCCATATTCAGAAGGTTAATCCAAATACATTAGCTCTTTATTTTGACACCTGATTATCTGGATCAATACATTTTTTTTCTACAAATCATAAAAAACATTTTCAGTGAAACCCCAAAAATGATGAAAAAACAGCTTGGCAGATGTCTTTTCTTGCCATGAACCAGATACTTGTGGGAATACAAGGCTCTGAGATGCCACAAATGAGACTGCACAGCTGTCACGGCTTCATCCATGCCAGCGTTGTTCTGAATGTCAGTCGCATTACATTTGTGTGACTACGTTCCTCTGCTCTGCTTCGTGGATGTGAGGCTCTGTCGAGTACCTGTTATTCCTCTTTTTGGGTATCTCATTTCCAGTGTGTATTTCATTCATTCCTGCCATGGCCAAGTGGCTCTTGCTGTGAGCACCTCAAAGGAGCCAACCCAAGAAGATCTTGAAACAAAGCAGGGGGCCAAGAAGGAAAAAGTGGTGGCCTACGTAGGAGCCACAAATCTGATGTGTGTCAGATTTCTTGTGTTCTTTGATGGCTAAACTACAAATACATGATTAGATGGATAAAAAAATTAAAGATTGTTGGTTGTTTTAAAGAGCACCAGACTCATTATATATATGAATAATAATTGCTTAAATGAACGCTATACTCATTGAATTTCCGTTTATCACTTGCAGCACAACAGTATACACACATAACAAGGTTAATCTTGCTTGTAAAGCTACACGGAACTGTGTCTTGATTATATTACCGTATAAGTAGTGTAATAAGGGTGTTAATGATGCTTTAAGTGTTTACTAAAATGCTTGCTGCTTTGTGTTTAGTTCACTTTTTTATCACCAGGACTATGTGACTAACTTCAATATCTGCAAATGAAAGCATTTATCATTGTGATGAAAGGAAAAAAGACTGATATGGTGTAACACAAAAGGTGAATTGTGTAAGGTGCCCAAGTATCACAAACGTGAACACATTAAAAGGAAACTCTCTGTACCTTTTTCTGAGATCCTGCATCCCTCAGGTGGCCACACAAAGATGCATGAGTCAAGCTCGTCTCTTTGTTTGGGGCTGCCTTGCTCTGAAAATATGTCTTTCGGTGAATATTTCATACTTGCAGTCGAGTCAGGTATGACAGCCAGAGCTCAGACTAGTATTATCTTCACCATACAACAACTTGACATCATTTATCTGTGGTCCACCAACAAGCACATAACTTACTAAAATTCATTTAGAGCCATCAAACAAGCTTCACATGTCAGGAGATCTCAGCAACCATCCCTGCATGAACCCAAGCCTCAGTAGATATAAGAACCTCATGAAAGACTATTTTTGAGGGAAATGTTCCAGCAGCAGTTAGACAATGTTTATTAGCGTTTGCCAACTTTTACACGACGTTTACACGACCCCAGGCAATATATGAAATTTCCCTCCAGGGATTATAAACTAACCCGTGAAAAGCAACCATAGCTTTGCATGTCCAGTTGAGGAATATACAAATGTGGATAAACCTGCCCAGAAGAAAAGACTTAACAGCTCCAACAAACACTGCAAAGCAACGCAGATGTAGGTTAAGCCCATCAACGGTGACTCAGGGAAATCTTTTGTTGGTTGAGCTGTCAGGAGTTCTCAGTTGACAAAGGAAGTGTAATTCTTGTAATTCTCCGCATCTTGTCCTGCAAGACTTCTCTTCAAAACAACAAAAAAAAAATCTCAATGTTGAAGAAAGTAAACTAAAACATCTTTAGTCTTGTTAATCTATTCTGACAAATTATTGCGATTGCCACTACTGCTTTTAGGAAAATACTCAGATGATGAAGGCAGCGGATGATCATTGAAATGATTCAGAGGTAAAGCCGTTATGTAATGTACAATCATTAAGTGGTGTTACAGGAGAACTACATTGTATTAATGAGGCCAAAAACGGCTGAAAACTAGATTTTGATGACTTTAGATATCCAGCTCTGCCAGAGACATGGAAATTCACAAAAAGTGTTTCCATTACACTTGCCATAAACTGGATTATGGAATTACCTGAAAAAAAAACACCTCCTGGAAGCATTAAATTATATTTGATAATCAGGAGTTTTTTAGTGCTATTTCCGTTACAGGATTTCTTTTTTGATATTTGGTTTTGTGCAAATCTAGCGGTAATGGAAACACGCCTAATAACTCAACAAAGGAAACAGAAAGGTGGTTCTAATTCATGTGAGATCATTTTCTGACCCTGAAGGGGTGCAGCGCAAGTTACTTGACTTTAAAGGTTTCATTGCAGCTTATTCACAATTGTTAATTAAGACACTTGAAACTGTGCATCAAAGATGTTTATGAGGGAGAGTGGAGGTTCAGAAGGAAGACGTTTCAGTGGGAACACAACGGTTTTTGGGTAACACACTGATGGACACCTCAAAGGTCCAAGTGGCAACAGAAGTGCATGAAGCAAATATAAAATGTTAAAAGTGAAACCAGTCGGCCACTATGGCGATGTATCCTTTGGAAACCTTGAGGAAGCTAGAATCCATGTCCAGTTAAATACACTTTAGTTCATACAAATAAATAATATTCAAATGAAATCAATTCCAGTTAATTCTAGTTTTGAATATTTAAATCGCTAAATTTCAATACAATCTGATTCAATACAGTCCAATTAGGCACTTATAATTTGTACAATGCCAACATTTTGTAAAAAGGACAGCGTGTGAAAAGCTACCAAGTACATCATGTGACCAGCAGTCTAGGGATGTAGCAGCAAAACCAAAAGGATGACTCAGTCACCTGAGTCACCCCGAGCTACTCAGTTAATCTGAAAGAAAAGTTTTAAGTTTATTCTAAAAGTAAAGAGGAATCTGAATCCTAAACCCAAGCTGAGAGCTGCTATAAAAAGTCAGGAGTCTGAAAAGTACCCTGTCTAGTTTTACAAAGTTTAGATACCAAATACATCTGTAATCTCAGAGCAACTGAGTTTTTTCAAGATACAGTGGGGAGGACGTTATTAAGAGTTACATGTCCGAGAAAAGGGATTTTTAATTCAGAGTGCCAATAAAGTGGTTAAAGTCGGAGTAATGTAATCTCTGTCCTCCTAAATCTATGAAATCTAGCTGAAGTGTTTTGAATCAACCAGAGATTATTCATAGATATTTTGTGACATCTGATGACAAATAATCACAGTGAACTGCCCTATAACAAACCAAAAAACTAGTTATTCTGCATCCTTCTAATTCAGACTGAATTTTGTGATTGTTATGTAGGTGAACAAATGAACTTCAAGTTACTCATTTTACAAATTAGTTAAATGGGAATTACTGGGTCACATATAATAAAGAATACGTTTCCACACAGTGTGTCTTGCTGCCAAAGTGATGCCATGCAAAGTGACTTCATGCTAGAAACTTTATATCTCAAAGAAATCAAATCATATCACATAGGCAGGATACACGGTGCTACAAATACGGAGTTTTATTTGCTCTGCTATAATTCTAATTATAGAAAGAAAGCAGAAATTTAGAAGGCTTTGTTGTCATGAATTGTGGTGAATTATGCTGCCATCAAATCATGCAATCATGGTTTTTCTGTAACTATTTGTATAAAAATATCTGAATTAAGTTTTTAGAAAGACCGATTTAAAAAAAGTCAAGACCAAAGTCAAGACCAATTAAAATGCTGTGGCAGGAACTTTAAAAGCTGAGAATAAATAAAGGTGTGCAGACCTTAATAAGCTGGAGCAAAGCCAGGAAGACGAGTGGACCAAAAACTGAAAGCGTTACTTAAATACTTGAGGCTGTTGCTGCTCAAAGGTTAGCAAACTACTGAGTCATGAGATGTAATGAGTTTTTCCATCCATTGCTTCTGCACCTTGGCTCACCATTTGTAAAATTCAGCCGCAGTGCAACATGTCTTGTGTATTCTTTTGATGTTTGATTAATCTGATTTTTTAAAAATTATTTATTTTATTTCAAGACGTAGTATAAACCAGATGAGTGCTTATTATGATCTGATACAAAATCTTACAATTGGAAAAAGGTGTATTTTCTTTATCACAACAATACCCCTCAAATGTGAAAAAAATAAATGAAAACAATCTATCAGATTAAAGACTACAGGAAATTGGAATACAGGAAATATGTCCCTGTTTATAGAGACAAGCCCATCTGAGAACTTCTATCAGATAAGTGCTTTTCCCCTTCGGTGTTACAACACGACAAAACAGAACAAAGCACACAGCTCTTGTTATTTTATTTATTTTTCCCTATTTGGGGTGTAATAAGATCCACACATTAAAGAAGAGGATCAGATAATTACTTTCAGTACGATTTTTAGGGATTATTGGAATCTGTAGACCCAGTAGGAACACGTGGACCTTCTTGGGTCAAATCAAAAACTAAGGATAACTAAAAACTAAGCAAATAATACGTGAAAGTTAGAACAGATTAAGGATTAATGCAGATTTCAATAAAGCTACTTTTACATGTTTTAACATTCAGATAATTATAATATATATAATGTATACTGTATACTTCAGCAGATCTTGGCAACAAGCTGATTTTTAATTCAGTTCAGTTCAATTGAAATTACCTGTTTTAATTAAATTGCCTGGGGTGGCTGGCCCATAGTGGGCGAAAGTGCATTGCTCTCCATAAGCAACACAAAAAAAATAAATAAATAAATAAAAGAATTAGTGTATTTTGCCATTCTTAGTCTTAATATTTTTGTCCAATCAGCAACCTGATCCAGGCTGCTGATGCCACAACAATATTTAGCCTGAATGTCACTTCCCAACCAGAAGTCCCGCCCCCTTGGGGTGGTTTCAGTCACATTCAAAATCACCCCAGGTGCTCTCAGAGACTTGCGAGGCAAGGATGAGAGCGAGGGGTCCAGCAACCCAGGGATTTTTCGTGGACTGGTCAAGTTAGTGCTGTCGCTGGACGAGGTGTTTGAAGACTGTGGTAGTTCTCAGGTGCTCCTCAGAGAGCACATCAAAGACGGTGCAGAATGAGCTGCTGTCGCATGGCATCTGTCATCAGAGAAGGTATGTGGAGGAGGTTAAAGTAGCTAGATTTGATCCAAGCAAATGAAAACATGCCGTGGAGGATCGGTTCTTTGAATTTGTCCCCATCTTGTCAACAACCAGCTCCAT
Source organism: Xenentodon cancila (assembly GCA_014839995.1). Taxonomy (NCBI): domain Eukaryota; kingdom Metazoa; phylum Chordata; class Actinopteri; order Beloniformes; family Belonidae; genus Xenentodon; species Xenentodon cancila. The sequence goes on from CM026203.1 coordinate 3,501,896, forward strand.
AGCCGGTGCAGTTTTGATGAGGCTGAACAGCATTTTCGCTGATGATAACTAGTGTAAACTTATTGTGCAAGCCTACAGTCATGGCCAAAAGTTTTGAGAATGACACAAATATTAGTTTTCACAAAGTTTGCTGCTAAACTGGTTTTAGATCTTTGTTTCAGTTGTTTCTGTGATGTACTGAAATATAATTACAAGCACTTCATATGTTTCAAAGGCTTTTATCGACAATTGCATGGAGTTTATGCAAAGAGTCAGTATTTGCAGTGTTGGACCTTCTTTTTCAGGACCTCTGCAATTCAACTGGGCATGCTCTCAATCAACTTCTGGGCCAAATCCTGACTGATAGCAACCCATTCTTTCATAATTACTTATTGGGGTTTGTCAGAATTAGTGGGTTTTGTTTGTCCACCCACCTCTTGAGGATTGACCACAAGTTCTCAATGGGATTAAGATCTTGGGAGTTTCCAGGCCATGGACCTAAAATTTCAAGGTTTCAGTCCCCGAGCCACTAAGTTATCACTTTTGCCTTATAGCACGGTGCTCCATCGTGCTGGAAAATGCATTGTTCTTCACCAAACAGTTGTTGGATTGTTGGAAGAAGTTGCTGTTGGAGGGTGTTTTAGATCCATTCTTTATTCATGGCTGTGTTTTGGGGCAAAATTGAGAGTGAGCCCACTCCCTTGGATGAGAAGAAACCCCACACATGAATGGTCTCAGGATGCTTTACTGTTGGCAAGACACAGGACTGATGGTAGCGCTCACCTTTTCTTCTCTGGACAAGCCTTTTTCCAGATGCCCCTCCAGCCTTGTGCTCGTCAACATTCTCACCTGAGTTAACAAGACGATTACTGAAATGATCTTAGCAGGTCCTTTAATGACAGCAATGAAATGCAGTGGAAAGTTTTTTTCAGGATTAAGTTAATTTTCATGGCAAAGAAGGACTATGCAATTCATCTGATCAGTCTTCATAACATTTTGGAGTATATGCAAATTGCTATTATAAAAACTTAAGCAGCAACTTCTCCAATTTCCAATATTTATGTAATTCTCAAAACATTTGGCCACGACTGTACAACGGGGCCAGTGTGATGAGGGGGGAAAGGGCTGGTGTACAGGAAAAGGTACGGGAAGACTACAAATATGCCCATTATTTGCATTGTTATGCACACCAGCTGAATTTAATCACGCAGCCACTCCAAACCACTCCACACATCCCAGCAGTGACTTTTTGTCTCTGACTTAAGTGGGTTTTCCAGTTTTTTTTAACCCGGTCACCCAAATGCACAGCCCTTCTTGACCAGATTTTTGCACGATGGCTGCCCAGAGCATCATTCACTAGATGAAAGTTCAACAGCAGGATCGTGAGTACTGTGTACGAGAACCCGGTCGACCTCAGAGAGTGTTTTGAGACCATCAGGTCAGACAGCTCAAATTTACAGCACAACAGTGAGGGCGGCATCTGGCTTCCTGAGGATGCTGCAGGATGAAGAGTTCTGTTTTTTTCCTGCAGCTGTTTCATCAAATCATGTTTCATGTTGACATGATGTACCAGCAGCTGCAGAAGAGGGACATTGACGTGTTGTTCATCAAATGTCCCCTGCAGAACTTCACCTGCAGTGTTCCGGCCATCAGGTAAGATAATACAGTATAGTAATTATGATAATATTTAGGCACATGTTTTTACAAAATATCTGCATGTTGTGATGGGAATAATCTATAGGAACTCAAAAGTAATGAACCAGTTTAGACAGCTGCATTTGTATGCATAAGTTAAGCACATCAAGAAATAATGATATATTATTCAGCCATTTCCAAAAATCTATGCAATGGGTTTTATGTGAAGCTTCACTACTTCCTGAATATAAGGTTGCTCTTTGTCTCCTGTTTTACATTATTGGACAAACTGATTAGTCCAGGTGTGTCGGACCATTGTGACTACTCTTTCTATTACTTACCAGTATTACTGTACTGTGAATTTTTGATAATGACAATAACATGCTGCCTCGCTTATCTTATAACACTTTTGACCTGTCTTCTTTCAGGGACCAAAGCTCTCTTTAACAGCAGCAGCAAGAAGCGCCAGGCGTCACAAGATCTAGGAGAGCATCCCCATAACCACTCTGATGACAACAGCTGAAGCTGGGAAGTGTTTCTTCCCCTTGAAGACAATCAAGACGTTGCTGAGAAACACAATGAGACAGGAGCTTCTGAACGCATTGGTCCTGCTTTCCATGGAGAGAAAAATGGTCAGGAACATGTCTCATTTCACTGAGAGGGTAATGGATAACTTTTCCTGCCTGAAAAAGAGACAAGCAAAATTCCAATATAAGTGATGTGTGAGTGTGTTACTGTATTCAATAGTGAGTTATGTTGAATTGTAAATGGTTTTTGATGAGTATCAAAGTAGATTTGATTATCACTGGGGCATCCATGATAGACCAGGCATCTGAAAGGGATTCCTGAAAGGGCCGGTGTGGCTGCAGGTTTTTGTTCCAACCAAGCAGCTGAGTCTGGTGTGCTGCTGCTTGGACTAATTTGGAATAACAATAACAATTATTACTTCACTAACGTCCCCCTGTTATTGAATGTACTCAGACTCCAGGCTTATGAGTGGTTATAAGTTTCCAGAAGTAAAATAGGAGTTAAATATCAGGTTAGTTTCATGTGGAATCAGCTCCCAGTTAGTGTTCTGGACAGACATTTCTAGGCATTTCTAGCTTTAAGATTTGGTTTAAACAATTCCTTTTTGATAAATCTTATAGTTGAGGCTGGTTCGAATGGCCCTAAAACCTACCCTTTAGTTGTGGAACTATAATCCTAGACTGCTGGAGCGCACCCCCATGATGCACTGGGCTCTTACCTCACTAATCTCTACATGTATGCGTTTCAGTTTATTGCTGTTGGTCGGAAATTCGAAAGATCACATCACATAACACACAGTATTGACAGTGGTGGTTACTTTAAAGGCTGAAAGCAAAACAGTCAGCAAGATGATGCTGTCAAGCAAACAAAACCAAAAACGTCATCAAACATAATTAAAGGGCGGCGAGACCAGTAAACCACCATAATAATCGCAACTGGGTATCTCGACTCGAGTCCTACATCATATGTAGAACTGCTCTTAAAAAAGGTGAATTATTGTATTAATGTCAATCCATGTCATTATTTTTTATGTCTCTTGTTGTACTTAAAGCATGTATCCTTGACATTTCTTTGCTGTTCTCTCACCCCTAACTTGGTTAAGGCAGAAAGCTATGGTTCCTGAACCTGATTTTATGGGCAGTGTCTTCTTGTTTAAAAGGAGTTCTTCTTTTTCCCTCTCACCCTCCTGCTTGTGCATGCTTGGGAGGGGAAATTTAATAGAACTAATGATTCTACGCAATCTGTTGGTTTGCTCAGCAAGGCAAGGAGGCTGCACATAAATAAAGTTTTTTACCAGACACAGCTGAAACACAAAAGTAATATACAACCAACATCAATGGCAGGATGGAGGTTTTCCCGGTCAAACATTGCTGGCATCAAAATGAGCAGTGTTACTCATTTTACTTGTTGGGGGTTTTAATGTTTTAATGTCTATTGAAATAAAAAAAAACAAACAAGCAAAAACAAACCCAAATCTATAATCTGAAATAGATCATCTAAAAATAGCTGCAGACCTTTTTTTGGGTGAAACCTTATGGTACATACTACCATGAAAGAGGGATGATTTTTGAATATAATGTACATTTGGACGCTGTGGATGAGAAGTGGTTGTTCTTATATTTCAAATCCTATTTTAAAGACGACTGTGGAAATTGCTTTTTCTGCTTTTTTCAAGTTATTCAGGCTTACCCAGATGCACAGAACTCAGAACTGTGAAAACTGTCAGCAAAAGCTAAATCTCACCCCACAGCACAAAACAGCATCTTCCATTTCCCCAGAGTCAGAGACATAAAAACACACTTTCTTCTTAATTCTGTGTTATTTTACCCCAAAGCGACTGCCAATTCATCTTTAGGAATTTCAAATTTATAATATGACTATTCGCTAAGGTCAGACTGCAGCCCCGACCGCAACCCCGCCCCAACAGCCCTGAACAGAATCAAAGATATAAAAAAACAAATGGATGGATGGATGGACATTTATGTGCAAGCAATTCAAAGGCCAGACACAGTGTGGAAAAAGCACTGATATCCACAGAGATAATCAGAACAGTTTTCAGAACATTCCAATACAGCTGAAATCTCACAATTGGAAATTTCAGAGAGAAAAGGCAATGGTCTAGGACACAGCTCAAAGACATGGTTACTGGACTGTTCAATACTAAACGAAGATCCTTTTCTCTGGAGACCACTGAAGCATTCTTGGGGCTCAGAGCTGAAGACTTGTCTGTGGCAGCCTTCAAGATGCAGAAGATAAGAAAAATGAAAAATGTCTCTGAGGGGAAACTGAGCACTCTTATTGCAGAAAAACTAAAATGTCTTGATAAAAATATTAATGTGTTGCAGCCACAAATCACATTGTTTGTATTCTTAAAGCTTTATCTGGCCTATCTTTTGTTCCAATATATTTATGAGAACATCTTTGATCAAAATGACCCCAAAATATTGTTGTTGCTGTTGTAAAACTGTAATGTTCTGCATGAAAATCTAATTTGCTTTGTAACTAAATAAAAAAACAGACTTTTGCACTCCATGATTAAAAATAGATATAAGACAAAGTAGAAAGTTTAGCAGCACAGAACATTGTTTCCAACAAAGCCTGTGGGGCACGTAGGTGCAGTAAATTGATTGCATTGCTGTTAAATGCATGCTTGTGCCACCTGCAGCTGGGAAATCTGAAATAATTCATAGCTAAAGACATGTTTCTAGAAGTATTGAATTTGCAATCTTCTCAGGAGGAGCTGATGCCAGTCTTGGATGGTTTTCTACATACATATGATCTATGATGTTTCTTTCACATCTTTTTTTTTAAGGGGGGGGGGGGGGTCTAATTATAATTTCTTTTATATTTTAATACTTTTAGACATATTAATTCATAACAGTAAAACAAGGTTTCTGGTACCACGTTGTTTATTACGTATTGCAACTCACAACAAGCAACTGAAAAAGGACTTTGGAAAATTTGTTTTCAGTCACTCTGAGTTCATTATGTACACTCAGTCCAGACCGGTGTGGCATCTGTGCATTTGGGTAGGACAGCTGCAAAGATGTCGTTATGAGAACCGTATGTTATTTTGTCTAAAAAGCAGCCGGTTCTGTTCTGGTAAAACTGCTGTACCTGCGACTCTCTGGCTCACTCCCGCATCAAACCCTCAGATGTACGTTTTAACCCTTTTGCATGCAAAAGAGGACTAAAATTCACATTCAATACAACCATCTGTCAAGTGTTCATTTTATTAAGCACAGTATTTTTCCATACTACCTTGCCATACCATCACTTAGTGGTTAAAATGTATTTTTACAAAGGCTACATTTTTTTCAACAATAGGAGTGATGAGCTAAGTACATTTGATTATTTCAGCAAACACTGCTGAGTTGAATGTTTAAAAGGCTTGTCATGTACAGTCAGAGCTCAACAAATGGGCAGTATAAGTCTGTCTATGTTAAAGCAAAAAGAAATATTAAAAATAAAGTAAAAAACAAAAATGATATGGTCTTTACCATGTCTTGAAATTAAATATAGTAAAACCTTGGAGGAGGAACAGCACATGAGATTTATCAATGTAGAAGAAATGGATAAGAAATAAAATACAGCCAATGAATCAACAGCTTGTAAAAAACACTTTTAGCAGAAATACCTTTAAACTATTTGTCTGTGGGATATCATCTGTCAGAACTTATTTTTAAAGAATATTTTTCTGTTTGATATCATCTGTCAGACATTATTTTTAAAGAATATTTTTCTGTTTGATATCATCTGTCAGACATTATTTTTAAAGAATATTTGTCTGACTAAGCTCTTTTAGTTCAGTGACGTATATAGGCATTCTTTTATAAACAGCTAACATTTTCTCACCATATTTCCTTGGCTGTTTGTTTTTTTCACAAAGTGGTGCAGTGTATTATGGCCACATTTTCCAAGTTAGTCTTTTTGCCCAAAGGAAATAGTGTCAATGGTCTTTTTAGTGTAGCTTTAACCCTGCAAAACCTACTACCGTCTTCCTTTGGAGAGAAAAGGCTTCCTCCTGGAAATCCTTCTAAAAAAGACACATTTTCATAATGTGTTGTTTTGGACCGTAACATTTAACTGTCACAGTCTATAGTTCGATATTTTTATCTTTTCTTCTCTGTATGCTTTTGACTTTGTTGGAAATTGAGAAAATCTCAAAAAGGTGCTATTTGCTGTGTCATGTCATCTGCATGAAATTACCACATTAACAGGCAGATTAAGTCAATTAAAAATGAAAAAACGTGTTTTTCTTTCTTTTTTCAAAGGTTCTAGAAAAATACTATTTTAAAAATGAAATTCTAGTGTAGGCACCCAGCTTCAGTATGTTTTATAACTTCCCACAGCTGGAAGTTTTAGCTTATTGCAAATTAACTCAGGCAGGAAGGGCTTTTATAGTAGACATGGTATAATCTGAAAGCAGACTAAGTTTATTAAGATCAGCTGTACTGCCCATTTTTCTTAAATATATTAGGTATATTACAATTGCATATGTTTCCATGAATCAGTAAATCTCTGGCTGACCTCACAGTTGGATGTGGAATGCCATGAGCATGCTCGTGCCAGGATTAATGACACCTGGCTTGACACTGCACCTTTAATGAGATTTGCCACATTTACACCCCAATTAAGAACATGTAGCTTTTAAAAAGGAAGAATAAGAAGAAGTAACACAGCAATACAGATCATATGAGAGACAGGTAGTGCTTGTCTCCACACTGTGCAGTATTGAATTATGGCACCTAAAAGTCTGCATAGTGAGTTCAAGAAAGCATTGAACAAGGATATCAGAAACACTGTGCTAAAGGAAAACTATCTACCTACCTCACAGGCCCCTCCCACTGCCCCTCCCAAACACTAGTGTGGGAAGATCGTGTGGTTATATATTATGAAAGAGTCTGGATCAGTATGTATCAGTGGAGTTGAAAACGCTGCCCAAGTCAAGATGTGTCCGGCTGACTGATCAGGGAGCGGCTGCCAGGAGTCACCAGTCACATCAGCGCTGCACCGCTCCTGGCACAGATCCCTCATCCACACATACCTGTATTGAAGCCATTGCTCTACACGTAGCCATTATTAAAAATGTTCCTCTCTTTTTCTGTTGTCTTCTTCTCATTGTAATGTGTTTATAAATGTGTTGCCTTCTACTGCCCAAAAACCTCACAAAGAAATCATACAGAATCCCTGTTGCTGCATCAGTGGGGTTAGCGTTAGGCCTGTTCACCTGGTGTGAATTGCATTTGACGTCGCTTTGTCTTACTGCGCATGTGGGTCACTTCAAAGCAGAACCCTGTACACACTGAAATCTGATACAAGACACACTTAAAATACTCATGTGAAAAGACACACACACACACACACACACACACACACACACACACACACACACACACACACAAAATTAGATCTTGTAACAAAAAAAACAAAAAAAAAATCAGAATTGAGTATTAAGACCTGCAGTTTCGACATAGTCTGAAATCATTGTGTTAGCACAGACCTGAGTGCACCAGACCAGCAAACCTCCTCAAGCTTTGGAGCAAATCCTGAAAACTGGAAATTGCAGCTGGAATTCTGAATATATTGCTTGTGCAGTTGCCTAACTTTCTATGTTCCCTAACTTGTACATCATGACTTCTCTAAAGTGTATTTTCCTTTTCTTTAACTCTCAGCCTCCCATGGCCTTCTAATTAACCTCATTTCAGTCCACTTGCAGACAGTGATTATCACGCAAGCACACCCATTTAATAGCATTGTACATAAGTATTTATGCCTAATCTTGAGGCAGTCACACAGTTGTGCTCACAATTATGTGCTATTCTTGCAGATACCTTCCAAGTCATTATTTTTGACCATGTTTGCTTTGAATAATCGACACAATGTGACTGTTTCACAGTTTTAAGCACAGCTGGACTGAAAAAAGTTGAACATTTAGATGACCACAATCCACAGACACAAGCTTTGTTCTATTTTTGATGGGTGACAAACATACTCAAGAATCACAGCCTCTAGTTTGACGGGAAGGTAGAGGGTTTTGGTGTTGTGTGCACCGGTAACCGCGGTAAAGACAATGGGCAGCATGTGTGCCTCCAGCTGAGTTGACTAAAGGCTCCGGGCCAGAGTTTGATTTGGCGAGTGAATCTTCTAGAGGGAACACAAACACATCCCCACATAATTGTCTTTGTCTTTGAATCACACAGTTTGCTTCAGTCAGTTTTCTGTTTTTACTCTTCTTATCTTTTGACCAACGCAGAAAATGGTGGAGGTTTTTGGAAACGTGTTGCCTAGCAACAACGACTGTGGTTAAAATTATTTTCTAAAGTAAACATAATGAAAATCAACAAGAATGAACAAAATTATATGGGGTTTTTTTTCTGAGAAGGTTTGGAGCTTGGTGGGATTGTTAAAGTTTATTTCCTTTGTCAAGCTTTGTTTATATCCCTAAATAACTTGTTTCTTAAGTTAAATCCACGATTATGGCAGCACCTCCCTTGTGTGTGGCAGTGCATAAATGAATGCAGTGAAAGAGATGATGAGCAAAGATGTCCCCAATATAAACAAAAAATACACTTACAAATATGTTGATTCCGTATGAATATAGAGAATCAGATTTATATTGAGGCCCTGGATAGACTGGCGACCTGTCCAGGGTGGACCCCTGCCTTTCGCCTGATATGCGTCGGGATAGGCTCCGACAGACCCCCGTGACCCGGAAACGGATAAAGCGGGTATGGATAATGGATGGATGGATTTATATTGATTCAGCTGGCCTTATTTCTTTTGCACTTGACATTGTTCAAGCTTGATCTGACCAATCAAAGCAACCCCAGATCAGATTTCCCCCACAGTCTTTGGTCGTCACTGGGTATGATAGGTGCATCACTTCATTTACCACTTCTCTCATTCCTCAAAGTTGTTGTTTTTTTGTTTTTTGTTTTTTTTCCTATTAACCTCACTGACAAATGGGTTTCTTTAGGCTACAGCAGGGTTTAGCCTACACTTATATCTAAAAAAAAAAAAACCCTCACTGCCTTGGAGTCTAGAAATACATAAAACATTGTGGAAACATCTACAGAGATTTCCTGATTTTTTTTTTTTCTATCCTTGATTAACACATGCAGAGACAAACCAGAGTGTCGGGAGCCAGCAAGCACAATGTTCACGGACTGAAAGAGAGCCTTGTTACAAACAACAAGGCCTGTAATATTCAATTCCCTTTACTTAAATAACAACAATTCTTAATAAAGTCATAAGTACAACTACAGTATTTGATAAAAGCCAGATAATCTGTTAATATTTAAAAATACTCTCACTAGATAAATGTGCAACCCCAAATCAGATAACTATGGGACCTTATGGAAAATGTAAATAAAAAAAAAAATAAGAGCCATGAATTTGACATTTAAAAATGCAAGACATTATTTTAAATTCTTTAAAGTACAAAGTCATTGAGAAACTTACAACATCCAGGATTAGTCTTGTTTGCTCTTTTACTCCGTCACTCTCTCACTTTCCATCATTGCTCTCTTGAGTTTCTTAATTGTCTGATGTCCACAGCAGCTCTGAGCTAAATGTATGTTGTAGATGTGTGACATACGCATAGACCGTACCTGGGGTCATGTGATATTTCACATGACTCCTAAATGTTAGTGGACTTTTACCAGCGAGGATCCAGGTGGCCAGAGGGTTCTGTGTTTTTGGATCTGGCCTGTGATCATCACCAGCCTGCGTACCAAGAACAAGAGGAGACAAACTTTACCACCAGTCCAGCCAACGTTGCCACAGCAACCCAGCCAGATAAGGGAAACGGGAAGGCGCTCATAAACTTCCTATATTCCTGCTTTCTCACAATTTTTCTAAAAAACAGAGAACTCCTTTGTTATGTTGATCAAAAATTTGCATCCTCACTCATATTCAGTTCATCAATGTTTAAATTACAGTTCATTATTATCCTATCATGATTATGATTATGAATATGACTGTGTGAGCTTCAAAACCAGAGGTAATGGAAAGTGAAATATTAACTCAACAGTTGTGAAAAACTGTTTCATTAAGTGTGCAATCACATTCCTTCAGGTAGAAGTGGACACGTTCTCATTAGTGATGTTCTAAACAATAATAGCAGCAATAATGTGTCATCATATACAGAATGTTCATCAAATTATTCTTCTTTATTTGAAATTCCAGATCCAGAAGTTTCTGATAATCTTTCAGACAACAATTTAATCATTATTATTTTTTATTTAGCTTATTTACCCCAAATTATTTTTCATCGGTTGCCCAATCAATGCAAGACCTGCACTAAGTCTCTGAAGGTGGAGTGAAGCTTGACTGAAGTCTCTGTGAACATCACCAGCTGTGAGTCCTGGTTTTAGGCCATGTCCATTGGCCTGGCTGCAACCACGCTCTTCCACGGCGAGATGAGGACCCTGCAGACACATGAGCAGACTTATGAGCAGTGCCTCTGCTCAACCGAACCGCAACCCTGGAGTAACCAAGACATGCATTAAGTGATTTTGGGTTGACGCCACTAATTAGCTGATAGAAAGATATTAACTCATTTTAGTCCAATTTTCTTCAGTCGATTTATTCTCAAATCTCCATTGAAGGTTTATCAGTCTCCTCACTTCTGACATTCAGCAGAGTATTTTTATTCTCTGCAGGATACATTAGGAGGTTATTCAGCTCATTGGTGCTCCTTTCGTTTTTTTGTTTATTTTTGTGTTATACAGTTTCCTTCTTTAGTATTTCCTTATTTATTCAAGTTATGTTTATTTAATTCATCATCTCATAATCATTTTGACCATTAAGTTAAAAATATAAATGTATGTGACGATTTCCAACATAAAACCATTTTTTTTCATGAATTCCTCCCTAATGGTAAAATCCCTTCAGTGAGAATTTATCATTTCAGATGGTAGATTGATTAATTTTTATTATCACTTATTCATATACACTTATTTTATTATCACTTATTCAATTGTCCTCCATTACGGAGGACAATTGAATAAGTGATAATAATTCATCAAGCCAGTGCCTCAATTTAACAAGGAAGATTGTTAAAATTAACCATCATAATTATTATTCCTGATAATTAATTGTTATTATTCATTCTCTTTCATTACAGAGGTGGGACCCCACTATTAATCAGTCTGTAAATGAGTGGTGAGGTTACAGCAATGCACAGTTGTCACAAGAGGGCGACCTGTTCGGGGCTTTAAAGTTTATTTTGTCCAAGTTATGTCCAATAACTTGGACATAAGACTGATACTAAACTAACACATTTTAAAAGTTAGCAAATATTCAAAAGAAATTGAAACTTTTTAACACGATAGAAAGTCTTTTGTACCATTTTTAATATACAATTTGTTTTTTCCATTTCAGGCCTGAAAAAAAAAAACCCCTGCTGTGATCTTTGGAATTCGAATTCGTTTACTCTTCAATTCAAAGAAATAGCCTATTTTTTCTCAATTTGAATTTGATCAGAGGCAGCTAAGGATGCTGAAACAAGTGCCTCTGCACGCTGCTGGATAGGAGGACAACCAATCAGACAAACTAAACATGTAGGCAGGGGGGGGGGACCAGACCTGCATCAAAAAAAGACGTAAACATGGTTTGCAGTGGAGTAGCAATGGTTGTGAACGGGGTTTGGAGAAAAAACTATTCAATCCAACATGTTAACAGCAATACTGCAGCTAATCTTGACTACTTTAAATAGTGGCTCTTGAGCACTCCTGTATGAGTCGTTGCATTAAGCCCACCTCATCCTATTTCATTTGGTTCAGTAAGGTTTTTACTAGTGAAAATGGCTGTGAAAAAGAGAGGTTCCAGTCCGTTTTGCCAGGTGAATGGGTATAGATTTTAGCATTAATATGGAGATGAAAGAAAAATGGTGGTACTTCGAACTGGTGACTGTCAGGAAGGTTTGGCGCAAAACACTCATTCAAGAAAAGCTATGTTTTTGAATAACACCTTTGTGAACAATTTGTTTAGAAAATAATTAAAATTGACAAAAGATGAATAAAATGAATGCAAAAATCAATATGGAATATTAGGCTTATTGCTAGAGGGTCTGTTCTATAAATATAATAAATATACTATAATTCAACAGTTCAAAGAATCTGGATGAATTTGAGTGTTTAAAGGGTTAGGGTACAAGCCTCAGCTGCTTACCTAAAATGTCTGATCCCTCAAACATCAGTCCCTCGAGAACGGTCATTCATCAGTAGTTGATACATCCACATACTCAAGGGACTCAAGGGACTCAAGGGAAAACATTTGTCAGTCAGAGCACAATACAGGGCAACATTAGCAAATAGCGGCTTGATGCTTCTGGGCTCTAAGGTCTCCAGAATAGACTGTTACACATAGAGAAATACAAGTTGTCTAGACATATACTCAAGTGTTTTTGTTTTGGAGAAACTAATGTTTCCTGCTCTCGACCAAAGACACAACTGTCCACTAAGTATAATCAAAAACCCAATTTCTATAAAAGTGAAATAACAAACTATCTGCAAAAAAATGATGAAGAAAATGTTTAATGCAGGGATCACTGTAGCTTGTTCATACATACTGTATAGATAATTTATTAATTAATTTGTCTGTGAATTCTTTGAGAATTTGCCACAAGGTCCTGTGGCTTGACGTTTTATCTAAGCAATCATTTGTAGCAGTTCAAACTAGAATATCATTTTGAACATTTGTTTTACTGTGTTTTCTGCTTCACATTTGCTGGGTGTTCTGCTCTTGTGGCTGATGGAGAGGAAAATGATACAGAGGATGATGGAAGTTGAGAGAGCAGTGAACATGAAATTACTCTGAAGGAGAAAGAGAGAAATAAGAAAGAAAGGGAAAAAAAGGCATTACAGTTGAGTATTTTTTAGTGGGCACAGGGCTAAGAAAATATAATTTTCACTGTTCTAATAATTTATCTACAATGTTCATGGGCATAACACAAAAGGTGTTTTATTTAAAGTTCACAGTATATAATCGAGATGATGAAAGTGTGCCAATTGTGCAGTACTTTCTGGGGCAGTGCTGAAGGAGCCCAGTGGGATATCTTTATACCAGTCTTGACTTCCTGGCGTTGCCCTTGACAACAGATAGATCCACCTTTTCCTGCAGTCCTGACTGGTTTGGAAGTTCAACATGGAGGCTGTACACAAGAAGGGACTGGAAGAGGAAATTTCGGTCCTTCAACAAGATGTTACTGTTGTTATATCATAGGTCTATGATGAGGAAAGCTCCCAAGAAAATAGATATCTGTAGGGTCAGCAGCAGCAAGTAAAAAAAACTGTTAATCCAAACAATGGCAAGGAAAAAATGCTCTTTGAGAGAGAAGAAACCTTGAGAAAGACCTGGATCATAAAAGGGGGGACTGTCCTGCGAAAGCCAGTAAAGAGAGAAGAGAAGAGTTGAAGCTGTTGTAGCTGCAAAGGGTGGACCCATGTCATATTGAACGCTATGGATTAGGAATGGGATGTCACTCAAGTTCATATGCGAGTCAAGGCAGGTGAGCGAATACTTTTGGCCATATAGTGTATATTGGTAGTCATTATCCGTTGGCTGGAGAACTCAGAGTACTTAAAGGAACTCAAAGGAAGAGTTCAAAGTACATATATTCTGACACATACATAACTAGTTGAAATCCTACAGAGACATGCTAATGAGATACTTCTAATTAGTAACTGTGGATTGGTCTGAAGAAAGGAAAGAGAAGGATAGGAGAGAAAAAGGGGTGAGGGGCACTCCTCAGTGGATCATGTTGGTGTCCCCCAGCAGCATAGGTCTATAACGTCTATAGAAGAATACTCAGCACTTCTATAGTGTAAAAGGGGCACAGATAAGAAACACCAAGACATTATCCCAACTGTATCCCAACTTCCATCACTGCTTCAAGGACTTGGTCACACTACACCATAAGAGGGAACATGAATTACGGAATTTAACAGAATATGCCAAGGTGAAACTCAAAAGAGGTTGAGTGCAGCAGGACAATAGCAGCATCATAAACATTGAAGTAAATACGCTGTACATTTACTTCAGAAAAAGTGGCCCGATCAAAGCCTGTGCTTCAACCCAACAGAGCAACAGAAGCATGTTGTGTTTATCCGGTAATATAACTCTATTTATGTGACCTAATGTGACTTAGAAGAAATTCAACTCACATTTATTGCATTATATTGATGCAGAAAGGTTGTTAATTTACTTTTTCTTCCCTTTATATGTTGACACAAAAAACACTCATTAATACCAATATGCAAAACTATGGTTAAGAAAAAAAGAAAGTGGTAAATATTGCATCATCATCACTATGTATTGGATATTTTCAATGTGTGCAGGGAATAAATGCTACGTGGACAATAGCCCATGTTTTTGTTTTTCTCCATGTGTGAGCAGTGAACACTGAAGATTAAACGTCCGTAACACTGACTGATGACTTAAAGCAATAAAAACCAACATTTAATAACAGCTGAGTATAAGTGAAAACTGTACCACTGTATCGCCCTTCACTCAATACGTGATGTTCCAGCTTGTGACTAATATTTCTTTGTAAAACCAAAGACACAAAACAACAGAGATGTTCCAAACTCTTGACACAGACCTGAATATTAAACTAAATAAGTTAATTCTTGAAGTGCCTTAAGTGCCTGAAGGCTCAGCAAAACTAGAATTATAGCCAGTTTATCAGAGAATAGGTTGTTATTTGGACTGGATAAACATATCCAAAAAGTAATATAGCGGACATCCAAGGCAGCTGCAGGTACCTGGCCAATCAATAGGCCAGTGGGAGTCATGATGAGGGTGTAAGAACATGAGACGCAGTCAAATATTGTACTTCCACAGCGCAACACAAATGCTGTGAAGCTGACTGATAGAAAAAGGAAAAAAAAATCAACACATATGCCTCACTTGTCATCAGATACCCAGCTGGGACAGCAAGCTGGTTACAAGATGAGATAAAAAACTCGTAGTATATGTAAAGGTTACTCTCAGTCTAGCACTGGGAAGTGGGAAATAACCGATGTCCAACAAATGAGTGCAGCAAGGCTCACTTTTTGATTCAGGATGTGGGCTAACACTTTGCAATTATCGTTTTTTACATTTTATTTTTTTACAGTTTTTCTCAAGTTAACCTTTTTTTGTCTTCACTGTGCATCAATATTAAGTGTGTATTAGTGTATCTGCTTAAAAGCAAAGTACGTGCAGCTTGAGGCAGTTGTGAAGGGAAGCTCCAGATTACTTCATGCTGGCAAAAGTACAAGTGATACTCTACCAGCAGGTGCAGCATGTCTATTCTCATGGTGCAAACTAGTGATGGGAAACTCGATTCACATTTCGGACTCAAGTTTATATGAGTCTCTCACCAAGGACATCGAGTTTTTGAGTTGTTGGAGTCACAGTCCGTCACCTTAAGCGTGCACACACTGGCTCCACCCACTCCCAGTCCACCACTGACTCATGAGTCATAGTGCTAAAACCATCCATCCATTATCACGAGGGTCTGTCGGACCCCTATCCCGACACACAGCAGGCGGAAGGCAGGGGTACACCCTGGACAGGTCGCCAGTCCATCGCAGGGCCACATACAAAGACAGCCGGAGTACCCGGAGGGAACCCACGCAAGCACTGGGAGAACATGCAAACGCCACACAAAGAACCACCGGGAACCTTCTTGCTGTGAGGCAACAGTGCTGACCACTAAACCACCGTGCTGTCCAGTGCTAAAACCAATTATTTGAAACCAGAATAATAATTTGTTTCTTTCTCTAATGGAATTTGTTTTCCTTCTCTCAGTCTCATGCATAATAAAATGAACTAACCATGGTAAATGAATAAAAAGCAACTGTCCAAAATAACGCTGAAGTTTCAACAGTGTAACATCAGGATTCAATAACTATGTATAAAATGTAGTTGTGCAAATTCAACCCTCTCTTCTTTGAAATGAGGTCTACTCACAAATAGAAGATTAATGCAAAAAGCTAAAAGAATAATGCAAAATTACAATTAAAATTGCAATATTTCTGAAAGATGAGAAGTTGCTTGAAGGCCCGCATGTGGTTATGACAATAATTTCACTCCTGCTGCTGCAGGTGGAGCTGCAGTGGAACTAAATAAACATTTTTCATTAAGCCTATGATTACTTTTTACAGACAAACATAACGTGGATACTGGAGGATTTCTTTCTACACCGTCACTCAGAGACCAGAGCAGTGCCGCAGGAGCGTTTCGACCCAGGTGAGGGAACGGCTCCCTGCCTGGGAGATTCAGAAACTCAGCAATTTGTTCGTTCATGAGTGGATCTGGGCTACAGCCAGAAGAGTGATTCGTTCATTCACAGCTCATAGCAGGGATTGATTTGAAACAAAAAAAAGGCCTGCTGCTTTCTCCACAACGATAATGCATCAAATAATTTCACATTTTTTGTGAAAATACAGTTAGAATACAGTCATACAATAGTGACGTTGTCTGTTTTTTTTTTTCTTTCCAGTCAGTGAATGAGTTACCAGAGATGAGGATTAATGTCTTCCGAGTCAGTAAAAGGAATCTCAAGTTTTGGACGATTCACTCAGGACTCGAACGTTATTACTGTAATTACAAAGGTACTGCTGAGTCTGATCTGAAGGTAGCCATCGAGCACATCCTTCGAGCAACCAGTGGTGAGTTTCACTTGTCTCATTTCCACAAAGTTCAGAAACTTCCTAGAAAATCAAAAACTTTCAAAATGTTTTGAGTTCTGTCGTTTTGAGTGAGAACTTCTTTCTTTTAGTCCAACCAAATCTACAACTAAAATGTTAAGACTTTGAATTGCAAGTTCAGATTTCTAAATCTACTAAAATTGGTTTTGTGATACTTTATATTAGATTGGAGTTAACGTGTCAGTGTTCAGACGTCTCATGAATTTCTGGAAAACATAGAATCGTGAATTTTTGCAATTCTTAGCCCTGAAGAATCTAGACACACAAAATCACTAACATTTAGAAGACCAGACCAAACCATGTCCATAGTCTTGTTTTTAATCTTAGTCATCAGACTTTATGTCATCATGTCTGTGTATTGCAAAAGGCTCCACACTTCCTTCTGTAGTTTCACACATGTGGGACACAGAATTCAGTGCAGGAGCTGAGTTTCAGTGCGGAAACTGGACACTGGACACAGATCAGTGTAACTTCTTGTCTGAACCGTGCTTTTGTCACTGTCCTGACAGGATTTCCTAAACCTGATTTAGGAAAATTGGCCCTCGAATGATCCAGCCCACTCAACATCTATTCATTAACATATCTGTTATACAGATACAAAAATAAAACACGTGGTCCAAATATGAGTAAAACATTTTTCATAGTTTATTAGCTGCATCACAGGAATATGTCCGCAGGGGAAACCTCCCTGACATGGGCACATGTTTGATGGATAAAGGGCTTATACAGACATTGAAATACATTTTACCTCAATGTTAATAGATTAACAAACAACATGGTAATCAAAATAAAAATAATATAAAGCAGAAGTTCTATATGTGGAACTTTTGGTGGAAATAGTTTATCTGATTGCGGAAGCACAGGGTGCTCCAGGGAAGAACAAAAAGGCTCGTCCATTTTTAATCTGTGCTCCAGAGAGCAACAAAGTACTAATTTAAGTATCAAATATGAGCATATATTCTAACAAACGACTTTTTACTCTGTAAATAGTAGCCGACCCTGATCTGAAGGTAGCGCAATAATTTCACAATACTTAACTATATTTTCTTACAGTAAAATACTTTACTCAGATTACATGTGGGCTGGTTCATTGACCATCATGATGTAGCACTTTACTGCGAAAGATTTTCTACAGCAGTGTGGGATCTGGGAATCATGTCTAGTCATGTCCTATTTATCTGGACATGACTACCCACTTTAATCGTGCAGAGATTCAAAAAGTCTCACTCTGCAAATGACCAGGCTGATTTGGCAATATCTTCTGCCACTAAAAAGCTTTTGGAATATGTGACTCCCTGTCACGTCTAAAGACATTAAAGCTAAGGTTCTAAGTTGCAGACTAAAGATTGGAGATCTTATGGATTTACCGTTTACACAACTACAATCAGATTACTTTGTGATTTTAAAAAAACTAAATTAAGGTAGAGGGTGTCTGCTTCCCCACACAAACTGGCAGCTGGTTGTAGGGTTTTGTTAAAGTTTTCCAACAGCTCTCAGTGTCTCTTGTCTTTTTTTCTCTCTTTTGCCTTCCCTTGGACTGGCAACCTGTTATAGGGAAACCTTTCAATTCAATTCAATTCAATTCAATTTTATTTATATAGCGTATTTTACAACACAAGTTGTCTCTAGGCGCTTTCCAGAGACCCAGAACATGAACCCCGATCACTTATTACATAAACAACGGCAGGTAAAAACTTCCCTAGTGGAAGAAAAACCTTAAGCCAAACAGTGGCAAGGAAAAACTCCCCTTTAAGAGGGAAGAAACCTGGATCAGGACCTGGATCATAAGGGGGGACCCTCCTGCCGAAGCCCAGCCGGGTGGAGCAAGAAATAAGAAAGAATAGAGACATAGACACTGTCAAAGGTACAAGACAGGATACATTAGTAACTATCATCAGTAGTCCAATTAGACTTCTGTGTATATGGGTGATATATGGATAGACGGTGATCCAAGGGGATGAGGACTGCAGGTCGGGATGTCAGCAAGTATCCACACAGACATCCCCCAGACAGGTGAAGGCAGACACTGGGACACTTTCAAAGCAAAGAGAGCTGGGATAGGCTCCAACAGACCCCCATGACTCAGAATATATAAACAAGTAGGTTCAAATAATGGATGGGTGGACACATGGTTGAATAAAATAGATTGATTCAATAATGAATCTTCTCTCCATATTTTCTGACTCTGTCGTATACATAGAATGGTTTTAGACAATTCCTGTATTGGTAGGTCACTGTTTTGACTTTGTTCAGACTGCAGGTCTGACTGCTCAGTGCAGACTTTCTGGGAAGATCTTTTTATTCATGTTGGTACTTACAGCTTACTGGCTCTTTTGTGATCAATGCTTTGTTTGTATGGGAGTTGCTGTACTTACTGTTGTTGGGATGGTGGGTTTTTCCATGCATTTCTTGTTCTCATCTGTACGCTCCATCCTTTTGTGGGCGTGGTCAATTGCTCATCTGGCTCACCTGTGGTGACACTGACGACCTCCTGCTTTCTGGCTCTCTTCTCCAGTCAGCTCGTCTGCTTACCTGTTGTATCTATTGTGGATGACACAGTCTGGATTTTGGGCGACCCATCAGGATCTGATCTGCTTGTGTTTCATTGAAACTTGTCTGTCATTCTGCATCACAAACACGTTCCAGAGGATTGCTGACCAAGGCTCAACAGGAAAAAGCCCTCCCGGTCAGTAGGATTACTATTCACATCTGTTGTTAACTGATATAACAGAATTTGGAAACTCACCTCTCAACCTTGCTCCTTTCCAGCCCTCCCAGTGCCATGTACCTGCCGAGCAGTCGTTTCAGTGTTTTTGAAGCCAGCTTCCACTTTTGTAAAAAAAAAAAAATCCTTTTGTCATATCCGCTTTTGTCTCTGTACAAGGGTCCTACCATCTCTCCTTATTAGTATCAAATATATCCTCTGACTGGCATTTAATCTATACTAAGGTGTGTGTGTGTGTGTGTGTGTGTGTGTTTGACAAATTAAATTTTTAGGAAACGCTAACATGGAGATGTACCACATTTTGTAATAAACCACTACATACATGAGGTGGCAAATACAGTTAAAATGTCTTGTTTTCATTCACCGTGTCCCAAACTGGGTGGTATTACTTAGTCTACAGAAAATTGCTGGCTTTCAATTTTTATGCTCCTATAGCAAAAATGTCAATTATTGTAATTTGTGGACAGCATGATATAACTCCAGCCACGTACTACTATCTGACACTAACTTTAGTCTTTCGGTAACGGTATAAAATATGGTGGCTAAAGCCAGTCTTTAACTGTAAAACAGTTTAAACAAATTGCTCTGAAAGTAATGAAGTCTTGCAACTGTAAAGTACTAATACTAATACTTTAAATAGTTGTGAAAAGAAGCAAAATATTAGTTTAATTGTGAAATTTGATGTCTTTTGCAAATTCGTGCAATCTTGCTGAGAGATGGTAGCTCTAGTTTTTAAAGTAAAGTTTCAGATTTTTAAAATGAAGATTATGCTTTCGAAAAAAGAAACGTGTCATGACTAGAAAATAGCATTGAATCATGTCTTGGTCAGATTTGAGAGATTAGGAAAATGTGGGTTGAGGAGTAGTTATGGAAATCCACCACGGCTCATGGGTGAGAAGTGGGGGTATATTGATATAAAACAGGAATCTGCTGTTCATGAAGGCAGTGTTTCAGATCCGTTCATAAACAATGTCTCTTTCAGTTTACGCTGAACTTTTTTGCCATCCTTGATGAGTTCTCATCAATGTGGAAGAGCCATGAAGGCGATGAGTGTGAGCGAGCACTCCAGAAAGCTGGCCACTCAGTCCTTGCAGTAACTAGGCTACTAGTCATTTGTCACACTGCTGCTGCATTGGCATACAGCAGAGCACACAGCCCAGGGTGCTCACTCATTCATCAAAACGAAATCTGGGGGAAGAATGTTGACTCAAAAAGCCAAAACTGAATAAAGCTATTGTGACCTGCCACCATGAGTGTCTTGTAACTTTTTTAAAAAGGAAATGTGGGCCAATTTGACAATTTGTGAACCCAAAACGACTGTTTTCAAACAATGACAACTATACAATTGTGTGAAAGTTGTCATCTAAAAGAGACATACATTTTATAAAACTACAAAGGAAGTGTTCAGTTTACAAACTATCTTTTGGGAAAACATGGTTCTGGGTATATTACGTATTAATTTGCATTATAGGTTTATAAGCCAACTGGAACTGAGAAAACAGTTACACAATTATATTTGTTAATAACAAATAAAGTAAAACAAAAAGCTTCAAAGAAATCAAAAAGCTTTCTAATAACAGATTCTGTTGAGAGGGATATTAGGGTAATTGTCTAATTTTAAACACCAATTTCCAGTTCTCTTACTCACTTGGTGCGACTTGAAAAATAGTAATGTTTGTTAAATGTAGATTAATTATGGTTGCAGCGCTGCCATGTTGGGTAGAAGTTAATAGGAATTTCATTTTACTGGAAACAATGAAACTGTAAACATTTTCCCTGATTAGCAATGGTAAGTTTTAAATGCCCTAAGATTACAAATTGTGTGCATTTCTTTTAAATATACATCACATAGTGTATCACAATGTAACACCATGCTGATCTGTCAAGGAGGAGGTCAGGTGACTCACCTGTAGAGGCTGAAGGGACCACACCCATATAAGCCACATGGTAAAAACAGGACTGAACAGCAATGATGCTTCAATGGAAACTCTTTTTACAGGATATAACACAAACCAAAGCCACCAGTCCACAAACCAATAAGTATATATACAAAGTTCTTATATGTAGTCCTTAAAAAAAAAAAAAAAACATGGGCGTCCTCCACCCTTCAGTGGAAGCAGGCCTCCAGAAAAGTTTAATGCTCCGAAACAAAAGTCAAGAGGCAAACAAAAGAACGCAATCTGCGAGAAAATGAAAGTTTAAAATGCTCTGGCCAGATTGTAGTTACTGCTGGTTATCGATCCACTTCAATCCAGTAATATATTCAACATGAGTGATGTATTCTATGCAAAAGACTGATGAAGATCAGCATTGTGACGCCTCGACACGGTCAAGTCCCATGTAGACTTCCTGCCATGTGTTTCAAACAACGTTCAGCTGCTGTCCTGTCATTTTTAAACCATGCAGCCGTGTTTGTTCCCTTGTCCCTGTAAACTGCAAGGTGAGTCACCTGACCTGTTCAGCCACCTGGGTGACACATGAAGAATCACTGTTCCTCCACATCGAGAGGAGCTACAGTTAAGGCATGGATGGACAGGCTTGTAGTGTCAACCATTTCTATGAAAACTTCTTGATCTTTATTCTCTGACACAATGCTTGAAAAGCTGAAAAGGCCACAAAATGTAGCTAAAAACACATTTCTTTACTCACTCGGTTTGGCATTTGTTTTTCCTAATAAAGCGAACCAGCAAATGCCAAAGCCAACTTTGTTCTTCCTCTTTTGTCCTCGGTATATTTTCTTTGATTCATTGTGGTACACAGGACGTTATGCAAACTAGACATGTACCATGATTTTTTTGGATACAAGGGATTTCTTTAAATTCATGGAGAATTGGTGTTCTACTAAAACAAGTTACAGTTAAGTTTGAATATTTTTCACACACACACACACACACACACACACACACACACACACACACACACACACACACACACACACACACACACACACACACACACACACACACACACACACACACACAGGGAGTTAGGGGTCCATGTCCAACGCACGGCATCACTTTCACACCTATACTATATGGCCAAAAGTATTGGCTCACCTGAATTTAACCGACATCCCATTCCTAATCTGTAGGGTTCAACATGACGGTCCACCCTTTGCAGCCGAGAGGCGCAGTCGGATCCCCCTGATCCAGGGCCGGGTCCTCCACATCGCTACTGTCTGGGAAGGAGCGCAATCAGTGCTCGGCCTGTCCCGCTGCAGGCAGATTCAAAGCAGCCTGGCCTCGATGCTTAGACACTTACCTTCAGATGGAAGTGCAAATGCAGTCCAATCGTTCACCCACTGCTGCCACGAGCATACACCTTGCCCACACAAAAGCGTCTCACATACACCAAGTTTTAGAAGTTAGCGAGCATTACTAAAT